>JAJMGT010000010.1:0-580167 GCA_030582715.1 Kodamaea sp. yHQL449 | reverse complement strand
AGGACCGGCTGGAACAGTGGTGGTCCTGGTGCTGTTGCCAGTCCAAGTCGACGTCACGGTAGTTCTTGGTTCTGGAACGTCAACAATGACAGTGGCTGTTCCGCCGGGAGTAGCAGTAACAGTAGTTGTTCTGATGAAAGTGCCGGTCCAAGATTCAGTGGTGGTGACCGTTGGAACAGGAACTTCTACGACAATAGTTTTAGTGTATTGCGTACCAGTTTGGAAAGGTAAGGTTGTAATAATTGTTTGGTCACCGGTGTAGGTACTTGTTATCACTTCAATCATATTCCCGTTAGAACCTGTGTTACCATTCGCATAGGAGCCCCATTGGATAGTCTTGCCGTTATTTGTGGAAAAGGAATTACCGCTACATGTATACGTGTTTGTGTAGGTGGCACTTAGGGTACCCAGGGGTGTGATAAGACTATCAATGAATGGACGAAAACCTGCAGGTATGTTTTGATAGGTTATTATGAGCTTGGAAGCAGTACACTTGGTCGAGAATTGGAAACTAGTATTGGCATTTGTTGGATAATTCCAGGCGTTTAATTGATTGGTCATAGCAGCTTCTGCTGAAGCACAATCGAGGTTAGCGTTAGTGAAACTCATACCCAATTGGCCACTTGAATAACCTTTAGAACAGTAACCAGCAGAAAGGTAAGCTTGGTATTTTCCAATGTTAGGTACCAGTCTCAAACTATACATAATACTATCCACGTTTGTTGTGTCGGAACCAAAATTTGCAGTCGTGGAGAGTTTATTGTCGCCATCATTGAAGGTTACAGTATTTACACCTGCAGTGAAACATGTTGAATCTTGGATATCTGTTGCCATAGCAGACCCACCGACGTTAAAAGTTATTGGGAAACTAATTGTACCGAAAGCTTGGATTCTTGGAGTAACCAGATTGGTTATGGTACAAGCAATATTGGATGCCAGAGTAAGGATAGTACCTGGATTTAAGTCACAAGTAGCAAGTACGACGCCATCTGATTGTAAGTTAATCGTGGTATCAGTAGATGTGAATTTAAATACACATGGCATATTAAGTGTGAATGTATCACCAGGATTTGCTGTCGAACCATCAATGCTCCACCCGATAGTCGGAACCCAATTAGGGTGAGCTGGTGAGGTGAAGTCATAATTAGCAGCTGGGCTATACACTAACGATTGGAAATTGGTAAAAATTCCAGAGATTTGTTTTGCTACCACTGAAATGGCTAGGATAACCAAAACTAAAAAACTGTTGCACAACATGTAACCTTTAGAGATAAAAAATTGTAAAAACTAACCTTCAAAATTAAAGAACTTTTCAATTATTTATACTTTGTGTTTTAGCATCTTAAAGATGACTGAAAACTTTTATTATTGAAATTAATGGTTGATACATACATCTCACTAGCAGTAGATAGTGAATTAAATTAGCTAAATTCTGAAATTGCAAAACGTTACAAAAGAGAAAATGTGGTTAGAAAATATTTTAAAAGAAGATGCCGAAGAAGTTGGATGAATAATAAAAAATATGCAAATTCTAAAATTTAGCACCGGTTCTCGGTTTTTATCGGGTTAAGCCAAAACAATAAATTTGAAAGGATTGGTAAATCGATCTTCGAAAATAACGAGGTTCTTTTGATATTGATTATCTTTACATTTTTTAGTTATCTGCTTCGAGAGATTGTATCTCTGATTTCTCAATTGCTATTGTGAGATATAGGAAGATGTGAATTTAGGCTTCATTTGTGTTCTCCACCTTTTGCAACACAGTTAGAAAAGGGGATATTCAAATTATACTACACGGCGCCGCCTTATTAAAAGAAATTTTATTTTCAATGCATTCGAATAACGTAGGTCGAGAGTTCAAAAATGGAGTCGTATAAATTAGGACAAGAAAAAGAGGGACCACAATACTGTTTCAAATAACCCGAAAGAATAAAAGTTTTTTCCGTGGTATGCCCGAGAGGTAAAACAAAATTGCTGCCAAGACACCAAACTGCGATTCGCCATCATCAACGATCTGCCAAAAGGTGGTTTGAAACTGATTACGAACAGCGAAAAACGTGTGAGTGGAAAAGGACTTATTTGTCGTCAGTATTACTTTCTGGGGTTTTTATCATACAGGCTGAAAAATTATACCAACATCGTAAAATAACGCTATTATTTTACAAGAAATCCTTTCGAGATTTTGGCCTGCAAGTTGGGTAATTTCTTTATAACTTCATGGAACTGGAAGGACAAGCCCCCAAATTCAAAGCTCAATACCACAAATTCGAATTATGTTGAACGAATATTCCCTGTCTGAGGGACTAGTATTTTTGAGCGACAAATCGCCTATTTAATATTATGCACCGCGTCAAAATTTAATGTAAAAAACTTAGCCGTGGAAAAACATTTCCTAAAATTATTTACTGCGCTTAAAAAATAATTGTGAAGCGATGCATCCAAAAACGTATTAAAGAGGCAAAGCAAAACTTTGCCCATTTTTCACTTTGATGCTTCTCTATGAGACTGAGCAATGCCCGAAGGATGCATAAATACTCATTTTCGAAAACCCTCTTTATTAAAAAATAATCCTTTAGACGAGAAGTATAGACATCGATGATGTAAAAAAAGGGGCTTGCTTTGTCATCAAAGTTTAATGAGGCGTTTTTTAAAATATTAATGGTAATTAATTAATGATAATCTGTTCTTGGTTGACTGTTGGCTGCATTCTTGTATGACAAAGCTTTTAAAAAACATGCTCAAAATTACCCTTTCAAATTCTATGAGCGTAAGGTCTCGAACACTTTAACCCTAAACTACACAAAGAGTCCAACTCAGAGAAGTCTTATATTCGTTCGAAACATATCTCGAGGAGGCAGATATACAAGAAAGCAGAAGCGGAGATAAAATATCGCTAGATCTCAACAATGCTTTAAAAATATAGAAGTGGCATTGACGAGATATCCCTAATCTTCGTATGTCTATTCACTTCGCAATATAAGGCTTGTCGTTTTTTGTGGGCTGTTTACCTAAAATGGTTGATATTGACGTAATTATTTTTATTTTTTTCTGATTTGGCTATTTTGAGCAAATCTAAAAAATTGCCGTATTGATACAGAAATAATAATATAGGTATCGTATTACTTACCTACCACAGACGACAGTTGTAGGAGAGATCTCGTTTGCTCCTCCAGGAGTGAAAATGTGAGCTCGGAAAATATTCGATACCACTTGCTCTTGTTTGCCAAATAATACTTTGTTACTGTCGCATTGATTCGGCAAATACACATTTCGAGCACGCAAAATAATTGAGATTTATCTATAAATACGATATGCGAAAATCAGTTCATAATCACTGAAGATCAGTAGCTTATTTTCAGCTTTCCAGAATCAACAATTATAGAAAGAAAAAGATGTTTTGATTCCATTAAACAGAAAACTCGAAGACAAGTTCGAACGAAGAAGATCATAAAATCCGACCTCCTGAAAATTAGAGTGGTGTAAGACGACTAATTTAAATTTTATTTTTTTCGTATTTTCAAGTAAATTATTTACATCTATGAAAAAATAAATCCATCATTTGCGTTCTAACGACCGGCATATACGAACTCTTTTTTTGTGTCCTCGCTTGGTAAAACTTTTTTACCGAAGCACCTCAATAATTTCTGCTGTTGGTGCGTCACTTGCTTGTGCTCCAATTTCAAATTCAGAGGCTTTTTTTTTGTCATGAAAAGATTCGACTTCAGCAGGATCAATAAATAAATTAAATGCTAAGAAATATTAACTTTGCGTATGATTCTAAAACCGCTTCAGTACCCCGAAATAAGTTTGTTAAAGTCATTTTGCTTTAGTGTAGAATTTGTACTGGGCTTAATTCTGCTTGCTGAAATTCGGATTACTTACATAACCTTTAGAGACTATTCCAGAGCTTTTGGCCTATTTAGTGTCTCTTGTAAGACAGAAGCGTTTCATTTAATTTGCTTGAGTTTCATCGGATTTTTCATCAATTATTTTAGTTTCAACAAATGAAAAGTATCCTAACTATAGATTGCTACCAAAGTTTTACTTTTAGCATCGCCACCTTGATGGTCCACGCACTATTTTATAACTACAACGTCAATTTCTGCATCTTTACAATATAAATGTTTATCAATTCTAGATATACGTCTAACTACTGGGCAAGTATTGTTTATTGAGAACATTTCAGATAAAACCGTTTCGAATCCTCTGCTCGTTAGAAACAAGCCAGCCTTTCAGATTTCTAGTCCTGTGAATTCAACAGTGACACAGACTGGAGGTGTTGGTACTTCTTCGAATGGTGCACCTATTACTTCATCTCCTCTGTTAGTTCAAACATCAAATGTTTGAAAGATCAGTACCATGAATCTGTGGAGATTCCCTACAACTTGATACATTCTGTATCATTTGTAAGAAAACAAAAAGCCTGGTTAGCTCAATCGGTAGAGCGTTTGACTCTTAGATTTGACATCAAAAGGCTGCGGGTTCGACCCCCGCATCGGGCTTTTTTTAATCATTCCTGTTGTCATTATTAGCATAATTGAACCATATTTTTAACATTTCTCTTTACTGCGTCAGATAACCCCAAAGAATTAAAAAAAGTATCTCCAAATATGAAAAACTTTGGCGACAACTGCAGGATTCGAACCTGCGCGGGCAAAGCCCAAAAGATTTCTAATCTTTCTCCTTAACCACTCGGACAAGTTGCCAGAATCGTGAAAGTTGGATCTCCATTTTCATTCAGTTCGTGCCGAGGTAAAACCCTCCTTTCATATAGAGATGCAAATACTCATATGTAAATGCACAACTAAAAAATTTAATGAAAAAGGTAACTCAATTTATTTGAAAATCAGATGAAAATCAATGAGCCAGACAGCCCAAAGTAGTAAAACTATCAAAAATATTGCCAATTTGCTAGATCATTATATGGTTTTTATAGTTTGTTTTTGCTTATGATTTACCAAACCATTGGGTTAAAGATTATTTAGGATAAACATCAACAGAAGATACGGTTGTATAGTGTAGTGGTTATCACTTTCGGTTTTGATCCGGACAACCCCGGTTCGAATCCGGGTACGACCTATTTTTGGCTCTTATAATTTTTATATTGTGCATAAATATTCATTTATAAGGTACAAGCTATGTAACTAACGAACAAAGTATATTGAAATGTGAAAGGATTGCGTAATTTTATTCAAAATGAAACAATTGTGTCAAAGTTTAGTAATGTTGGCTAAAGTTTCCAAAAGTTAAATTTTTATTGATTATTTTTGCGATAAATTTCCAGAAGTTGTCTATGATTTAGATTTATAGGTAAATGATGATCCCAAAATCACTATCAGTTTAAAAAAGAGATAATTTAATTATCAAAAGTGATACAACTTATCTATGAGCAAAGTCAACTGAAAGTACCTTTTTCACTTAGTATCCTTTGTAAAATGTGTAACTACACTTTTTCATCCAAACTGTGGATCCAATTTAAAACGCGCGATATAGATAACGAACTTCTCGTATATTTTTTCTTTTCAAATCAACTTTTAAAAAATCGAATTTTTTCATGCACAATTAATAGAAAGAGCCGTATTCAATAGCATGGGTGACGAGAAAGTTGAAGATCTCTTCTATATTGAAGAAACCAAAGAATTGATTCAAGTGAAACAATCATCAGAGACCTCAATTATAATAAAGTCAGAGTCATCAGGAAAAGAAAACATACCTTTTGTTTCGATTCACAATTTGCCACCTTATTTAAAGAATAAAGTTTACATCATAGACTCTATCACGTCTGGTACTGGTAGATTAGGTAATAAGAACCTTTATGAGAATGTTTTGAAGCCGATACTTGATATTTTTAGTATTGAATATGAATATTTCGCAACCACTTTGCCTCATTCAATCAAAGAATTTGCAAGTAAACTTGAAGGCGAGGAGATAACTATGATTTTTATCAGTGGTGATACGTCGATTAATGAATTCATCAATGGATTGAATGAAAAAACGGGGCGAATCAATATCTTTCCGATTCCATTGGGAACAGGAAACAGTTTAGCGCTTTCTTTGGATATAATTAATGAGATAACGGCGATCCAAAGGTTATTCACTTCGAAAAATGTTCCATCACCATTCTATTTATATGAAGTTGACCTCCCAGAAGGATCCTTTTATCAAGTTCAAGACATACAATCCGAATTACCTTCAAACAAACTTAAATTTTTTGTTGTATTTTCATGGGCATTTCATGCAGCCTTGGTGGCAGATAGTGATACCGTTGAGTTTAGAAGATTTGGACTTGAAAGATTTAAATTGGCTGCTTTTGAAAACTTGAAAACAATCCAAAAATATGATGGGAAGTTTGAGATTGGAAACGAACAAACTATTCAAGGTCCTTTCGCATACTGGGTGATAACTGCTTCCAAACGTTTTGAACCTACATTCGAGGTGCTGCCAAAAGGTGATATTTTCGACAATAATTTATACTTGATCTCATTCCAAACTGAAGATAATACTACTGGAAAATATATAATGGATATCATGGGTGAAGTTTATAATAAAGGTGCGCACATAAATAATCCAAAGGTGTCATATAAGAAGCTTACCAAAGATACTGGATTAACATTATCAATTGAAAACTCAACAGATGTTAGAGCTAGAAGATTTTGTTTGGACGGAAGCATCATTGTTTTACCCGAATCTCAGTCCAGCAAATTGAAGATTAATTTTGCCGGAAACAAGCACAAACACTGGGAGCTTTATATTTTACATTAATTATATACTCATTTAATTATTTATTTATCGATTCTTTAATATTTAGCCTGCAAATGCAAAGAATTCCATGTACTTTGTCAAAAAGTGATAATCTTGTTTCTTTTGGGTGATAGACTTTTTAGTCCGACGTCTTCTTCTCGGAATTGGTTTAGTATTAACCAATGTTATTTCGGAGTCTGTGGGGTAAAGCCTTTGAATGTTTGCCCTGGCCATTGTAATTGTAGTTTAAGATTTGATGAAAAGTGAATTGATAGTTGAATTGTTTGCACACTTTCATATATCCCATGTGTATAGCTACAGCGGAAGGGGTAAACAGTTAACGTTGGTGTGGTAAACAGAAGAAAACTGAAAGCCCCGAGAAAATCACTCACATTCCATTGATGTTAGGGTTTTTTATACTTTAAGCTTAGCTCTGATATACTAGCTAACTACATCGAATTCCTTTATAGAGAGTATCAAGTATTGTAGTTATAGAGAAGGATTAGGCACAGGTTACGGAAGGTACTACCGACAGAGAAATCATTAAAACTAACTTTGAAAAGAAGCAATTAAAGAGAAAATATAGTATAGTTTAGTTAAATTTCTTATAATAAAAATATGACAAGCATATTCAACAATTGGAGGGTTGGCCGAGTGGTCTAAGGCGGCAGACTTAAGATCTGCTGGACGTTGTCCGCGCGAGTTCGAACCTCGCATCCTTCATTATTTTTTAAATCAATGTTGATTTTTTCGCAGCAACTTTTTTCGGTACCGCAGTGATTAGTGTCAATAAAATGTTTCTAACCGCATCAAGTGGAGGGTTGGCCGAGTGGTCTAAGGCGGCAGACTTAAGATCTGCTGGACGTTGTCCGCGCGAGTTCGAACCTCGCATCCTTCATTATTTTTTTTAAAACCAAAGTTGATTTTTTCGCAGTTAATTTTTTTAGGTCTAGCCATTTTAATGTTTACCTTGTTCAGAGGAATTCTCTAACTTTTAACACATGAGTTCTCGGTACGCTGAATTTTCCATTGGCTTCAGAGATGATTTTGTTACAAAAGAACAATCAGTGAAAACTGGACTGTTCATTTTTAGATTTCAATTTCTAATGTGTATTTAGACCTTACTGTACTATATATACATAAATTAGGCTACCAAATAGCATTCACTTATATCCATTTCTATCATTATTGGGTCTGTATTGATGGTCAGATTGATTGCCATACAGGGAAGAGTTGTTCTGGTAGTGGTTGTTTTGATATTGGTTGTTTTGATAATGATTGTTCTGATTATTCTGATATTGATTATTGTGATATTGGTTATTCTGGTTGTGGTTATTTTGGTACTGGTTATTCAGATACTGGTTCTGGTATTGATTATTCAGATACTGATTATTCAAATACTGATTGTTCTGGTATTGGTTGTACTGACTATTGTAATTCTGGTTATAACCACCATTATAACTGTTCTGACCGTAATTCTGATTGTAACCACCATTATTATTGCCGTATTTATTATTATTGTAGCTGGCATTATTGAACCCTCCGGCATTATACAGGTTTGCTCCATAATTTGAATTCACTTGCCTTTGTGCACTCGCATGTTGTTCATGAACTTCTGTCTTGTTGGTGAGATGATCCACAAACAGCCTGTATCCACCTCTTCTAAATGAATACAAGTTCTCGCTACTTTTTCCTTTAGGACCCTTATTTATATATTCGCTGTTATCCAGAGTATTTCTGAACCCTTGTCCGAAATTATTACTTTTAAAGTACCCTTGTTGTTGTTGTTGCTTTTGATAGATTTCATCTTTGGTTAAGGCTCTTTCATGAGAAATGAATCCATTAAGTAACATTGATTTACCAATTTTTTTGGCTGGCATAGTATAAGTTACTTGCATGTATTCTGATTTTTTGATGTTTGGCATCTCACCTTCTTTTAATGGGAATTTCAAAGTTTCTTCGATAGAATATTTAGAATGAGGCCATGCTGTACCAGATAATCCACTTTTTTTATATTTAAAGACAATTCTTTCGGTATTTTTCTCATATAATTCTTCCAAAAATAAATTAAAGTTTTTATTTTCAGATGAAATGAACAATTCTTCATTTTTGTTGGTATTTCTATCGATTTCTTCTGGAGTTAATAACTCATATTGATCACGAACTACACTAAGCAATCTAGTCTCATCGATAAAAGGTAGAAGAGCAATACCTTGCCAACTCATTTTGGCACCATTCATATCGATTTGGAAGTCTTCAGGATAGAAATCAATGATTGGACTTTCGGAGTCCGACATTAATTTCCGGAAAACTTTTGGTAAGTTATGACCAGAAGCAGCAGGTAAAACAGACATCAATTGTTCATAAGGTCTAAAAGGTTCACCTTGAACAAAAGTGATACCTTCGGAACCAACAATTTCACCAATGTTCTTGAAATCAGCTGCAAATGGTGCATAATGGTATGGATAATACCATTGCCATGAAGGACACCCTTGATAATAATAAAGTAAGACCCAAGAAATACCTTCCAAATACGAACGAACCACTTCTCGGCGAGTTTTTTCGATCTCTTCGTCATCAGAACAATGAAATTTGTTGGTGTAATACCTTGTTTGGTAGCCTGCTTCCCAGAGTTTGACATCACCCAGAATTTCATCTTCATCTGCCCATTCTTCATCGTTTTGCTTACTTTTATTATCCTTTGAATTTTCAGCTGATTTTGTAGTGTCATTTTTAGGAACTTCTTCTCCATTCTTTTTGGCATCAATAAGTTTCTTCAAAGCAGCAGCGGCATCCGAATTTGCCATATTTGCTTTGGTAATGATATCTCTGTTATGGACAATGTCTTTATTTGATAATTGTGCATATCCTTCGACTGTTTCTCCGCTTGTGGTCATAAGCGGCATGTTAACGTCGGCTGTTATTGGAGCCTTATCCTTACCCTTTGTAACTTGTGATTTATAAATGTTCCTCATGTTTGAGTCTTCTTGATCAGCCATTTTTCTTCTCTTAAAGTTCTCTTCTCTTCTTACTTCTTGATCGTGTCTTCTTTTAAAGATATCGGCTTCCTTATATGACAAATTCGTCATGAGCTTTTCAACACCTTCGAGGTTCAAAATACCATCGCAAGTCAAGAAATCACCCAAGCTTGGTAAAACCCGCTTCCAACAATTGATAAGAATATCAATTCCATTATCACGAACGTCCAAACTAGGCAAATGAGGAAGGAAATCATTACCAACAAAAAAACACATAAAAACCCAATCATCGATTGCTCTTTCCAATTCAAATGGAAATTGTAAGCGAGGTATACTTAATTCGATCTCCAAATATTCTCTAAGAACACTCACGTGCAACCATAAAAACGGCTTCTTCTTATCTTGTTCTCGTATATTGTCTTGTTGCTCTTTAGTCAACAGTAATTGCTGATGAAGCGACATCGACTTGTTTTGTTGGGCAAAAACATCCTCTCTCAACACCCTGAAATGAGGTTCATGAGTGGCCAATCCCAAAAAGATCAAATCAGCATCCAACCCGTAAATACAGTGCTTTGTATTTGGATCGTATTGAGGGTCCAGTCTTTGGGACCGGATAAAACTCATCAATTTATGTTCACCTTCTCCCGGAACAGTGGCATCACTGATGATAACCTGTAAATCTTTCCAACCAGGATCGGTTGCCAACTTGTAAGCGACCCAATATCTTAATGCAAGTGCTAATCCATCCATAAATGGGGTTCCGGGGGTAATTGCATTCGAATCCCACGACTTTTTACTTTTGATCGCATTATCAATTACTTCGCCTCGAGCTTCCAAATCGTTCAATTCTCTTATTTTTTCTTCATCTTTAATTTTGGCATCTTGAGCTGATCTAAATCTTCTTGATCTTTGTTGATTCATTTTAGCTCTTGGAGCTACCCCATCAACTGCAATCATCAACACTTTCCGAGGTCTGGCCATCATCAAAACACGGTCTGTATAACTGAATATGTCTAAAAACATCTCATCTTCGGTTTCGGGAGGTGGCTTATGCTCAGGGTGTGAACATGGATGAACAATCCCGTTCATATCCAAATATAAGTTGTCGACTTCACCGTTTGGGTTTGGATCGCTGTATTTGGCACCATCGTAATTTTCGGCATTAAAAGCATCTTCCTCCACCACGGGGGAGATTATTTTAGGGTACTTCTTGGATAACCACCTAAATAAAGCTGGGACACCCATGATGATATTAATGAAGAAGTTATTCCAATAGTTTTGGGCCTTTTTTTTCGTGTACGATGAGTATCACAAGTATTACATAAGTATTACATAATAATGTTAACATACATGACTAAGCGCCTGATCGGGTCTTTCATTAAGTGGTAAATGCACACGTGAATTTGCGTACCTTCCAAGCTTTTGAAAGGTCCCGTCACCGGCCCTTTTTTTTTTTACCAATTGTCTAGCAATTTTCTATATGTCCTAATTACACGGTATTCATTCCCTATAGAGATTCCGATATTGTTATTTTTATAGAGAGGAAATACGTATATGCATACTAGCGGTGTTCCGATAGCATTGTGGCTGACATACTGTTGTGGCTGACACATTGTTGTGGCTGACATATTGTATTGTCATCTCGATTTAATTATTTAATCTATATCTTATCAAATCAGTAGCAAGCCACACTATCTTTATCGGGCTTACAGGATGCGTTTCCGTTTTTTTAGCACACAAAACCGCGAAACAAAGGCCGTTTATTAATTAATTAGCCGTTTATTAATTAATTAGCGATGCCTTCATGTTAGCCACACTTTTCAGTATATATAGGATGAAATATCTTAGTAATTGACAATGTAGTTTCGATACAATAAATGAGTGCAGTTATTTTTAAAAGGTTGAAATGGGGATTCATCCCGGTGCGAAGGGTTTTACCTGAGGATTTGGCTGCTAATGATGCCGCGGAAACTATTAGCGAGCAAGAGAAGAAAGATCCGACGCTTGAAAAACAAGACGAAGTATCACTTTCTTCGGTAGAATCCCAAGTATTGGAGTACCGTGATGAGAAAGATCGTAAATGGTGGAAATTTTTCGATGAATACGAATATAGAGTCGATACTACAATGAAACAGAAAAGGAAATGGTATAAATGGTTTCATGAGGATGACACAGCCGAAGAAAAAAGAGTCATTTTGAAGGTCGATTTGTTACTTACATTATACTCCTTAATGGCATATTGGGTGAAGTATTTGGATCAAACTAATTTGACCAATGCCTATGTAGGTGGGTTAAAAGAAGCGATTGGAATGAAAGGTAATGATTTTGTTGATACTGGTGTGATGTTCACCGTTGGTAATTTGGTATTCCAGATCCCATTCATGTATATATTATATGCATACCCATTGAATTATGTCTTACCCAGTTTGGATCTTTGCTGGTCAATTCTTACTATTTGTCTTCATAGAGTGACTAGTGTTCCTCAATTGAAGGTATTGAGATTTTTTATTGGTGCTTTTGAAGCTCCTTCATATCTCGCTTATCATGCATTATTTGCGCTGTGGTTCAAATCTTCAACTGGTGAAGTTTCACGTCGTGCTGGGTTCTATTATTTGGGTCAATACCTTGGAATTTTGACCTCGGGATTACTCTCTGGTGCGATTGAAAGAGGGATGAATGGAACAGATGGCCATGAAGCATGGCAATGGATCTTCATTATGGATGGGATTATTTCTCTTGTTGTTGGTGTTCTTGGGTTCTATATGATCCCTGGAACTCCCGAAGACTGTTATTCGATATTCTTGAGTGATGATGATATCAGAATTGCTCGTCGTCGTATGAGAGCTGATCAAAAGAGTGCAAAACCTCGAGAGAATGCAGTAAAGTATTTCTTTAATCTTGATATTTGGAAGTCAATTTTTTCATCATGGCATATTTACGTTCTTTCGCTTTGGAATGTTTTTTGTTGGAATAATAGTAGTGGGACATCTGGTTCTTATGCTTTATGGTTGAAATCTTTGACAAATAGTCAAGGAGAGCCCAGATTTGGTGCTGGTGAACTTCAGGATTATACGGCTTTAACTCCTGGATTGGGTCTTCTTTGGTTGGTATTGACTTGTAGCATTGCTGACTTTTTGAATCTGCGTTGGGCTGCAATTATATTTTCACAAGTGTTTAATGTGCTTGGTAATATTTTACTTGCTGTTTGGCACATTCCAGAGAGAGCCAAATGGTTTGCCTTTTGTCTTCAATATTTTGGGTGGGCAATGGCCCCAGTTTTATATTCATGGCAAGGTGATATTTGTCGTAAAGATATTCGGGAAAGACAAGTTGTCCTTGTGACTATGAACATTATTGCACAACAATCGACAGCATGGATGGCCGTGATTGTTTGGCAAACGGTAGATGCACCAAGGTTCTTGAAAGGTTTTACGTTTACTGCGTGCTCTGGTTTTGCTCTTTCCCTTTGGACATTTGTGGTATTATACTTTTATAAGAAAGAGGAAAGACAAAATGCAAGAGAGAATGGAATTGTTTTGTACAATTCGGAGCATGACGTTGAATTTGCAGCCAAAGTTGCAGAATTGAATTCGAAAGAGATTAAAGAAGATTAGTAGATAATTATAATAAAATAGAGAGATATTTATATTGAATTCAGAGTATTAGTAGTATAATTTCATAATGCAATCAATTCTTAACCTACCATAAATAATTACACAATTTCTTCCTTCTTTTCATCGTCCTCTTTACCAATGTCTTCAACGAATTCTTGGGTCGCTTTTGACTTATCGATATCATAACGAATATGATCTTGGTATGTATTACCATGGTCCTCTTTCATGTAGTGGATCTTCGAGATTTCGGAGTAATCAGGACACAAATCAGGACCCCTTCTGCCAATTAAGTACCAAGGCAAGTTGAAGATTTCTTCCATAGATTCCAAAGAACGACCAGCAACCTCGGGAACAAAGAACCAACACCAAATCAAACCTAAAACCATAACGCCAACAAAAAAGTAGAATGCACCATAGTTGTTCATAGCCAAGAGCATCTTAGGAACAGCCTTCGAGTTACCATATTGATTGGCAAAGTGAACAATCATGGTTGCAGATTGTGCAAAAGATCTAATGTATAATGGGAACACTTCGGAACCCAACAAGTATTGAATGGCATTGAAACCTAAGGTCCATCCAACGCCAGAGATGATAAGAGCAGCCAAAGCACCATTAGAAGCACGATGTCCAGAAGGAGACAATTTACCTCCTTCGATGGCTTGAGGACAAATAGTCAAGAAAATAGCAAAATAAAGAATACAAATCAATTGGATACTGATCCCAATATAAAGCGACCTTCTTCTACCCAAAAAATCAATAATAAAAAAGGCTGCTGCATAAGCAGAAATAAATTTGATGACACCAAAGATGACCTGCATCTTTAAAACATCAGTACCTGTAATTCCGGTCAAACCAAACAATTGGGCCGAATAAATAGTCACTGCCGAGGCACCAGACCATTGTCCCAAAAGTTGAGCCAAAAATGTGACGGCCCAGAATCTATATCTAATTGATTTAACGATAAATAAATCCTTAAACATAGACCAATATGTTACTTTAGAAGTGGCTTCTTTTTCGACGAAGACTTGCTCGTTAATGTCACTAATTTCACCAACAATATATGGATGATCCGAAGGTAATTGACGAATCTTTGACAAGTTTTCGATAGCCTTATCGGGCTTTCCAACTTTAAGCAACCATCTAGGAGATTCATGACAAAGTAAGAAAGAAAGAATAAATATAGTACTTGCGAGAATAATTTTCAAAGAAACACCAACCTGCCATTGTTCTTTCTTATCATTTGAGATATGTAAAACTGCACCATAAGATACAGAATAACCAATCATGATACCAAAATAAACTGCTCCTGAAAAAATCGAAACTGCCAAACCTCTAATTGATTTTGGTGCAACTTCGGATGTATAAGCTGGACCAATTGTAGTTGTTTGACCAATAGCAAAACCTTCGATAAGTCTACCAGCGTATAATTGACCAACACTAGATGATGTAATTTGAATAATGGCAGAAACAACCCAAATCACACATGCTGCTTGTAAGGCTCTAACTCTACCTAATTTATCAACTGTATACATGGCCAAAATCGACCCACCAATAGAACCTAATTGAACCATCGCTGTGATGTTACCTTTCAAGTTGGCGATGTAGTTTGCCCCCTTAGATTTATCATCAAGACCGAACTGGTGGGTAAATGAAGGTAAGGCAATTGCACCGGCAATATTACCTTCGTCAAACCCTCTTGCTGCACCCAAAATACCGAAAACAAAAATACTTCCGTAAAGGGTCCAATTAAAGATTTCTGGTGGTGAATCATCGACATTCACTTGCCATTTCCATTTGCTTTTTTTTGGTTCGGAAACTGGTTGTACAGGTTTCTCTACATCGGTATGAACCGATATGATTGATTGTGTGTCTTTCTTTTCTTTCATTATGTGGATTGTATAGTAGAAGGAAATAGAAAAATCAATATCCAAAAGATGACATATTTATACTTCTATTGTACCTTTTTCAAGCGCGGGGGAATAGGAATATTTTCATCAAGTAATAATTCCGCTGTTGGGCACTTTTGGTGCAAAAATGCAGCAATCGACAGGCACAAAACTGGAATCACTTTGCAGACTAATTTTTTTTTTTTTTTTGGCGACAGCATAGTGTCAGATTTATTTTTTGTCCGCTTTGCATGCCCGGAGTTTCTCTTTTTTTTTTATTAAAAAAAAAAATAATTTAAAACGAGAGTACTGCTTATATGGTAAGGGGGGTTTTAATGTACCTTATGTTCGTTATTGTTTGATTATCCAGTTAATTTCAATATTATTATAGGCTACTACAATTTTGCTTGATCTCATCCTACAATATGTTCCACACAATCCCCAGATTTTGCCCCACCTTATATTACTTTTTCGGACTTTAATGATGCTTATGCACATAAATTCAATTCCTGCAGAATACGAACAATTCAGAAATTTGACGGAGGTGCTTAGAATTTTTATGTCGAAATGCTAGAGATTTTTGTCCAAGCCTCATTTTTCCTTCAGGGTTCATTGTTGGCTTCTCTTTAAATTGACTCACTAAGTTTAAATCGGTCATTTCCGTCCTTCCCCCAAAATTTAATTTTTGCTCTTATTAGCTGCGGCTACCCCACACACAAAGATGACGACATCTCAAGTTGATTATTGGTTGTACCCTTGTTACATACACTCCTGAAAACTTTAATGCAGGGAGGGGCGTTTCAACACAGATTGGGGGATCCAAAATATTATACACCCGATAATTTTTTTTGACTTTTGATTAGCGAGGGGAAATATGAGGGGGTGTAGATCCGCATTTTGCGGAGAAATTCAAATTTTCAACTTCGAAGTATTTTTTAGAAGAGGAGAGAAATTCAATCAATTCCATCTTTAAACTTTTTGTTTATTTCTTTTACTTTGCGGGTGAGTTACTTTTTTTGGTTTTGTTCTATGAATTGCAGCCAACAATTTTCCTTGTTTCGATAGAAGAGAAATAGCGAAAACTCCGAATTTCAATCGTCTATATAGTAATGCGGCTAAAGAAGGAAGAAATTGAATGATCACCACACTATCATGAATGAGATCAAGTCCTCAAGCAAAACACCATATAGGACCCTTGAAATACGAAGATGATTTACGAATTATATTAGCTTCAGTGCTTGAAATGTAACTTCCTACGTTTACAAAGAGTCTTACACAAAATCTATAATTTTTTGGTCTAAAGTCACTCGCAACAATTTACATAACAAAGTAAACAATACATATTAACTTAATAGTATACTTATTATACATGTATAAATTGAACATCTAAATAGCTTTTTTGATAAACATTTATTGTTCTTTAACGCGTTTTACCCCGCTATCATTCGCAGTCAAATTCTCCGCACCCGTTGTGCCACTCCCGGACTTTGTATCGTCATTATGCGACCTTTTCTGACCTGTGGTTTCAATTTGTCGAGCCACATTTTCGGAGCCAGAGTTCGGATGATGCACGGTCAAGGTGCTTTCTGTAAAGGGAGAACCCAGCTTTTGAGGGTTCGAATTGGGGATAAAAGGCTTAGACTGCGCAGTTCCCGAGCTTGCAGCAGGTTGAGAGAATGCAGAAGTCGTAAATGGGCCAGTATTTGATACTCCGCCGGTTATTGGAGCGGCAGAACTACTGGGGAGAGTAGAAATCGTCGTTTTTGTTGGAAATCCGGAATTTTGTTTGTTATTTCCGAAACCGGGAATTGCAGGTAAACTTGAACTTTGGGTTTGAGCAAATTTTGCTGTACCAAATCCTTGTGTAGGCTTCACACCAGCAACATTAGTAGCTTGAGGAGTGGTGGATTGTGGTTGAGCTTCCTTTTCCAATCTTTCGACTTTTTTGTTCAACATCTTCATTTTCATTTCATAGAGCTTTTCAACTCTATTTTTGACTTGCTCCTTTTCAGTTTCCAAGGTTTTATTGAAGCCATCTTTCAATTTATTTATTTCAGATTGATTATTTTCGAGTTGAGATTTCGAATCAGAATTCATTTTGTTGATCTTCTGTTGATATTCATCTTCCAATTTCTTCCTGAGTTCTTCGGAATCAGTACCAGTACCTGCTTGTTTCAATTTTTCTTCAAGTTCCTTCTTTTCCTTATTTGCTTCTTGTCTTACCTTTTGAATAGTTTCTTCAAGCTTTGCAATTTGTTCATCAACATTCTTATCGGCACCATTTTGACTCAATTTTTGTTTTAATTGTCCCAATTGTACAACCAAGTTCTTCTTTTCTTGAGCCAATGTAGAAACAGTCTTAGCCTGTTCCTTAAGCTTCTTGTTGGAATCTTCCAATGCTTTCTTGTTTTCTTCCTTTAATTTGGAAATGGCTGCTTCGTTAGCTGCCTTCAAGTTCTTGATGTCTTCATTCAATGAGTTGACGCTTTCTTGCAACTCCTTAATCTTATCATTTTGTGACTGGATTCTAGTGTTTGCCTTATTTCTGAGAT
This sequence comes from Kodamaea sp. yHQL449, assembly GCA_030582715.1. Classification (NCBI taxonomy): domain Eukaryota; kingdom Fungi; phylum Ascomycota; class Pichiomycetes; order Serinales; family Debaryomycetaceae; genus Kodamaea; species Kodamaea sp. yHQL449. The sequence goes on along the minus strand of JAJMGT010000010.1, from coordinate 562,396 downwards.
CATTATACTTCTCCTTCATGCTTTGGATAACTTCTTGATCAGCTTCGGACTGAGTCTTCGAATCAGGAGCAGTCACAGCAGGTGGGGTAGTACTTACTGGTGTTTGACTTGGAGAAGAAGCAATCTTGTTTTTCAACCTTTGATTTTCTTCTTCGATTAACTTAATCTTTTGTTGGCTAACTTCGAGGTCAGTTATTAAAGAATTGTTGCGTTCTTTCAAAGGCTCCAATTGAGTAGAAATTCCGTTCAAAGTTTCCTCTAAATTGGAAATACGCTCCAACTTTTGCTTGTTCTCGTTACGCAAGGTGATATTACTCTCACGTAATATATTCAATTGCTCTAATTGGTCAGCAATCTTATTAGTTTCTTCAAAGGTCTGAGTAAGGAAAATTTGTTGAGAAGCAGAGTTACCATTTTGAACAGTAGTGGATGACAACTCAGCCTTGACTCTATTTAATTCATTAGTTAACTTAATAAGGTTCTGATTAACAGCTTCGTATTCATCAATCTTGATAGATAACTTAACTTCCGCTGATTCCTTTTCACGGCGTAAGTAACCAACAACTTCTTTCAAATTATCATCATTATCAATATCCATATCATTGGTTTCACGAGTATCAATACTAGATTTGGACAATTCCAATTGATTCAATATAATACCATTTTGTTCCTTTAATTCTTCTAATTTTTCTCTAGTATTGTTCAACTCTTCTTCAATGGTAGATCTTTCATTATAAATCACTTCTTCTTTTGTTATAAGATTCTGCATCTCATTGTTCAAGTTTTGGATTTGTGTCTTATACGATTCAACTTCTTCTTTGACGGTAACAATATGTTGAGACAAATCATTGTTCTTAGATAATTCATCCTGGTATTTGAATTGGTTGTCATTTGCTAGTTTAATTTGATTATCCAAATCCTTCTTAATCGAATTTAATCTGTTTTCATAGTCGTGTTGCAAGGCATCATAAGCACTAGCCTTGTTGAAATACTCGTCAAGTTTTGTCTTCAACTCATTTGTTTCTTCAGTATGTTGTTTTCTGATATTATCCAACTCTTGTTTGTTGTCGTTAATATGAATATTGAGTCTTGAAACCTCTTGAGTTATTAATTCTTTTTCTTTCAACAATGAATTATACTTATTATCGAATTCAAACTTATATTGTTCAAAACTGGAGGTGGCATTAACTAAAGCTTCTTCACTTGCTTTTGCGAGTGAAGATAACTCATTGACTTGAGTCTCTGAAATCTGTAAATCTTCCCTGACTTGGCTGAGTTCGATTCTCAAACTTTGCTTTTCAGCATCATCATTACTAGAACCATGACTTTCCATAGAAATAGTTGGACGCTTGGCTAATGATGTTGATAATTCATGAACTTTGGTATTCAAAGATTCGACTAAAGATTCTTTTTCTGACAATTTGAACTTACAATCCAATAATTGCTTACTGATTTCACCAATTTGTTCTAACTTGGCGTTCTGAGCTTTCAAAGTTAACTCTGCTTGGTTTGTCAAAATTGAAATCCTTTCATCCTTTTCATTCAATTTTTCATGTAAGGACTCATAATTTTCAATGGACTTATTCAATCTGGTGGTTAATACTTTGCTTGATCCATCTCTTTCCTTTAATAAAGCTTGTAAGTTAACAACAAACTCATTGAGGTTTTTCTTATCCATCTTCAATTGTTGAATTTCTTCTTTAAATGAGTTTTGGATTGAATTTGAGTATTTCTTTTCAGATTCGAAATTGGAGATTTGAATCTTACTCTTCGATACTTCACCTTCGATGTCTCGTAATTCATTGGATTTGGCAATTAACAATGATTCTTGTTTCGATGCCTGGTCTTTCCAGAACTGAAGATTGCTCTTAACCTGTTGAATTTCTTGACGCATACCATCAACTATATTTTGTGCGTTCTTATATCTAGTTTCTGCCAATTCAGTGGCATGCTTACTCGAAGATAATTGAATTTGAATTTCGTTCTTGGAACTTGTGACATCCCTCAATTTAGCACTTAAATCGGCAGATACCTTCGTAGACTGAGATTGCAAATCTCTTAAAGCCTTTTCACTTTCATTAAGTTTCTTCTTCAAGTCTTGATTAGCTTCATTTAAGAATTTAGCATCCGAACTCAATGAGATGCTACCATTAATGCTTCCATTGTTCTCGGACAATGATTTAAAAATATCTCTTTCCTTTGAAATTGCATTGAACTTGGTTGTGAGAGAATCCAATTCACCTTCCAAAGTTAAAATAGCATCCTTGGCTTCTTCAATAGCAATAGATTCAATGCTGTTATTTTCTTCTTCTTTGCTTTCCAATTTCTTGGTTAATAATCTGACTGCTTTCAATAAGGCTTCATTCTTTTGTCTCAATTCAACAATATTCTTGAATTCGAGTAATCTTTCAGAAATTAATCTATCCGAATCGGTTTCATTATAATCATCAAAGTTCCCAGTTTTTTGGAGAATGTTTTCAATTGCCTTCTTTTCACTAAGAGTTAATGGATCATCATCATTATCTCTTATCTTAGAATGGATCAAATAGTAGCATAATTGTCTACCAACGTCCTTCAATAAGCTTTTCATCGACACTAACTCATTTTCATTTTCGATGATCCTAGCTCTCAATCTATTGGAGTCCTTTTCGGCATTGACCTTTTCACCTCTAATATCTTCCATCTTGGCAATCATTTCTTGTAATGATTGTTCATAGAATTTGACTTGATCACGATAGTTGGAAATCGCAGGTTTCTTTGCTTCTAATTCTTGTATAAATGATTCTAATTGAATGGCTAATTTCTCTTTTTGAGATCTTTCTAAGACTAATTGTTTCTTTAAATGATTAAACTCGGAATATAAAGTTGATAATGATATACCTTGAGCTGCGATCAAAGTGGATGATTCTGTCAATTTTGGCAATTGACTATCCTTATGTAATTCTGCATCCAAAACTTCTTCAGTTCTCTTCAATTTTTCTTCTAATTCAATTATTCTGGTATTCTTTTGGGAAAGTGAAGATTCCAAGGATTGAATTGAATTACCCAACTTTTGTTTCAATTCATCAGTATAAGATTCCAATTGAGAAATTCTTTCGGATCTTTGCTCGACTTGAGTTTTGGTTAATTTAATAAGATCATCTTGATTCTCAATTTGTTGTAATAAATTTGATTTGACATGATCAAATTCTGACTTTTGAATCGAGTTTTTATTTAATTCACTTTCTAATTGTTTTCTTAAATCATTGAGTAAAGTTTGGTTTTGATTATTTATCTGTTCAAATGAAGCATTTTTTGAAGTTAAAGTTGAAATCTTATTTGAAGTGAGTAAATGTTCAGATTCATGTTTCTTGATCAAATCTGTGAATCTAGATTGAACTGATTCTAATTCTTGTTCATACCATTCTTTTTGATTCTTTAAATATGAAACTTCATTATTAACTTTTGTAGAATTAAGTTTTAAAGTGAAATTTTCATTCGTACAATTATTTAATTCTTTGGTTATTTCATTGATTTTCTGACTTTGTTCGATATTTGAAGCTGTTAATTGATCAATTGAATCATTCAATTTGATAATTTTCATTTCATAATCTTGTTCAATTTGTATTTGATGATTCTTCAAGTCAATTTCAGTACGAGTCATCTTGTTTACGGTATCACTCAAAACGGCATTTGTCTCTGACAATTCATGAATTTGAGCATCTTGTGTCACATTATTATGCAACCCATTTTCTTTTTCTTCTTTTAAGTTTTTCACCGTTATATTCGAATTATGTAATTTTTGTTTCAAATCTTCAATTATTTTTGAATTATTTTGAACTGTTTGTTCATTTTTCAATTGTAAGAATGATGTTTGAGATTTCAATTCTTGATATTCGGATGATTTACTCGCCAATGCATTTAGTAAAATTTCATTGGATCCTTGTATTATCGATTCATCAATATTTAAGAATCCTGCAATTGCCCGTATAGTGTCGTTTAGATTAGAATTAAGAGCATTGTTGGTTGAAATGATCGAAAATGATTGGTCCTCAAATCCACCCGAATTACGACCAATTGGCGAACTTATAGACCCCAAATCTTTGGCAACACTAAATGCCTTGGGTGTACTAATTGGTTCTATATCTTTTAAGGCAGGTAAGGATTTCAGAGGGGTTGCAAAAGTTTGAGGTTGTGGAGGCACTTGCAATGTGGTTATGTCGTGATCAGATTCATTTTCTTCGAGTTGTTCCTCCTCCGAAATTTGATCGATAATAGGACTCGCAATGACAAAGTCCGATTGTTCAAAAGCTACTGGAGTGGAATCGATTTCTTTAACTTCATCAATAATCTGCTCGTCAATATGCTGATTAGCATCATTCTGTACGATGGATTGCGGAGCAGAACTGCTTTGATCAACAGGCGCACCCTCAAGCGGGTTGTGCGGATTGTCACTCATTCCTTTGTCCAACAGATTGATGTATCAAAGCTGGATTGTTTTTGAAAAACAAACAAAAGTGGTGAATTTAGGGTGGGACATTACGACATGAGGAGTCGTTGAATGTCGTTGAATGTCATAAAAAAACAAGACAAATTTATCGCGACAATAGGGCTCAAACCCCAATGTAACTTAAGTCACGAGACAAAGTTGTTGATTGCAAATCCTGTATATACATTAATTTCTCTCACGTGTATATTATATAATATTTTATGTGCATTAAGTTCACACCTATTTTTCATACATTACACAAATTGAATTCAATTTTGCCCATAGTGTAGAGTTTGGCGCAGGAAAATTTTCACCTTGGATTCGAAAAATTACAAAGATATTGAAAAAAAAAAATTCCCTTCGATCAACTTCTTTTGAATTTCATCACATATCAACGCTTAAGTAAAGATGATTGAACCATCCTTAAAAGCTTTGGCTTCCAAGTACAACTGTGAAAAGTCCATTTGTCGTAAATGTTACGCTAGATTGCCACCAAGAGCTACCAACTGTCGTAAGAGAAAGTGTGGTCACACCAACCAATTGAGACCAAAGAAGAAGTTGAAGTAATCTATTCAACCCCCCTTTTCACTTTGTTCAGCATGTTCAAAAAAATTGGTTTATGTTTGTGGTTTAAGCCTATTCTTTTAGCAATGCTTTGACTGATTAGATGAGTTAATGTATTTCTGGAGGAGGTTATACTGTCGATGTTCGAACGTATAAGAGGTGAGAATCGTTGATATTTAGCTATGTTAATAAAATCTTACGTTAAATGAATGTAGACGGTGTAGGAATGATGAGAGGAGTTTACCAAGTAATGCACTCGAAAGAGTTTGATAAGTAAGCTACTGAGTGGGTTCTACTTAGTACCTGTCAAGTGAATTTCTTTGTATTGAAAAGATCGACTACTGGAATAATATAAAAGTCGATTTCGGAGATTTGTAGTGATGGTATAAGCGTTTACTATTACGTTTCCGGCGACTATAACGTTTTCGATTAGTAAGGCTTACAATTTTCAGTAGAGTATCTGTAAGGAATGAACAAGAGGGGTCAGACTCAAAACAATATCGAATTCGTTAACTTGGTAGCGCCTTAATAATTATCACCAACGAAGTACTTTTACTGTATCCTTCGCATAGTGAGCAAACCTGAAAAACTAGTAATAGAAATAATTGTGATTTCTTATAGTTCAAATACTAATCATACGTCCTTCTCAAAGAATTACAGATTAGTGAATACTCTTAACGTGCTGACTAATAGGTGCTATTTTTGAATATTATCATAAGATTGAGCTGACTCAATACAGTGAAAATGGTTACTGTGGTGCTACTCAGAATACCGCAACAAAATCTTTAAACGCGGTTTATATATAGCAACGACGGAAAAACAATTTTGAGCTTTCCAATTTTGACGTGGTGAGACCAAAACTCTAGACCGCGATGAATAAGCAACTTATGTAATCTACAGTTGGTCCAATCGGGATTACTAAAGCGATCGTTTAAGTAAGACACCTATTAAAATTCACGCAGTCTCACCAGTCTCCGTACCTTCCGTAACCATAGTTTCCGTAGTCCCCGTATTTTTTTCTCTCTATTTTCTTCTCGCTTTTTGTTACTTTCTCGCTAGTCTTTTCGTACTCTCCCTATTTCTCGCAATTTGCCTCTCCCTACTTGCCATACTTTCCCAATTCCGTTCGACTTCCCTTGCTCTCCCCCGCGCCTATTCCTGTTTCCCATTACTTTTGCATGTCTCTCCATCAAGTCTCCTTAATACATTTTTCTAGGCACCACACCGAATGTTCTTCTTATTTATATCGCCACCGCCACCAAGATCAAGTTTTCACGTCTCGATCTACTCCCGATCTCTCACCACCTTTTTTCTTCCTACTCTTATTTCCCCCGCTACTGTTACCATACAAATTTTCACGCACTTATTTTCTCGAGAAAAAAATTGTATACACTTGTTCAGGGTGAAATCATCCAATCATTTATAGAGCTTAGCATTATGAATCATAGCGCTAGTGGTCCTAATAATATCAATAGCCAAAATATTACTAGTACTAGCCCTCTTAATTCGCATTTGAGTCAGATCAGTGGTTTTTTTGATCATATCGCCAACCAAAGCCCCACCACAGCTAATCAACACGAAAGCAACAACGGTCGGACCAATCTGACCCTTCTTCACACGAATCAAACGACTCATCTCCATCAGAGTCCACCACCAGCTTTTGAAACAGCTTCCAAACAAAAAGCGTTTGAAACTCTAAACTCCGATTCTCCTCCACAAGTCTCGTCCTCGGCTATAACCAGGCAAACAAGTATACCTCCACCACCAACACCTACACCGCCACCACAGGCTACAACCGCACTTTCATCTTCCGAAGTAGCCACTTCCACCCAACAAAAACGCCAGAATAGTTTGTCTAATTATATGATTGGAAATCTGAACAAAAGAACCCAAAATCCTCTTACTATGAATTCACAACAGGGCCTGCTGAATCAGGACTACGCCTTCAATTCATCCAACAGCGCCAACTATCCAGCAAATATGAATGTATCGCCATTTCCAACACCTTCAAACTCGAACGTTCCTTCTCCGAGATATTATTCGAATAACACAAGACCAGCAAGAAGAAATATAGTACAGCCGATCGGCCAAGTCAACGTCAAGACACCTACTCCAACAGCATATGATGTTCCTTTGAGCCCAAGTGGGAATCCTGGTATCAACACCCAAAACCACTCTGATCTGTCCGGATCAAACGCAGCAACCGCCGAACATCAGTATCAATACCAGCAAAATGAGGCGCAAGTGGCTGCTGCCAGTCAGCAGCGCGCCATGACTGAAGAAGAACAACAGTTGGCAACAAAGTTGAAGGAAACATACAAGAATATCGTCAATTACGAAGAAATTGTACAAAAACATTGCATTGAAATCACTATCAAAATCAATCAAATCAACGGCTTTAGTCAGGCAGGTGGCATGTACCAACAATCTCAGATGATCCCGCAATCTGGAACGTCAACAGCATCGAATACTGCACGTACTTCAGAATTATCGAACGATTTATGGACAGTTTATCATCATAATATTGGCTTGTTAGATAAGTACTACGATTTCCTAGTGACTGCATTGAAACCTTCTCTGAATCAAGCTCAATTTAAAACTGGTAAAAATATTGTCGATTTATACAAAATCCCTCGTCGAATGTGGGTATATGGGATCGTTGGATTTCTTGAAGTCTTGAAAAACATCATGGGCATTTTTGAGAATCACGAGATTTGCTCATGTTTCATCTCATACTGCTTTAACATCATTTCTAACTTGACTGATCCCGCGTTAGAAATGGAAGGATGGTGGCTGGAGAAATTGGGTGATTTGTCTCGAATGGCAATCGCCCTTTATGCTTCCAAATTCATAGACTGGAAAATCAGTGCGGAATACTGGTATTCGGTCGCAATGAAAACACTCTATGGCCATGGCAAAATTTACTATCACATGTGCACCGTTCAACAGGATAATTTGGATGCACTTGTTAATATCGGTAAGTCAGTAATTTGCCGCGATCCTTTTGTACCAACTCAGCAGTATCTTAGGTTGGTTGTCGAAAACATTTGCACTCAAAGAAACATCTTGTCATTATTGGAATTACCTATCATTGACTTTATTAAGATCCACAAAGTATTGTTAAGTATCTTTAATCGTGGCCACAATGGCGAATCAAATGCAATCACAGGTTCAGAAACTCTCCACGATTCACAAGTGCAATATGGAATTGATTTGGTCACGCGATACGGGCTCACTTTTGGTTGTGATTCGAACGGTTATAATTTTTTCACGAGAGAGTTGTACACACCTACTGGTATCACTCCGATAAATGATCCAAATCATCCATATTATTTACAACAGCAACAAAATGCGCAAATCGCGCAACAGTCACCACCTCCACCACTGAGTGGCGCCAATTCGATGGAAAAGATCAATTTTTGGTTCAATAAAGGCTCTCTATTTGCACTTGCCAATATCAATCACTTAATCGGATTTGGTGATGCCAAAAATCCATTTGCTAAAATCTTTTTGTTACCCGAATCGTTGAAAGAAAGAAAGGATAAAAAAGATAGAAAGAGAAAATCAAGGACCTCACAAATGGATGAGGGTGTCAACAACAACATTGGGTCAAACAATAACATAAATTCAAGTAGTCTTGGTGTCCTTGAAGGACATTCTGTCAGTGCTTCTGAGTTGAGTTTGAACGACTGGTTCTTTTGCTTGCAATATGTCAATAAGTCTGTTTTGGAGTTGTCGATCCGTATTTTGAACCATTATCTCATAGGCCCTAAACAGGCATCTACAAGTCATGTTATTGTATGGTTATATTTCTTAATTGCAGTAGGTGAAGCCACCAAGAAGTTTCCCAACTCTCTGCCGATGTTTGGCTGGTTATTCAAAAAGTTGTTTCCTTGGGAATCATTCATCAACTATTTGAACTCGATATTATCGGTAGTTAAAGAAAGTGAAAAGTTGCGTGAAATGACTCGTCAATATCTCAGATCCTTCCCTGATTACTTGCAACATTTCAATGACAATGAATTTTTACCTGAAGTTTGGAAATGTTGGGGCACTTTATGGTTTGATACAATCGTCGAAAAAGGTGATTGTGTCGATTTAGAATCGGCTGGTGTAAAAGATACAAACATGTTTGACTTACCGATCTGTGGTACTTATCCGATTGTAAACAATATGTCGAGTGAAGGAGCCGATCAAAAGGCAAAACTGCAAATGGAAAAAGACACAGATGAAAGAGTTGTACGTATCATCTTACTCGCCAGAATTGTTGCCGATAAGTATAGTTTTGGTTTAATTAGAACAGCCTCCGAGTTCAAATATGATGAAAACGTTTATAACACGACTGATTCATCGGTAGTTTCCTCATCTAATATTAGACTGAGTGATCCTTACGCATATATGGAAGATTTTCTTTTAAGTGATGGTCGATTCGTACAAAACAATTTTTTACAACCTATTTCATTTGGCAATTTGTATAACACACAAGATGGTCTTAGTGCTTTGGATAAGGATGCTTTATGGTTCAGCATGTACGACAATAATCAAGGCACAAACAATAATAATACAACCAATGAATATGATAAGGTTTTGGGCTACAACAATTACGAAGAAGGCAGAAACTACGAAGGCCATCAACAACCGCTTCAAAACCACCATATTTACCACCAACAACATCATCAACAAGCAATGCAACAGGCTAGACAAATGGTCGGCAATGAAGGATTCTACAATGAATTCGGGAATAATATGGGCTTATCTGGGTACAACCATGGATTGGATGACTCATTAAGTGCTCCATCACAGCCAACAAGCGAAGAAAAGGCTATTGACGGTGATTTGGGTGATAGAATGGATAGTCAAGTCACACACATCACACTTGACACCAACATTTGGCTCAAGCATTGTGGTCGTATCTTCAAATGTGTTAGAAATGGTGTATTTAAGATTCTGATTCCTCTTATTGTTTTCCAAGAATTGAGAACTTTAAGAAAATCAACGGAAGCTACGATTGCTGATGCAGCCACCAGATCGGTGATCATTATTAGAGAGTTATATTTTACCAAAGAGATCTTGCCCTTGAGATTCGACGGTACAGTTGCTCTGGACATAAATGAAACTTTTGAGTTTGAAAATAGCTCGAACTGGAGACTGAATGTCGATGAAACGATTTTAAACTGCGTGAATGAACATGATGAATTGGGCCGCAAGTTGATGCGTGGCCTAGACATGAAGATCACCCTGCACCGTGGCAAATTCGTCACTATTGCCACACATAACACCAACTTCAATTACCACAGTAGCACCAAAGTTTCTCCTGCAGAAGTACAGCCGGTTCAAACCATATTATCAGCTAAAACAGCCAAGTTGTTCAGATATTGTATATTGATCACCGATGATAGAAACATGAGGTTACGGGCCAAGGCTATTGGGCTCACCAGCTTTCAAAGCAAATGGCTTTTCAGCCAATTGGAAAGCTTGTTTCCATTAAAGTGTATTGATTGAAGTTACATAAAAGAATTCGAGGCTACATAAACGGAAAAATTATTAAGCATAGGCATTTATAATAGGCATATACTCTAATCAAAATATCATAGTACGAATCGTAGAGTCTAGAACCAGTGTAAAAGATGAATAGTAGTGAGATGAAAAAATATATGAGATGAAAAAATATCATGAAAAAAAGTTAAAAATCAAAAGAAATTGTCTAGAACATGGCTGGTCTAAAGGCTTTTTAGAAATTCGCCAACCTAAAGTAGAATTTACGTCATTTGGCTGAAGCATCACGGCCACTCCTCTTAAAAAATTTCGTTATGCCGAACTCCCATCTTAGCCGAATCTAGATTGGCATTGTCTCGATTTGTACGAGGGCTGGTTTCATAGAAGATCGTTCGATTATGTGCAGTCTGCAGACCGTATCGTAAGGAGTCTGTTTTGGGAACGGCGCGTCCGAATTTGGCTTCTCATTCACGGTATATTTGGGAATGAATTCAGTAAATATCAGCACCTTCGCGCATGTTGTTAAGTACTCATAAGTATTCACCATTTCAACGTCATTTCTAGGGGTAACACGCGTTAAGTTTTCGTACATGAAACAAAAAAAAAATGGAAGGGGGAATCAGATTGTTTTTTACCGTTATGGGATGTTGTGTTACATCAGAATTACCATAATTATATGTGGAGTATATATATGAGGATAAATCTCACATTTCCGTTTGATCTTTCATTTCTTTAGTTAGTCTGCCAACTATTTTCACTCCTTACATAAATTTAGTGTGCTTTTGCTATTAGTGTCTCACTCTTTGTCACTCCTTTAACTACTTCTTAACTACTACACTCCTTAACTACACTCTTTAGTCACTAATATAATGAAGTTCGCTGTTGTCGCCTTACTTTCGCTATTTGGTAGCAAAATTGCCCACGGTGCTCCTGTTCCAGATATTGATATTGTGTATGTGACTGCATATACGACTGTGTTGCAAACTGTTATTGTTAACAATGCAGGTGTTCCAATCACCACTTATTTGCCCGTTTCCTCCAACACCGTTACTGGAGCTACTTCAACTGCGGGTCCATCCAAAAGCGTATCTGAAACTGCAGCTGCAACTACTGCACCATCTCCACCAGCTATTCCTGCTGCCATTAATACCCCTGCCACTTCTAGTGAAGTTGCAGCCACTACTGCTCCAACTACGTCTGCTCCAGCACCTACTACTACTGAAGCTCCTAGTTCCACCGAAGTTGCTACTACTGAAGCTCCTAGTTCCACCGAAGTTGCTACTACTACCGAGGCTACCACTTCTACTGAAGCTTCCTCCACTGTAGCTTCTGCCACCGCTTCTGCCTCCTCTTCTCCTACTGGCCAAGTCTTCCAAGGTGACGGTACCTTTTTTGCCCCTGGATTGGGTGCTTGTGGTGGTACTAGCACCGCAAGCGACTTCATTGTTGCCATTTCACAAGATAGATACAACCAACAGACTGTTGGCGGTAACCCTAACAACAACCCATTATGCGGTCAACAAATTAGAGTCACTTACGAAGGTAAATCTGTTGATGTGACAGTGGTCGACTCATGTCCTGGTTGCTCTTATAACTCATTGGACTTGTCGCCAGCTGCCTTTTCCCAGATTGCTGATCAATCTTTGGGGAGAATCGAAATCGACTGGCAATTTATTAATTAATATATACAAAGGATATAGCATCTCTTTGCAAATTGGGTCGGAATAATAATTTAAATTTTGAAAAATACGTTTAGAAAAATGTAAAACTTAACTCTTTCATTCTATACATTAAAAGATCCAATTTAAAGTTCTTCTCCACCATGATTGATATTTTTGAGCACCGTTTTCTTCGCCATCGGCCTGCGCGGCATAGAATTCGTATTCATGCTCTTCGATCTCCTCGATGCCAGTGTACAAATCAGCTTCGGCTAAATTAACAAACTTGGTGCGCTTAAATATCTTCCAGGCACTGAAAACCACTATCGAGACAAAGATCATCACATAGCTGAAAAGAAAGTCATCGACAGACCATCCACCAGGCATAAATACCTGGTAACCCAAAATACCAATCAAACACCAAACAAAGAAAGTAGCAACATATATCGAATATGGTTGGAACCACGACCGATATGGGAAGTTAGATCTATCAATGCCTTGTACTTTACAAGCAAAGAAGAAACGAATGTAGATGATACACATGAACCCATAGTTCAAGACTTGGGAACCGGTACATAAATTGACCATATAATTCAAAACAGTTGTGCCTGAAGAACCCAACTGTAAAAGAGAAAGCAACGAAAAGCATATTGAAACAGCAATACAAAAGATTGGGACACCATATTTGGTACATTTTTTGAAGAAACCAGGAACAAATCCACGAACAGATAACCCATAAAGTGCACGAGATGAACAATATGTATATGAATTACCAGCTGAAAAGGCAGAAGTTAAAACAACTGCGTTGACGATATCGGGCAACACTCTAATATTCAAGTTCTGCATGGCAACGACATAAGGAGAAGAAGCAGCGTTGGAAGACTCTGCTGTTAATGCCAAATATCTGGGGTCATTATAAGCAATCAATATGGAAACTGAGAGGGCACCTCCAATATAAAAAATGGCCAATCTATATAAAACAGTTTTAAAAGCAGTAGGCATTGTCTTTCTTGGATTAATAGCTTCACCAGCAACCATAGACATATATTCGGGCCCAACACAAGTGAAAGCCGCAGATCCACGAAGCGCACCAAGAAAACCTTGGAACTTACCGATACTTCCCGATGCCAAATACTCGGCGATTGGGCCACCCGCGGCATGCCAATGTCTAAAACCAAACGCATCATGTTGTGGATTACCACCGCACATTGTAATTAATGTGAAAAAAAGTAATCCAACGCACAAAATCAATTTTGCAATCGAAAGCCAAAATTCTGCCTCTCCATAAAGCCGAACAGCAAACAAGTTGATACAAGCATAGATAAAAATTTGAATACATAAAGTAATAGCTGGAGAATAATCATCTCTCCAGAAATGTATCATACCGTTAACAGCTGTGATTTCAAAAGGGATATACAAACTTTGCATTATCCAAAAGTTGACAGAAGCTGCACACTCAAAAGCAGGGTCGACAACACGGCCAGCCATAGTCAAGAAAGGCGAGTTAACAGGTAAAAATGAAACCATTTCACCGACGGCCGTTGTCAAAAGTAAGATCACAAATGTCCAGAACAGGTATGATAAAAGCAACCCAAGTGGTCCACCTCTAGTAAGACCCGTCGTTCCTATCGTCACAAATAAACCAGTCCCAATGGACCCACCAATAGCGATAAGCTGTACATGACGATTATACAACTTTCTATGTACGGTTTCTGGTTTATCGTCTTTGGGTGAAAAGGCATCTTCTTGTGATGAGGCATCATATTGTGGAGACCTCTTCTTATTTTCAAGAGAGTAGCTATTCAGCTTCTCTGTTTGTGTTTTCCACATTGTTAGATATATGAAAAAGCCGTAAAAAAAGAAAAACTTCGAAACTGGGGGAGTTTTATAATTTATGAGAAGAAGTGAATCTCATAACGGTCTAAATTTGATCCTGATGAATAAAACGAAGGTTAGGAATTTAAGACAATCTTAAACAATTTTTGCAATTTTGTTGTATACAGTCCCTCAATGCATATGACGTAAATGCGCATCAATATCCCCAAAGCAAGTGAAAAAAATTGCATCTGTAGGTCCTGCTATAAATGCGGATTTTCTGTTACTATAAAACCTATTTACCACGAATATAAGATGTTTGAACGTTGATATCGAGTTTTTGACTATATCGAGCTCAAGATGATAACACCGCTCATCACCAGGCTCTTGTTCTCTCGTTTCTTCTTTCGCCTCGCCAAGGTGGTTATGATCGGCACTCACATGATTAAATAGAAAATAATTATGAGTCTTCGTAATATCTAAAGTTGCTATGAAATACGGCTTTATCTATATTTTCCGCTTTGGGTAGTGGGGTTCAATATTAATCTGTGTAAATTTTACGTTGTTCTAGAGCTTGATAGTTTTCTTTTGATACCTTTAAAAGTTATGTTGCATTCACTTATAGGATGGTCATCTGTCATTTCCTCAAATCCTTGTTTGGGTGTCATACATAAGAGTTTGGCGATCCGGTTTATTTTGAGAAATGTCTACCCGATGATCTTTGGTAGCACCCAGTAAATAAAAAATGGGGTTGCAAGGGCTACAGCAAACCTTTAAGACACTGCGCATTCAGTATCAAATGTTTCACACAAGTATGGTAAAATCTAAGATATTTTTGAAAAGACATACAACTCGCGAAATTCTCCAGAACGCTTGGCCCAACCCTAAAAAAATAAAAAAAGTCTCCGCGACGGGGAATTGAACCCCGGTCTACCACGCGACAAGCGGTAATTCTAGCCACTAAACTATCACGGATTACTTGCGAAAAACAAAAAAATTCACCAATTCACGTTGCTACTTGTACGAGAAATTCGAAATTTTGGTTGTTGCCAACTAAGGTAATCTAGAGATGCAAATACAGGATATAATTGTAAAAAAACAATCTGTGTACCGGGAAGGGGGCGATGAGTATACCTCCTGCTTATGTGTGCTCTTATTTATCGAGGAACTTCTAGTTCATTGATTTATTTGTAGCAAGATTTAATTTCTCTGTATTTTAACAAATATTTGTAAAAAATAAATATAATTCAACCAATTTGTTCCATCTTCTACGTATACACAGTTCATAGATATATTAATAACACTTCTACTACGCTCTTCCTTTTCGTCATCCTATTTAACCTACTCTTTATGATGCCCCACTACACATCGATAGTAAATAATTGACGTGGGGATTTTGCAATTTTTTTCCTGCATCTTTGAAGTATAACGGATTCGAAAAATCATAAAACCCTTATCACTTCTCCGCCAATTTCTCCATATGAGTTTGCATACATTTAGAGTGACTAAACGGCTCTTTTCGCTTGCCTCTAGGGCATTTCAAAAATACAACGTTGCAATTATTGGATCCGGTCCAGCGGGGTTCTATACTCTTCATCAACTTTTAAAAAAATCAAAAACGATTGAAATCGATTTGAACGTCGATATTTTTGAAAAATTACCTGCTCCTTATGGCTTGAGTAGGTACGGTGTGGCTCCAGATCATCCCGAGGTGAAAAATTGCCAAGAATACCTAGACAATGTTATGGAAACCAACCCAAATGTCCGATTTTTCGGTAACACAACCATTGGCAAAGATGTCTCATTATCTGATTTGGCCAAAAAATACCACTCAATAATCTTATCATATGGAAGTACGTCCGGAGATAACAAACTAAAAATACCTGGTGCCGATTTGAAAAACGTTTTATCGGCAAGAGAATTTGTTAATTGGTATAATGGCCATCCCGAGTTCTATGGCGAACAAAAATTTATACCTCCAGCATTGAACGAGATTTCGGACGTGACTATTATTGGAAACGGGAATGTCGCCATTGATGTTGCACGTATTCTTTTACTTGATCCTGATTATTGGCATAAGACCGATATAACGAATGAAGCAGTCGATGTATTGCGAAAGAGTTCAGTTAAACGTGTAAATATAGTTGCTCGTAGAGGCATTTTGGAATCGGCTTTTACCAACAAGGAAATCAGGGAATTGCTCGAGTTGTCAAATAAAGCCAAATTCAAAATCGATGAGAAATTGATCGAAGAAGCCTCCAAATTGAAATTGGGCAGAGTTGATAAGAGAAAAATGAGTATCTTAATGAGGGAAAGAAAAGTCGATACCGATGCGGACAAAACTTTGGCCTTAGAATATTTGAAATCACCGGTAGAGTTTATTTCATCGGATGGGACCAAAGTCTTCGAAACAAAGTTTCAGAGAAATAGTCTTATTGAGGGGAAAGTTGTTCCACTCGAAGGAGAATTCGAAACAATAAAGAATGACCTTGTAATTTTGTCAATAGGCTATCATGGAACTCCACTTGAAGGTCTCGATAATTATCAAATCGGGTTTGAAAATGGAAAGGTCTCCAACTTTAATGGAAGAGTCGTATCGACCGATAAAAAAATCTTGCCAGGATGGTATACTTCTGGTTGGATCAAGAATGGTCCTAAGGGTGTGATTGCAACAACGATGCTGGAATCTTTCGACACTGCAGATTTGGTGATTCAAGATTTGTCCACTGGTATCCACTTACATCCTGAAGCGGCTGATTCTGACCTTTTATTCGATCACAAGATTGTTAATTGGGATAATTGGCTTAAATTAAATGCGTATGAATTGCAACAAGGTGCAAAAGTGGACAAATCCAGATTAAAGGTGTGCGATCCACAAGAAATGGTTAAGGTGTCTGCATAATCAATGAAATATGCCATTAAAAGGGTCTGCAAAAAAAAAATACTTCAATAGAACTCTATATATACGGTTGCTGTAAATAGTATTCACGTAAGCCAAAAAGGCCAATCTTTTACATAAATGAAATGATTGGAATAGTTAATGAATTTCATATAGAATTAAGAACACGAATCATGACCAATAGTATTCATTAGGCAATTTTACCTCTGCTTACATAATATTCGTACCACCTTTATGAGAAATCTTTACTTTTTAAAAAATGCGCAGAAGTCCGTTTTTAAATCGTGTTGGTTTTCGCAGCCAATTTCGTTTTACAGAATCAAAATACTACAGGGAACCGTACAAAAGCAATACAATTATTTGCGTTCAATATTATGTAATTCCTGTCGTAAAATTTCTATTGTACTATGTTATATAATTCATAGGAAGATTCATCTTTGGTACGGATGTAGATTTTCTAAATTCTTTGTCTGGGAAAATTGACCTTGTATGATTGATTTTAAAAAATTTGCAATAATTTTTCCATTACTTAAGTCTTTATTCATATTGGCGGCAAATTCTCTACCAATTAAAATATTCTTCACGAGTTCAAATGTTAATGAACAAATACAGCGAATTGGTTAAGGAAGAAGCGAAGAGTACTCTTCTTCCAATATATGAGAATCCGCTAGATTCGATTGTTTTCAATATTCCAGAGCAGGATTTCACAAACTTGCGTACATTTTACGTTGCAAAACCAGTTCTACAATTCAATCTATTTGGGAAGTCTCGTAAAGTATTCACAAGTCTTGAAGACTATAATGATTACAAAGAAGGTACTAAAAAAAAGTTTAATGATGATTTAACCTTGAAAGTTATGAGATTCAATCCATTGCTGTCAAAATACATTAAATTCACCAGAAGTGTTGTGTAAATTTAGATGCCTTGCTTGGAAAAAAAAATTCAAATCCTGCTAATTTCCTCTCCAGTTATAATACGGTTTCTCAGACCTATGACTTTTGTACAGTCTCCTCGTCATGGTTGTATACTCTGTTAATTCGGAGATTTACATTTGAATTTCAACCAGACCCTTTCGATCAGACGTCTAAATTTAAGGTAGTGATGTTCCTTCATAATTACGCATCTTTTGCCGATTCTGAATACAAGGGAAATAGAATCAGATGGTTAGGTACTACTCCGATTAATACAGCTTGTGGTAGTAAAGAGTTTAAAATGGTTTTGCTTGATAGAAGTGAGCCCTCATTGATGGATAATGTCGACGCGGTTAATGCAGGGCGTCATTCCACCTTGTTGCAAACAAGCACCGAAATTCGCCGACTCATTAAAGGTTGGTTACCTTTGAATGACACCGAAACTTTTATGGAATCCACAAAACCAAAGAGGAAAAATCAACCTTTTGCTCAATTCAAAAGATTGAATTATGATAAACTGCGTAGATTTGATTTGTTCAGCAATGTCCGCAAAGTCAATAGCATTTCCATCAAGGAAGCTCCTAATAAAAGTTATGAAGACTCGTTGGTAATCTTGTGCATGTCGCTTGTTTTGCGTCAGCAAGAGAAAGAAAGAGGTAAGCCTTTTCGTGCCACTAGTTTGAATGAAAGATCTTTGAATGATTCCTACACTAGCCGCGATTATATGTTTGAATATGCTAGAGATTGGCAGTTGTCACAAGTAAGACATCTGAGCAATTTTGCGGATCGTCGTTTTTAGCTACAAACTTTTTTTAAAAAAATTACAAGTTTAAATTTTGTAGATGACTATTTAAGGAAGGCACCGTTGGACAACTCGAGTTCATACTCGTACTCTGGCTGGAATTCCGCGTACATAGATTCGGCGTCACCACTCAGCTTCAAAGTGTATTCGGCAATATCATCCGAAATGATTTGTGCGGCCTTGATATTTTTCTCTCCGCCAATGGTTGAACCATTAGCAGCATCAGCCAACAATTGAGCCTGACATGCAGCTTCCAAGTAGATGAACAATTCAGCGGTTTCATCAACGGTTGAACCGACAGTCAACAAACCGTGATTCTGTAAAATAGCGGCGACACCATTAGAACCCAAAACTTCAGCGATTTCTTCACCTTCCTTCGAATCGAGAGCGATACCACCAAAGTCAGAGTAGACAGCATGTCTATTCCAGAAAATACAAGCGTCCTGGTTGATCATATCGAGTGGTTTACCAAAAGCAGAGTACGCCTTACCATAAATCGAGTGAGCATGAGCAGCGGAAGCAATGTCTGGACGTGCCTTATGAAGAGCAGCATGAATCGAAAACCCGGCAGCATTAACTGCGGCCTTGTTCCCATCTTCCAAGATATTACAGTCTAAATCAACATGCACTAAATCGCTAACCTTCATGAGCGAAAAGTGCTTGTTCAAAGGGTTGATCCAGAAAGTACCAGGTTGCACAGGATCTTTAATCGAAATATGACCAGCAGAACCAAAGGCGTAACCGTGACGACCAAATACTCTGAAAGCACAAGCCATATGTTCCAACATCCATTTTCTCTTTGCATACATGTCATCGAAGTGTGGGATTGGGTGTGGTGGTGGCATACCCATGGCGAGATTGTGGGCACCTTCAGAGGTGACTTCGTATCCTTTATTTGTGATGTGTTCGGCTGTAGGTGTCATTATGTACTTTTATTACAAATACTGAATAGATTAGAACATATATTTATATATCTATATTTGCCTTTTTGTGCCGATGGCCGAACTGTTTTTGTGTCAGAAAATAGAGAGCGGACCTAATTGCCGTTAGAAGAATGAGGAGTAGTAAAAAAAATATTTCACAACTATATAGTAAACTATACAATTTCGATTATTGAGGAATCTTTAACGTTAATTTCCCCGTAGTTTCTCTAGCCTCCAAAGCTCTAGTAGCTTGAGCATAATCCTTCAAATCGTAAGTCTTTGACAACCCAAGATCCAAGCCAGAGTTGATTTGTTTTTGAAGCTCTTCGAAATAGTGCTCCCATTCTTCTGACGTTGCGACGTAGCTAAAAACACCAGGTCTTACGATTCGTATGTTACCCGCAAGAGTGGTGATAGAAATCGGTGGAACCAATCCCGAAGCATTTCCAAAACTGACAAAGGTACCCTTTCTAGCAAGTGATGCTAGAGAAGCGTCATAGGTATCTTTACCAATCGAATCAAAAGTAGCGGCCACACCTTTGCCACCGGTAATCTCCTTGACCTTTGAGGCAATGTCTTTGGTAGTAGTCAGGTTGATCAAATATTCTGCACCCAAACTTTTGGCGAGATTCAATTTTGCATCTGTTGAGGCAACCGCAATAGCTCGAGCTCCTTTTTTATGGATCAATTGAACTAATAGCTGACCAACACCACCTGCTGCTGCCCATACCAAGATATATTCGCCTTTTTGAACTTTATGAGCTTCTTCAACAAAAGAAACCGCAGTTAAACCTTGAATCAAAGCACTACCATAGACCTTCAATTCATCATCACTAACTTCATGATTAAACTTATGAATGGTAACAAGTTGATCCGAAACCTTGGTGTATTGAGCAAAAGTGGCTGGACTCAAATAAGCAACATAATCACCTACTTTAAATTTTGTGACTTGATCACCAACAGCAGCAACAACACCACTTGCTTCTCTACCCAAAATGTAAGGGAGTTTGATTGGATAAACACCTTTTCTGAAATAAGCCTCAATGAAGTTGACACCGGCCCATTTGTTCTTGATCACAACGTCATGTGGACTTGTGATAGTTGGAGTATCGATATCGGCGTACTCAAGGACGTCCAAACTTTCGCTAGTAGATTCAATTAATATAGCCTTTTGCTTTTCTGGTAATGCCATTTTGTCTTGATCAAATTATTTCTGATGTAAATATGTTTGGAATTGGACGCTGTTTTATATTAATTACTTAATTACTAATACACACCAAATGCCACAATAAAGGTTATTTTCGTACCTAACTTTTGATAGGGGTGCAAATTTGAGCCACAATAACAAAACGGACGCGGACCCTTGCTATACGCGTTTAATTGTTGTAACGTCTATTGATTTGATTCATGACTACTGTGTACTTGGCCTCTTGAAAAATGTTTTGATTATTCATCACGTTTGGTGATTGCCCTACTTTTATCACTTTTGAATTTGTAATTGTATTAATCATCTTATACCAATCATTATACAATATGCTTAGTCATCATTTATTCTTTTGCAATACTTTTACTAATCCCCTATGAACCGACCAGGTAATTCGTCTTTTATCGACAAGTTTACAAAAAATGGCATCTATGATATCTGCTCACAAAACCTTACTTCTATCCCCAGTTTTGGTGCCGTAGTGATTTTCATTTACGTATTAAAAGTTCTTGTATGTTCATCAAGTATTTACGAGTATTTTATACCCAAATGATATCTATAACCATTCCACGTATTCTATAATCGAGAGGCTACAATTGTACTGTATTTGCATATTATTTAGTCTTATCTAATCGATATTACCATTGACCGATTTGGAAATCTCAACTCCGGACACTTTTTGCATATAAGAAGAGCTTGGTTGTAATTTACGGTTCGACCGGATTTCATCCATCGTATACCCGGGGATCTTGATATTCCAATTACGTTCCAAATGCAATTGGACGTCCTTTGGCTCAATAGTGTCAACACGACGATGCTTTGCCAAACGACAAGCAAAGCTGGTAACAGAATGGATAAACTCGTCAGCTAAATCGAGCAATAATTCTTCAACATTACCGTCAATGTTTGTTTTGCCATCTCCTTCATCAACACCGGTGGTGTTGATAAGTTCCAGTAATTTTCTCTTTGTAAGAACACGACCACGGGTTTCGGGTAAACTCGACAGTGCAGTGCTTGTAGAAAGATCAAAAACGGGTAACTTGGTGATTGCTGGTGTATTAAGAAGAGCTCCCAAACTGCTGGCTGTACCTCCGGTCAACGAGGGTCTATAGTCACCATGTGGTTTTAATGTTACTGATGTTGGAGGCTTAACGTTGATTGTGCTTGAAATTGGAATTGAAGGAAGGCTTTGCTTAGTGATTCCAGCCAAATTTAAAGGTCCCAGAGGTGTTTCTCTAATGGAGGACGATGATTGGCTACTTCCAGACTTCAATGATGGCTTTCCAGATGTCGATCCTCCCGGGGCACCAGTAGAAGAAGCACCAGCGGTTGAAGCAGCGGCGGCAGCCGAGGACGTCGCAACACCAGCAACAGCTGCTGCTGCGGCAGCAGCGCCAGCATCTCCAGAACCAGCCTCCTTTGAAACAGCTGCTTTTGCACCAGAAATGGGAGTAAGAACTGCACTACTTGACCGGCTATTAGGACCAGCCATACCAGTACCGAGACCGCTCGCACCGGCACTCACAGGGCCGTTGAAAGCAGCGTTATTTTGACCACTTACACTTCCATTCATCACCGCCAGTGAAGTACGAGATGGTGGCTGCGAAGGTCTAGGAGTGACTGCAGATCCAATAGGAGGAGTCTGTATTTGACCCCCCACTACTGGTTTGTTAATAGTATTCTGTTGCTGTTGTTGTTGAGGTTGCCTTGGAGCTCTCTGTTGCTGCATTTGTCCTTGCAATTGCTGCTGTTGTTGGTTAGGAAACTGTTGATTCTGCTGTTGCTGTTGTTGGAGAATCTGCTGAGCTTGTTGTTGAACTTGTTGAATCTGAGTAGCAGAAGCATGTTGTTGTGCCAATTGCTGGGCTCTAAGCTGCTGCTGTGCCAACTGCTGCTGCTGAGCAACATTTCTTCCCATCATCGAAGACGAACCCATTGAATTCAATCCTCCGCCTTGTTGATTCTGCTGGTTTTGAGCAACCTGTTGGGTTTGTTGGTTCTGCTGCATAAACTGTTGATTATTCGGTATTTGTGACTGTTGAGAAGGCTGCTGTGCCATCAAATTGCTGGCGATACCATTCATATTATTGGCCGCGTTATTCATGGCATTATTCGTATTTGCACCATTTTGTTTCCCTTGCTGGACCAACAGATTCCTCATGAGCAACCCAATCCTCTGATACTGTTCAAACTTATTTCTAGTTTCACTGATTTCTGCATCTATACTTGCGATCTGATCCGAGGTTACATTACCACCTTTTTTGCTTTGCTCCAAGATCTGTAATTTTCGACCAACTTCTTGTAGCCTCTGTTTCACTTGTGCAAAACGTTCGACCGTTATTGCACTCGCTGGTATTTGCTGGTAATTGATACTACCATTTTGGCCTATTCCCGCATTGCTTTGACGTTGTTGTTGTTGCTGTTGCTGTTGCTGTTGCTGTTGCTGTTGCTGTTGCTGCTGCTGCTGCTGCTGCTGCTGCTGTTGTTGTTGTTGTTGTTGTTGCTGCAATTTCTGAGCCTGGATCTGTCTATTCATCTGCTGCTGATTGAACTGCGGCATTGGTTTCTGCTGCTGCTGTGGTGTGAGCTGTTGTTGCTGTTGCTGCTGCATCACAGGCGATTGACGCACTTGTTGCGGCATATTGGGCGAATGCATCACAGGTGTCGCATGTGATGAAGGCTGGCGACTTTGGGGCATACCACTGCCTATTATGGGTGACTGACCCATATTTGGACTTGTCTGAGTGAAAGTGGCTGGATTAGGAACAGAAGGCATCTGTTGTCTGTTTATTATTTGCTGTTGAGGTTGCTGTTGCTGTTGAAGTTGATTTTGATTTTGGTTCTGATTCTGTTGCTGCTGTTGAGCAGCAGCTTGTCTTGCCTTTTGTTGTGCCTGATAATTGAGCAAAATCTGCCTTATATTTTCTGCTTTTGCATAATGCTGTTGTGCCTTAACTTTATCATCACCAGCAGCTTTGGCCAAAGCAACCTCGTTTTTCAAAGCTTGAACCAACTGCTGTAGCTGATTAGGATGAATATTGATCTGTCTTTGAGGTGCACTTGGACCCCCAGCATTCCCACCACCAGCGTTACCCCCACCTTGAGGGTTAATATTATTCGCTTGGTTGATGTTATTGATATTTGCATTGTTGTTCATGTTATTCATGTTTGGATGATTCATAACTGCAAAAAAAATCGATCAACTTCAAAAGTGAAATAGTATGAATATGATAAGCTTCTTGTTTCTGTTCAAGCTTCTTTTGCCGAAAGCTGGGTTTATGATATCAAAATTTGGCCACACGGAAGGTGCTGAATCAGAAACAAAAAAAAGATGAAAAATGTGTAATCTTAATTGATTCAATCGAAACAAAGCAATAGTTTCAAGTTGATTGAAAAGTTCGGTGCAAGTCTTTTGATATGTTTTTTTTTTGTCGTAGATGTTGAAGTTTCCAAACGCGAAATCGTTTGGCATTTAGTAAATTATTTGTCACTAATATGCAGGTATGGAAGTTTCAGTGAAACCTAAGGTAAAAGGAAACAGAAAGGAACTTGAATTGAGAGGAGATTGAAATGCCAAAGCTACAGAAGGATAAAGCATTTGGGATGAGATTGAATAATTTCGAGGAATTTGGCTTTACCGATTTTTTGGTAGTTCTGTTGTTTTCGATGCACTTGCAAAAAAAAAGGCTAGCATATAATCTTAGTTATTATAAGATCCATACCGAGTAAGAATGTAAGTGAATTTTGAAATTAAAACATGTGTTTTTTATAGATTCATAAAAATGATATTACCTATTTATTAAGTAGAGAAGTAAAAAAATGCACTTTGGTTAACCTCAAACCCTATTTTGAACAGCTTCTTCAGCATCACCCGAAACTTTAGGTTCATCACCACATTCGGTCTCGGATCCTGAATATGATTGACCCTGCTTTTCAGAGTCTTGACTATGTGGAGAAGCATCAGAGGCTTTGGTTCCAGTGTGAGCAGCGGCGGCGGCAGCTTCTTCTTCTTCCTTTTTCTGTTGTTCTTCTTTCAATTTCTTAAAATAAGCTGCATAACCAAATTTAGAAGCGGCTCTAAAACGAGGACCAAACTTTTCAAAAACAAATGGAACTGGCACCATTGCAAGTGCAATGAAGCCGAAAACAGAAGAAGCCCAACCAATGTGTAATTTTTCGTACATCTGAATAGTAAACAATGGGAAAATAGAAGCCATTATATATCTCAAAAGGTTGTTTGCAGCAAGAGCAGATGCAACAGTAGTTGGTGGGAAAGCCATGACAAAATATAATAAAATCGAAAAGAAGACGAGAATCAAACCAAAACCGAATGGGAAACCAGCGGCAGTTGGAGCTATCCAATGAATATCTTCTTTAGCGGTCCAACCCATCCAGAAAAGAGAAATTGGTAAAGAACAGGCACCAACTTTACCAAGAAGCAATTTTGCTTCTGGTGGATCATAAACAGGCTTTCCATCGGCATCTTTCTTACCTCTAGTTCCATCAGGATTCTTAGGGAAGAAGTAGAAAACATCCAAGATGATGTAAAATACAACACCCGAAATCAAACCAAGACCAACACCGATAAATGGTAAACCTGAAACACCCAATTCCATATGATAAACACCTCTGAAAATAATTGGGAAGGCTTCAAAGAAACCGAAAAGAACGGCAAAAACAAAAGCAATATAAATTGACATCACAAGCACAATAGGTTCCATAAATAACATTTGCAATGGACGGAAGAAAACAAAGACAGCCATTTCTTTCAAATATTCTTTAGTGACAGGAGGTGTGACAACCTTGTAACCTCTCGATTTAGCTCTTCTTGCCAAAATAACCGGTTTATAAGTTTCTGGGACGATGAGCAAGAGCGGTAAAACAGTACCCATGAACATAAGCAAAATCCAAGAAGAAGTCCATTGCCAATTTTTGTATTGTGCGGCAAAACCCCCAATGATTGGACCAATGACTGGACCCAAAAATGGAGACAAACAGAAAATGGCAATTGCGAGAGACAATTGAGCAGGTTCCTTTGCCCAAACATCAGAAATAGTACCACCAGCTAACGAAAGAGCTGGCGAAGCAAAATAACCTATGAAAAATCTCAAAACCAAAATTGTGCGCATATTTTTTGCAACACCGACACCCACTGCAAAAAGAATTGCAATTGGGAAACTTGAAACGTAAACAATACGACGGCCAAAAATTTCGGACAAAGGAGCTGAAACAACAGGGCCAAGAGCCAAACCTATAAGATAGAAAGTCAAACCAGAAATACCCAATTCTTCTGAAATTTTGTATTTGATCATCAATTCGGGAACACCAGAAACATAAAGAGAAGAACCCAAGGAACAACATAAACAAACAAAGGCGACTGTAAATGTTATAAACCATTTTTTCCAGGCTGGGTAATTATGTGGATTGGCCTTATCTTCGGGATCGTCCCAGCTCAAATCTTCAAGCTTTATTGATTTATCACCATCGACATCAGGGATTATAATTGAAGATCTACGCGAAGGTATATCCATTTCTTCGAGTGAAAGGTAAGATGTACCTCTTTCGACACTGTATCTTCTGAACTCTTCTTCAAATTCTTCGGCATTTTCCTGAGGATGTGTCTTTGAATGGTCATCGGTTGGCTCATAACTTACCAAGTCATTGTTATCGATGACATCGTCGATTCGGGAATTTTCTGTTGCTTCTGTAATTGGAGATGCACCCGCATCAATAGTTGGGAGTGGGTTTTCGGAGCCATTATCTTGAAATTCGTCTGCGGTTTCATATGCAGACGATTGAGCGCCTAGAGACGAATATGACTGGCGAGCTTCGGTGTTGCTTTGAGAAATGCTTGCAGCGTTTCTCAACTGAGCTTCTTCCTCTTTTGAGGTACCAAGAAGACCCATATTAATAGTATTTAATTGGAAAATTTAGAGTATTTTCTGATTTCAAATTTTTTATAAGGCACTTTCAAAACAAGGCAAGTTTTATTATATTTATATAACCGAATTTTTCTTTCTGTCAATGCCTAATAGTCTTCGAAATTGAACCATTAGAATAGGTTCAAAACAAAAGAAATGAAATATTCGGCTTTGTGACCGGATGCAGAATGCAGTGAGGTTAGAAAAGATACGCCTGCCACACAAAATTAGTATGTGCGGCAGCAACATCAAAAGAGTGGTAAGGTTTAAGAAGGCTAATGCGATAGATCGACCGATCTTCAAACTGTAAAATTTTATTGAGCAATTTAATTATTTGTTATATGAACAATATGTGGTGGTACAATATGCCGAAGTGACGACGGATTTATCGTCAGTAAAAGTATATGAATGCTTACCAATTGTTGCAACTGAATTGCTCCAGCCGTGGCGTCGGGGCTACAGTTTTTGTTTTTGATCGGCACAGATTTTTTATTGCCGGCATTGCTTTAAACCTAAAAAAACAAATTGAACACCGAGGCGGCAATCTGTGAAAATCATTGGCGGAAAGATTTTCTCAATAAACTGCGATATTTCCAGGAAGCAGCAAAATTAAAAATAAAGCTGGCCATAAGTAATACAGCATATACGCCCAGACGCATTATACAGATTTCTTATGAAAGGCTCAGAAGTACAATAAATTTGTAAACAACAACGTACAGGAAACAATTCCTTTATTTGTCATGAAAACAAGTCTATATTGTTGAGCTCTTTTGTTACAATATGTATATTTCTGCTCCACGAATGAATATCGGCGGATCTATGATCACTGCATGTAGCCTAAGCTCTTCCCCAAATTCAAACGCAGAAAAGTCTCCACTTTTAAACAGTAGTTTTTCTTCGTATAAAAATAGAAAATACTGGCATAAAATAGACAGTGAACATAACAATTGCGTCTACAATAAGATGCTGCAGATTAGAATGCTAAAGCCACCTCATTACTGATCAGCATAGACATATGAATATAAAAGGGGGATCAAATGAGTTATTTTACTAGTTTATTTACAATACAACATTTCCGTAATATATAAAAAAACACTCAATTTATATAGTTAGTTTGGCCTTCGCTGCGCTCAGGTCATGTTTTATTCTTCAAAAGTATTTGCAGTGCCGATAACATAACACATATTAAATTTTGATCAACAAAAATCCTGCCGATTAAAGCCGTTGATCGGGGAATAAAGTTGACAAGCCGCGACCGATGGGCTGTGAAAAAAGTTGAGTTTTCCTAATCTTGAACTCGGCGTAAAGATAATATTTAACCGGTATTGTGTAATAATAGCTGCAATTTTTTCTCACCAAATATTTATTGGCAACACAAACAAATGTGTATAGTATCCGGCCAAGGATAATATGAAAACGGCGTTACCACCGAAAACTGTAAAAAAAATATGTCAAAAAATTTAATACCGATATTTGACAAAATTGGAAATTTTCGGGAATAAATGATCCCTATTAAATAGAGGATTTGTTTTCAGTTTCAGACTCGCCATAATACATTTTGGCACGAACGTAACCAAACAAAAAGTTGAATCCAAAAACAAGTAATACACATAAAACAAGTATCATGATAAATTTAAAACTCAAAGGTTCAACGAGTGCGTTAATTATGATTCCAATTGTCTGAGCACTTATTGCCATTACTTGTCCACCCCCATTGGTAGGATTTTGGTTCATACATTGATACCAATATTCACATTGCAGAACTAGAATCGGCAATACTGTATCGGGTGAACACTGGTTCTCGAACCATGAAGCACGACACTGCTCCATTTCACGTCTTAATTGAGAAGTACTTTGATCAATTTGGATGGAAATGTCATTCTTAATTGTATCAACTATTGCGAATAATATTTTTATCGCATATCCTGCAAGCATTGTGTTCAATACTAGTTGCATATATGTCGATAAAATGTAGGGTAACCTCTCATGCGGCTGAATATCAGACTGCCATGGTGGTGGCAAATCATAAAGCTGCAATTGATTGTGTTCTTGTTGAAGCTCCGACTTTTTATACGGTAACTGGGTTTGTTGTTGAATTTGGTTTAATTCTCTATTATTCTGCACCAATTCAGTCTGTTCATCCATTTTGGGTTCGTCCGATCCATAATAATAATGATGATGATGAACAGTGGTGCTTCTGGGGGATTGTTTTCCTAAATCGCTCATTTGTCTATACATATATGAGCGAGACAAGTTTTCCATCAAATTAGAAGCACCACTACCAACTCCACCATTTTCGCGATGATATTGCTTATTAGAATCGATCAGAATATATTCTCCATCTTTTGGATTATAAATATATTCCTCCTCATCCTTCAGGCCAGCCCAAAACAGCAGCAACTTTCTTTGTTGTAGCACACTCATATTACGTTGCTTCATCTGACTTGTATCGTATTCAAAGTCGTAATTTTGAGGCGATTGTGATGTTGACTGCACCAATGGAGAATGATGATCATTCGAAGCATTTGTAATGTATTTCTCCGGTGGGGGAAGTAGTAATAGCCGTTGTTTCATCGCCATGTATACACCGAGGTTGGTGGGCGATAGTATACTCGGTTTGACCCCTTTGCCTGTATGTTCTTCTATACTGTGATCTTCATCTTCTTCCCTAACGTGACATTGCGGTTCATTTCTATTGTCGTCTTTATGCAGTTGATGTTCTTGATTTTCAAAATCACCATCTAGCCGCGAGACAGGGGTTACAGATGGTGAAAAGTCTTCAGGATAATCTATATCCATCAAATCATCGTCATCGTTAATAATATGCTCGTGTTCTTCTGTGTTTTGATTTGTAAAGAAAGATGTATTTCGAGTATTGGAGAAGGTGTGTTGGTTTCCCGGGATTCTAGACACGTCATCCAATGAAAGCGATTTCAAAAAGCTTCCATCGAAATCGCTTGAACTAAACATTTAAAGGTGGTTTTAATTGCAACTCGTATAAAAATAGCTGAATCGAAAAAATCTAATCTGAAAATAATTTGTGTTTGGGTTCGGTAGCGCTCCGAAAATTTGAGAAGAGCATCGAAACTTTTCATAAATTTATACTGATAAACTTAATCTTATACACCTTTTATAGATCATATACTTATTTATACAATGGCATCAAAGAGAAAGAAGGCAGAAAAGCAAAAGGATTTTGCCAAGAAAAAGCTTAAGGTCGGTAAGACTGCTGCTAAAGCAGATAATCATACTGATACATCATTTAAGGCGAAAACGATTTCACTTCCCAATCAGTCTTTAAATAAAAAATCGACTTCTAATGACACCAATTCGCTGCAACCAGATTTAACACACCATTTATCACTTACAAAGCATCATGCTAATACCACCAGGAAAGAAGTTTTGGTTTATATTGAACAACATTTACCATCGAATCCAACATTTTACAAAAACATCTTATCGTCGACTATACCCATGATTCATGACCAATCCCAAATGGTCAGAACTGCATTGGTTTCACTTTTGGAAAAATGTGCTGAAAAACAACCCGGTCTACTCGATTTACATGTCAGATCAATCATTCTTTTCATCCATTCGGCAATGACACATATTAATCCAGATATCAGAAATAACTCGACAAAATACTTACACGTTTTAACAAATCATGCGACCGATTCATTGGTCAAGTCTTATTTCATCAAAACCTTGAAAAGTTACTTCAATTTACTCTCATGGACCTTGAATGATGATAAGAAATCGGTTTCATTGGCAGTAACCACCAGTGCTGCTATTGCCGGTTCGACCAAGAAATCTAGAATCGGGCATTTAATTGTTTTAAGAGACTTTTTAAAGAAATCGTTATTTGTAGAAGTATCCGATGAAAAAATAAACGAAGCTGCAACTATTGTCATACACCCGCATACTAAAAAACACTTGATCCCTACAAATACACCTCAACCATATGAACCATTAAACTTGTTTATCAAGTCGATGCCTTCGAGAGTCATAGACAATTCTTCTGCTTCTGCTTCATCAATGAAAGATCTCGATGATGGTACTTTTAGTGTCAAGGACTTGGAGACTCTTTCTGCCGAAGACTTGGACACACGTCGTAAGGTGATGATGGATGTTTTCTTACAGCCAATGACAAAGAATTTAGAATCGTTCTTGAAAGAAGGTGGGGAAATAGGAAAAGGTGCTAAGGGATGTTTAGAAATATTAGACGATTTAAAAAAGGAGATGAAAAAACTTGAAAAGAACTGAATTTAGGAATTGTATAATATATCAAATAATGAATAATATAATCTGTAAATGAGATACCATTGATTCCTTTGTAGTATATAGTCTCCAGAGAATAGGCAAAAAAAAACTGTACAAAAATCGACCAAAAGGGTTAAATTTTGCGACCGAAGCCAAAAAAAAAGTTGGTTCCAACTTTTCTACAACGATGTTCAAGTCCATTTTATCATCAAGATTAACAGCCTTTAGATTTTCGAAGGCTCCAATTAGAAGAGTAGCTATCGCAAGCTCTTTTCACACTACTTCCATAAATTTTGCTAAGAAAAAAGGGGGCAAGAGTGTTAAAGGAAAGGGACCCGTCGAAGAAGATGCAGATGCAAATGCTGAAGAAAAACCACTGATTGATTTTGATGACGCCAATGCTAAATTCACTGCGATTATCGATAAATTTACCAAAGTTGCCAATGAAGCCAAATTGGGTAAGACCAATCCTAAGATTTTTGACAAGTTGCTCGTAGACTTAAGCAAAGATGAAGAACCAGTTTTATTTAATACTATTGCCCAAACTTCGGTCAAAGGTAGAAATTTTTTGATCACTTTGTTTGACCCTACTTATGGAAAGCATGTTATCAATGCCATTTTAGGTTCTGGCTTGAACATGAATGCCCAAGCAGATCCTGCAAACAAATACTCGTTGAAAGTTCCATTACCTCCAGTAAACACTGAAACAAAGAAGGAATCGGTTAAGAGTTTAAAAGATGTTTTTGAAAAATATAAAAATGGCTCCTCTAAGAACACTTCATTGGCTGCTACGAGAGCTGACATTAAACAAAAATTTACCAAGGCTGGAAAAAAAACGAAATCAGACTCTGACCATAAGATCTTACAAGATTTTGAGAAATTGCATAAGGAATATGTTGACAAGTTGAATGATGTTTTCAAATCTGCTGAGCAAGCAATCATGAAGTAATTCTATATAAAACAAAAAGAGGATTTTAAAAGACTACACCTCCACCTATAAACAACCTTTTATGATTTTTCTCACACCATTTAATGATTTTTAACCCACTCATGATTAAATCCTTCGAATTAACATTGGAAGAATTACAAAGACAATAGAATTCAAACACATCATCTGATAACATGAATCCAACCATTCGATTCCCCCAGTTTATATATGACAATTTTTTATTTGGATTATCATTGCTTTTGATTTCGATTATCTTTGTATTATGTAAAACTGCGTAGAAATATGATAATTGTAAATAAACATTCATGTTTTTTTCACCATTGAATTGGTAAACATCGCTCATGATAAACTGATTTCTTTTCTTTAATTTATAAATGAAATGGTTAAGCAAAGGAACTTTGATATCTCTTTGAATTGATATATTTGAATCTAATAGGGCATTACTTAATTTAATTTTAAAAGATTCTGTTTTAGTAAGTTCACCGATTAAATAACTGGCTAGTTTCTGCATATCGAAAAATGAGTTCTTATTACCACTGATTAAGACTAAGGTTAATGAAGGAACCACAGTACATGAGTTAACCATATAATCTGTTAACTTAAATTTCTTCACGAAAACATAAAGAAACCCATTTGCATTAAAATTTGGCATGCAAAGGGGAATCCAAAGGTCTTCATTTACATTATCTCCATTTATCCCATTCATGGATGGTGATGCAGGAGAAGAGCCCGATGTATCCAAAGTTGAGTTAATCATTGAAAACAAAATCTTTAAATCCTTATTTGACAAATCATGGTTTTTTGGTTTCATAAAACTGAGTAATTTATTAGAAGAAAAGATTAATGCAAAAAGAAGTTCTTCACCAATAAGTCTTTCACTTTGTAAACTAGTATTGCTTGAATTGAGATTATGACCGAAAAAGGGAATTTTTAATCCTTCAGAAGAAGATTCAGTTTCTGTTCTCTTTTGTTTTAACTTCTTACATGATTGCAAAATAGAGTTAATCTTCATTCTGGTATGATTTGCTATTTTAATATTCTGTAATGATCCACCCAACAACTCACCCATAAAGAAATCAAAACTTGAGCTATCAACATAGCTTTTGCTCACATTAAGTGGTAACCCATAAGTCGACTTCATGCAAATTGAATCTAAATTATGGAAATCTAAGGGTGTCAACACTTTTCTTAGATCATAATTAAGTCTTTTGTAGAAATTCTTTTCCAATACTGGTTTTGATAATATCGAAAGCAAATAATCATATAATGAATTTAGTTGACGTATCAAAATGTCTTGAATTTTTGTATCTACCTTGCTAATTTCATACCCTATTTTGGAAATTGCAACTAAAATTATGGGATTTTTATTAAGAGCAACAATTCTCAATTTATCATCAACATCGATCGATTGTATTTCATCTTTCATATTTTCTTCAAATGTAGATACAATAGTTGTTATAATGCCCATGTATCCCATTATAACATCATCAGAGCCATGCATTGAATAAATTGGCTTACCAGCTGATGATAGAATAAAGAAATGTTTTAGTTTATCATGGAATATATTGGAGTTGCTTGATCTATCGATCTTGATGTATTTGCTGTAAAATTCTTCTTCACCAATATCTTGTGATCCTTCGTTATCAAAGATATTTAATCCGAGAAATGGAGGTAATTTCTTTGAAACATCACTAGTCTTATACAACTTATTATTCCTTATAAGTCCATTAAGCAAATTTTGTAGATCTTCATCATCATCGTCTTCTTCATCACCATCTTCGTATTCATTATATTCTGTTTCTCTAACGTTTGCTTCTAAATTAGAGCTATATCCACTGGCTGTACTTTGATGCAGCCTAGTCACCAGTAATTCCGATTCTGCAAACGAAGTATCAATGTTATGCGAGCTATTATTACCTGTATTATAGGTATTTCTAACTGTTTCTAAATTAACAACTGTGGTTGGATCACTAGATAATGTACCTGCAGTTATCAATTGAGATGGTGTGCGAAGCAATGTTGGTTTGAAAACGGTTGTATTTTCAGTACTAGTGCTTGAGATTGAGTCATCTACAATTTTTATGTCATCTGATTGACCCATTAAACAATAAAATGATTATTTTGATTCATAGAGGTGTTGCTTCATTTAACGCTTTTTATGTCGTTCTTTTATACAAGATATCATGTAAATGTCGCAATATAAATTATACAAATTTACTTCAACCAATTTTAATATATTAGTAGCATTATGATTAACTAAGGAACTTATACCAGATAATAAACACAAAGATAAAACCCACACCGACTATAGGAATATATTGTCTAATTAAAGCTTCCAAATTAATTCTTTGAGCCTTTTTTCTATATTTAAGCGAATCACTCTTTAAACTAGATGATAAATCACTCATCTTATCTAAGGAATCACCTCTGTATAATAAATCTTCAATATTTTTAGTCATGACTTTTTTAACATCTGCTAATTCATTATTTAATTTGTCTAAATTAGATTGAGCTCTTTGATCTTGATAAATTTTCTTTGTTTTGCCTAAGAAATTATCAAAAGAAGAAAATCCAAATGGCCTTGCTGATCTACTCAAAGCATCTTGTCCATGCGATGTTTGAAATTCATTTGAAACTTCGGATAAATATGAGAAGGCTAATTTTCTTGGGTATGATTTATCACAGATTGTAAGATAAATTATCGAGTTTGCAATAATGTAATGGATATTATAAGGTTTTGATTCAATTGTGGCTTGTGGTTCTGAATTCGGCGTAATTCTATTGATAATAATTTTACATTTCTTCTTTTCTTCTAATAAAGCTGCATCACTATTGTCATCAACTGATCCACATAATGGAAGTACTGAAGTTTAGTTAGTATTTTTTTCTTCTCAAGTATATATCTTCCTGCTCGAGTATATTTTCTTAAATACATACAATCGTCACGGTATATTAATGTCGACAAGACCATCTTCTAATTTGTTAATGTATAAATACGTCAAAATATTGCTATATGTGCTGTTGTCTTTTATTTTTTTTTTTTTTTTTTTTCAATTCTATGATCGCACTAACATGACTGCTTGACGATGTGATTATGTAATTTTATAAAGTAAAATTTTATTATCTATAAAATTGCGCAAGGATAGGAAAATAGATCAACACATATAATTTACTTTAACAGTTTAAATTAACTATAAAACATCTTTTAATGATTATACAAATATGGATTTATCAAACTTATCATCAGATCTCCCACCCACAAAGCCGGTAAATCAGACGTCAATCAACGATTTAAGTAAAGATTTGACAACTGAATTTAAAAACGCTGCCAAATCGGTCGCTACACTTTATAACACATCCATCTCAGGAAATATCTCACCAGCAAGCCAAAAAGCCGAATTTGCAAATGCTGCACGTAGCGTTGCTGCATTGTATCGTTTGTCCAATAATTCAACTTCATTATTACAATATAATGGTTATTTAAATTGTCTTGAAGACTTACTCGAAGTTATTTCCGAAGGCGGCGATGTTGAAAATTGGGTTTTAACAAAAAGAGCAGAAATAACAAATATGAATAATACGGGGAACAATATTTCATTTGATAGTACGAATACTTCTCCCAAAAATAAGATATCAGAAAAGACTGTTATTACTTCAACCCCTACAGGTTCTCCCGAGTCATCAGGAATTGAAATTGAAGATGAGTTTCAATTGCCTTTGGACTTTAAGTTCAGTTTTACACATGACATCAAACCAAAACATCCATTTAATCCTAGTTTTCCTCCACTTTCAGTGCAACATCGTAATCCATACGATACAAGAAGATCTCATTTAAAAGAAAAGAAAGATTCAGCCAAAAAAATAATAGTAGCAGAAGATGAAGAACAGCATAAGAAGAAGAAAATGAAAATTCAAAATGATAATGAAGCCATGTCACAAAAGAAGAAATGGAAGAAGAAAGTTTCAGGTGATATCGACCCCGACTTTGTGAACAATGAGTAATATTATCATCCGATTCAATAGCTGCATTATTTTATTTCTTATCCAACCGCCTCACCAAATTGCATTTCATTTTATTTCGTTACTTAACCAGGTCAATAAGTTTTTAACTAGATTTTTATTTTTTCATATTTATGGACACCTGTTTTAGATGGTTTGGTTCTTTCAAGGGTTTATTATACACATATTTGAATACTTATTTTAAATTAAATATTGTAGCAACTTTTTTCTGTACATTTACTTCATACATGCCTCTATAAAGAATTATCAATAACCAAAGAGTCCATCGTCGTTATTGTCGTATTCACCGTCATAACTTTCAACATCACTTTCATCATCATCACTATCTTCTTCAGAATCAGATTCAGAACCTTCGATAGCAGAATCATCACCTTCGACTAAACCTTCTAATGTAAGACAAAGTAAGTTATCACCCTTCGAATGAGTACCTTTTGAAACTTCATGAGTAGATTCAACGTTACAATTGGTCAATCTTGATTTGGAACGTATAATGACATTATGACCAATAATACAGTTTTCTAATTGAACATCATCTTCAATGGTGACATTATTGAATGTAACAGAACCGGTTAATTTAACACGCTTTCCAATAATACAGTTGTCACCAATAGCGGATTTCTTGACATTTGTCTTTTCTCCTAATGTTGTGTTTTCACCAACAAGCGAGTCGATACCAATATTGGCCACCGACTTTTCTCTTGATCCTCCCTGTTGTGTTTGACCCTTTGTGATAGCTTGTTTTTTCATAAAGTAACGATTGGCTTCCATATAAACTGGTAAATTATTAGATCTGAAGAAAGTAGCTTGATCGGGAATAATCATAAATCCAACTTCACCCATCTTCCCTGTATGCTTCCATGATCTTCGAGCCAAATCACGTATGACTTTACTTATTGGTCTATATTGGAAATAAGTTTCATTGAATTTTGTGGGATCTTCTTTAAATACATTAAAAATAGCTTCAGTAGATCCAAAAAAAATTGAACTATTCAATAATTTGGTACTCACGGTAGAGTTTGGATATTTCCAACACATTTGTGTTCTTACTTGCAAGGCCTTTTCTGATTCAATGTCTTCTGTTGTATAAAGGTCTAACAATTGAGTTCTTCCATCAGGCAATTCGGTATAAATTGTATAATTTTTGGGGAAAATTTGAGACTTCTTGTCTTCTATATCTAACTGGTTTCTATAATGAACATACAAACCCAACTCCGAGTCTTCTTTATATCTATAAGCTTCGATCAAAACTTGTGGAGGTAAGTTGGTAATGAAATCACAAGGCAACAACACAAAGTTTTGATGCGTTTTCAAAACATTTGTTTTATACAAGTGATATAAAACTTCACCACTATATTCTGCATCATATTCAATGACATTTATTGCGGTTACATGAGAATTGTCATGTTCATTGGCTTCATCGCGCTGAGATGTATCGATTGGAGAAGCACCATTTGTGGATGATTCATCTTGATTCGATGATTTTGCATTAGCTCTTACTTGTTGATATGCTGAAACGGCTGCTTCAATCTCGCTCTTACCACTAGAAGAAGCGACAACGGTGACTTTAGGGAAAAAGGCCTTGTCACACCAGTCTAAGACATATTCGATCATTGGCTTATTTGCAATAGGTAATATCGCCTTAGGCAAACCAGAAGATCTTGCCTCTGAAAGAGGAGATAATGCCTTGCCCTTACCACAAAGAATGACCGC
Organism: Kodamaea sp. yHQL449; assembly: GCA_030582715.1. Classification (NCBI taxonomy): domain Eukaryota; kingdom Fungi; phylum Ascomycota; class Pichiomycetes; order Serinales; family Debaryomycetaceae; genus Kodamaea; species Kodamaea sp. yHQL449. Next base: position 524,796 of record JAJMGT010000010.1, on the reverse strand, counting down.
GTGGAATTCCATGTTGTTTGATAAAGTAATACGGTTATCTGTCTGATCTATTAGAAAATTGCATAAAAAAATTAGTATCCTATTCAAATTTTTTGTCAGTCCTGTGTATAATGCATTTAAACAAAAAATGGTATAGACACTAACCAATATGATTTTCAATGTTCAAGAGTACATTTGAAATACTTTGAAAAAATTGAAGGTAAATGAAAATTCAAGCGACGAAGACATAAAGAGAGATAAAATGAATATAGTAGAAGAAGTTGTTATACTATTATAGCATATTTGACAATTATAATGAAAAAAATATATAGTGCTGTGATTCAAGTAGAAATTGATATTCTATAAAAATCTAACTTACTAATCAGATAAACTAATTGCCAAGTTAATAAATAAACACTAATATATATATCTACTGTAAGCTTCATAGATCTTGAATAGTACTATATTCCTGCATATTGTCATTTGATGAAGACTAAATTTTCGTGTGTCCTAATATTTCTAAGTCGTGCAATTTGGCTCAATTTTATACTCGATCTAATTTTTGCTCGTTCATAGTGATTTTGCCACTGACAAACAAATTAACACCGTTAATCAAATACACCAGTACCAATTGTATCTTTCAATTCATTTTAAAGTATAGAATTAATTTTAAAAAAATGGCAGAAGAGAATGACCCACTTTTGGCTGCTTTAAATGAAGATGCAAATGCCGAACAACAGCAAGAACAACAAGAATCAACCGATCCTGAAAGAGAAAGAGCATTGAATAAATTAAAAGAAAAGTTAATTGATCACAGAAAATGGAATTCAAGATTAAAAGAACTCAGACTTAGTATACGAGATTTAGATAAGGACTATGACAAAACTGAAGACGATATCAAGGCATTGCAATCGGTCGGCCAAATGCTTGGTGAAGTTTTGAAACAATTGGATGAAGAAAGATTTATTGTTAAGGCGTCCAATGGGCCAAGATATATTGTTGGGTGTCGTAATACGATAAAGAAGGAGAACTTAAAGTATGGTGTTAGAGTTTCATTAGATATGACCACTTTAACCATCATGAGAATCTTACCAAGAGAAGTCGACCCATTAGTTTATAATATGACAACATTCGAACCAGGTGAAATTTCTTTTAATGGTATTGGTGGGTTAACCGAGCAAATTAGAGAATTGCGTGAAGTCATTGAATTACCTTTGAAGAATCCTGAATTGTTCACAAGAGTTGGTATAAAACCACCAAAGGGTGTCTTGTTATACGGCCCTCCAGGTACTGGTAAGACTCTTTTAGCTAAGGCAGTTGCCGCTACTATCGGTGCCAACTTCATTTTCTCTCCAGCATCCGCCATTGTCGATAAATTTATCGGTGAATCGGCAAGATTAATTAGAGAAATGTTTGCTTATGCTAAGGAACACGAACCATGCATTATCTTCATGGATGAAGTCGATGCTATTGGTGGTCGTAGATTTAGTGAAGGTACATCTGCCGATCGTGAAATTCAAAGAACCTTGATGGAATTATTGAACCAAATGGATGGTTTCGATACATTAGGTCAAACCAAGGTTATCATGGCTACAAATAGACCTGATACTCTTGATCCAGCATTATTAAGAGCAGGTAGATTGGATAGAAAGATTGAAATCTCACTTCCTAATGAAGCCGGTAGATTGGAAATTTTCAAGATTCATACAGCTAAGATCGCCAAACATGGTGAGTTTGATTTTGAAGCAGCTGTTAAGATGAGTGATGGTTTCAATGGTGCTGATATCAGAAACGTTATTACAGAAGCTGGTTTCTTTGCCATCAGAGATGAAAGAGAATACATCACCCAAAACGATGTAATGAAGGCCGTGAGAAAGGTTGCCGATGTCAAGAAGTTGGAAGGTAAGTTGGATTATGAAAAGTTGTAGAGATAACTACTATTAATCTTAATAAAAATTGTAATAAAATAACGTATGTACAGAATGTTTTTGATGTAAATTATTTACGAAATTTAAGCACTTAGTCTTGCTTGTTTTGTTCTATAATCTTAACATTTTCTTCAAATGCTGGGATGGTTTTCTTAGACAAACCTTCCAAATGGGCAATCATTGCTGGATTATCGATCTTGTTAATATGTTCGGCCATCTTTTCACCAATGAAATCAACAACTTCTTGTGATAATTCTCTAACCTTTGGTTGTGCCTTCTTTTCAGCTTGCTTAGCCAAGTATATCTTTTGTTCGGTTGATAATGGCATGTCTGGAACACGCATACGACCGATTTGCATTTGTGAGAAGACTCTCTTCTTGTGTTTCGAGTATGGGTTTCTCAATTGCTTCAAGACTTCAGCTGGCATTGGTGGAGTAGCGATGGTTTGCAATTCATATGTTCTGTCAAAAACAGCATCTTCAGAAGTTGATAGCTCTCCGTCTTCCAATTTGGAAGGTGGATTTGGCCATGGGATTTCGATAGAATCGTGATGCTTGACATATCTCTTTGGAATCCACTTTTTATATCTGTCGTCGTAATATTTGTCTTTAAAAACAAGTTGATCAGCGACCAAAAAATTGGTCTTTCCCGTTTCGGCATCTTTTTCTTTACCGGCTAATCTCAAGTGTGCACGAGGTACAAAATCAGGATAATCGATGATATGACTAGATTGACCTTCAACCCAATGTGACTTGTGCAATAATCTCTTCGACGTTGAGTTAGACAAAACATAAGAATCATAGGTAGGAATGTATCTGTTAACAGTGGCAATTTCGCCCTTGTGTTCGCCTTCTGTTATATACACAATATCACCTTCGGTAATACCCTTTTCAATACCGGTTGTCTGTTGACTTTTTTTGATTTGTTGTTGTGGTAATTCTTTATCAAAAGAGGGTAAGCCAAATTTGATCTGTTCTCTTTGAAAGTTTTCACGAAGACGTTTAGGAAGGCTCTCTATATCCCTCACAAACCTCTTTGTTGCAGTATTCCAAGACATTTTGCGATTTGGTTAATGTTTTACGGTATCTTATACAACGCTCAATATAAATTTTTTCAAGACAAAAAAAAAATTTGTACTAAGTCGTGTACGGCGAAATATCAAAAATACAAAATTACAAGCTCATAAAATATAGTTTTATTAATTGATTAATATAATACACACTGACTTATTCAGTACAGATATTGATAAATTCTTGCTCGTCAACTAGAATTTGTTAGTAAAGTTGTTTGGCATATGAAATAAAAATTATTATACTCACTTTCTCCATCTTCATCCAAGTCAAACTCATCGATCATTGCTCTCAATTCATCATCTGTTAAGTTCTCACCTAGTTCTTTAGATACTCTTCTCAAGTTACGTAAACTGATTTTTCCGGTATTGTCATCATCAAAGAGTTTGAACGCTCTGCGTATCTCCTCTAATGGATCTCTATTAATGATTTTTTCTCCGACTATACTTTGTTAGTACACATTTTAATCGCCAATATCATTAAAACTTAAACATACCTGCTTGAAAGAAGTTTTCATAAGTTATCAAATTACTGTCATCGGTATCGTATTCACGTATAATATCCAACACTTCTCTTTTGCTTAACTCAAATCCCAACGCTCTGAACGCAACTTTCAACTCGTGGTAATCTAAACATCCATCATTGTTCATATCAAACAAAGAGAATGCTTCTCTTATCTCCTGTTTCTGTTCATTTAATAATTCGCTTTTTATATTGTTGTTCGATGTGTTTGGATTACTACCCGAGTTAATGTTATTGGCATTACTCGTTGTTCGTTTAGATATACTAGCATTCGAAAGAAGAGATGCGTTAGCGTTATTCATCTGTGGAGTTTGTGTGTATGGATCGATCTGCTTTCTCAAATAACTCATTTGGAATATGGAAATGTGGTGGTAGTTAGGCGATGTTGATGTTTACTTTTTAATTCCTTAGTTGATTTCATAATTTTTTTTTTATGATTACGCGTTTTGAAATTTGATCCAATATCAAAAATCAATTTGTGTTATATATATATAACTGTCACATCTGCCTTGTGATCTTGTTATATTATGTTTGGTGTTGGCCAACGGGTCAGCGTGAAGAATGAGGTAGGAAAGATACGATATGTTGGTGACACTCAATTCGCACCAGGAACTTGGTATGGTGTTGAACTTATGAAACCAAATGGCAAAAACAACGGTACTGTGGATGGAGTGTCTTATTTCGAATGTCAGACCAACTATGGTATATTTGTACGAAAGAACCTACTTCAAAACGTTATAGAGCTGCCAAATTCTTCTGGAAGTGATGCCGTTAATGCTCCTCCTGAATCTAATTTGCACAAAATCATCGATAAACTACAAGCAAAACTACAGGTCACAACCCATGATATAAAACAGTATAAGAAGAAAATAGAACAATTGGAAACCAAATTGGCAGAGAGTGCCGAAGGTTCAAACTCTTTAGAGACGCAATTGGAAATGGTATCAATTGATAAGGAATTTCAGATAGATTTAAGAGCTAGGCTTGAATCCGAAATTAAGCTGTTGAAGCTTCAATTAAACGAATTAAAGACTGATTACCTAATTCTACAGGAAGAGGTTGAGCTAAACAAGCAAATCGAGAAAGAGATAGAGTCTCAATTTGATCTTAATAATCCAAGCGAGGAGGATATTAAGGCAATATTAGTTCGCAACAAGCTGTTGGAATATTCATTGGTTAATTCTGAAAAATTGAGCTCTCAAGCAGAATCGATATTTGAAGAACAACTTAAAGCATTAACTCTGAAACTTGCAAATAAAGATGCTTTGCTTGTTGATTACAAAGGAATAAAAGAACAACTTGTCAATCTGGAAACCAAAATAAAGGCTTTACAAACACAATTGGATTCCACTTCTGAGTTAGAAAAGATTGTTGAACATTTAAACTTGGAAAATGAAAAGTTAAATAGTAAAATTTTAATGTTGGAAAAGTCTGTTAACGAATTGAACGAGCTACATGAATTAGACAAGAGCTTAGAAGAAAGTCAGAGACTTGTCGAAATAGACTTACGAAATGATTTGAAGGATTTGCTAGAGGCAATCAAGACCGACAAACTGATAATCAAGAATTTAGAGAAGACGAATAAATATATGGAATCTAAGTTGTCTGAATTCAAGAGTGGTGTTAATGTTGCAGATGTTACACTTAGCGAAATAACAGAAAATGAAAATGGCTTTGATGAAACAAATTTAATCAAAGAGATCGAATTACTTAAGTTAGAATTGTTCAATTTTAAAACTCTCAACTTCCAAAACCAATTGGTTTCGAAATTAACACAGATCAAATTGAACTTGCTACAGGAAAAGATTAATCATTTTAACTATAGCCAATTTAAGCTACAGTATGATTTTATTTTCTCAATGAAATTGCTGGCTGCAAATGCTCAATTGGTCATTGATTCTATCAAGCTTGAACAAAGACCAAATCATTTGACATCATATTCCATGCAATTATTGATTAATTTCTTGCGTTTCTTCCAACACTTATTAGAAGCAAATCATTCAAACAAGCTGGCCATAGAAGCATTGCCAGAGTTGCACGACTTAATATCTAATTTGGATCATTCACTACATTCGGTGATTAGAACGTCGCTAAAGGATGGTAGTTTGAACAACATTGATTGTCGTTTCATTTTTTCATTCATAGCGAAGTCTACATTAAATTTAATTGAGATTCAAAAACTTGATTTTCTCAACTACTTACAATTAAGCTTTGTCTTTAATCTGATACTTGACGCTTGTGTCTCTTGTAACTTGATTACTAATGCTTTGAAAAGTACTCTTGATGGTTCTGCGGATACGCCTTCTGAACTTTTGGTTAACTCGGTTACAATACTAACGGAACTATCTAAAGCATTGATTGAAGTTGAGCTTGAAATAAAACCAGTAGTTAAAGATTTTGAAAATTTCAATTTTGAACAAGATTTATTCTACAGCGAAGGCAGCATTAATCTTGCACAATTTACAACAGATATAGAAAAATTAATTTCCTCATTTTCTGAATTTATTGAACGAATCCAATTCTTCGTTATCAATGATGAGAAGGAAATAGTTGAGAATGTTGAATATTCAAATTTGGATACATTGGCTCCTCAAGTTTCGAAAATAGTCGACAGTTTTAGAAAATATACCCAACTCGAATATAATATTGTTCAGCTTAAAGTGACTCTGATTTATGAAGTCGCTATCATAACGGAAAAGAATGAGGTAACCCATTCTGATGACAGTTCACAACAAGAAATGGCTCTAGCTATTATGGAGAAGGATAAAGAGCTACACGATTTCCAATTAAACATTGAGTTCTTGGAAAATAATATGAGGTCAATTAATGAGCATAATGATGAAAAGTTACAAAAGTTACAGAAAGAGCTTCAAGTGGTCAAATATAAGTATGAGGATAGTGAAAAACGCATTGTCGAGATTACGGAAAGTAACGAAAGTTTAAATTCACAGTTACAAGAATTAACAAAATCAAATCAGATATTTGAGAATGGTGATTTAATCGGAAGGTTTGCCGATTTGAATAGTGAAAAGTTCAATACTGAAAAGCTACAAATTATCGAAGAAATGATTTTGCTTCGCAAATTAGCAAGTCGCCCATCTACGGCTCAACACTTGGTAGGATCATATGGTTGGTTGAAAAGTCCGTTATCAACTGAATCGACAGACAAAGAGACGTATCAAGGTTGCGAGGCTTTCAAATTTAACTACTTGTCGAAATCTTTAAGAGATTTAGCATTGAAAACAAAAACCATTGAACTTACGAACTCAACTAGCTGGAGGCCCCGGACCTCAACTCCAAAATTCATCAACTTGGCTTTGAAAGAGGAACAGTTGAAATACAAGGAGAGAAGGGATAGAATTTTGAAATCATCGTCATAATCATCGTCATAATCGTTATATACAGAAAAACTAAACATATGATTAATTAATAGCATTACGAATTCGCCTTTGCTTGCGCGGCCATATTGTAGCTTTGTCAATATGTTCTCTCGGATAAAGCCACTCGAGAACAATATAGATAAATATATCGACAATAACACATAAAGCAAATAATTTACCGGCAATAAAGCCACAGCAATAATATCTCTTTAATCTGTCAAAAATAGGTTCACTTAAATCGTTCTTTTCGAGTGCTTTGTAAACATTCTCTGTACGAAGAGCAATATTTTCCCAACTGTACATTTTTGCAACTTCTTCGTGAAATTTGGATGTATCAAGCCTACCCAGTTCCAAATCGTCAATTGCTCTGAATGTAGCTTCCACCAATGAGTCCTCTTCTGGTTCAGAAAAACTATACATGTGATTTGGCAAGACTTCAGGAATACCTCCCACTCTGGTAGTCACTACAAATAAACCACACAGTGCTGCTTCAACAATTACAGTACCAAATGCTTCGGTAAGAGATGGATGGAGGTAAATATCCCCTTGAACCATCACATCACGTACCTCTTCATGCTTTACCCCACCGATAAGCCGCACACGTTCTTGCAAGTAGTATTTTTCACGCATCTGTTCCAAATCAAGGAATTTGGGCCCATCACCGGCGATGAGGAAATTGACATGTGGTTTGGCTTTGCAGATTCTTGGAATGATTACAGTAAGCAAATCGGCACCTTTATTAGGAAATAATCTTGAAATAACAACTATTGTTATCGTGCTTTTCCCTGGACCGGCTGAATTCAGAAAACGTGTTGATTTAGGCCTGAAATCTTTTGAAATAACCGCGTTAGGTATGACCGAAACATTCAAAGGATCAATCGAAGCACGAAGTACTGTATTTTCTTTACATGTGTGAGAAACACATATCATATGACCAACATCACTCATGGTAAATTTGAATAACTTATTGCCGACGATCGACCAGAAATCGGCGAATCCAAATAGCGAATGATCCGTAAAAACCGTTTTCAAACCCATTGTCTTGCCATGTAAAATCCCTTCGTGACACATTGGAGAATAAGAACCATGCCCATGAACTATATCAATTCCCTCGCGAATAAAGATATTACGAAGAATAGGGAATCCTGAGAATACTGTTGGGATTGTCAGTGATCTGTAAACAGCCAAAAATGGCACATAATACACCTTAAGGCCATTTGAAAACCACCGCACACCACTACGGGCAGATCCATAGTCATGGGTGATGATAATCACATGGTGTCCTAAATTGATCAACTTCTGTGAAAGATGGTATACATGAAACTCAACCCCGCCCGGCTGGGGGTAAAAGAAGTCTGTTATCATCGCAATGTTGTACCCCATTTCATAGTAATCCGTTGTATCTAATTTCGTTTAATAATAATCTCTTGAAAGTTTCAACTCGTTCAAATGCGAAAAAACATCGGAACAAATCAAATACTAAAATGAAGCGACGGTTAAATCACTAGACTAATAATAACTAGTATAAATATTATGAGTATTATAAATATAGTACAATAACTGCCATTAATTCATAAACTTTCATTGAATTGCTGATTTAAATTAACACATTCTAAGTTGCATGTTACAATATTTCTAATAACTATCGAAACACTTTTATTTCAACAGTTACTGCTTATTCGGTTGAGCAGTGGCATGCAATTCACTGTACACTCTTCTATTGGTCTACTAGTAAGTCTTGTAATGCTTTCTCGCCCAAATCGGACGCATGCTTTTAAAAAATGCAAAGTCTGTTTTCAATTGAGTTTAATCTAAGTATGCGCTTAACAGTAACATTATAAGTATTTGTTACGACCAAGACCAGTCCAACTTATTTCATTCGAATAGTTACTACAATAAGGTTAAAAAAAATATTTTACACATTTAAAAGTTTCTATACAAGAGACAAGTCAGGAGTATGCTTCTCGAGGAAGTGTTGCAACTGAGTTTTTGAAGTTGACGGTACACTGTTGATAATCCCAGTGACTTTGTTCACAGAGTGCCAAACTGTATTGCAAATTGAGCTTTGTTTCCAATACTACCTTGACGAGCAATTCTTGTTGGACTTGGTTGAGATTAGCTTTGAATTCTGGAGGCAAGTCAGCGGTTGTGGGCTGTCCTGGTTGAGGTGTTTGTGCTTGTGTAGTTGGTGGAGGCGTTGCATGCGCTGATGGAGGGACAGAAGCGTGTGCTGATTGAGGTGGTGCCGGAGTATGGGCAGCTCCTTGACTTGAGCTTCTCTCTATTGTCCATGCATCAGCGCCAGAAAAGTTACGAATGAGTAACAAATCACTTGCGACAATCATACCACCATTTGGACCTGGAATAACGACAAATGTTCTGTCAAAACTCTTCTTGGATAATGGAATCTTTTTTTGCTTATTGTTGAAACGGCCACGCGGACCCGAGCTAGTCTGAGGCGCATTTAAAGAATCGAGGTTGTCTGGTTGTCCCATTTCTTCAAAACTGCCATGCAATGTTATCATTATACCATTAAGTTGGGGATACCTAAAAGTCTCCATGCTGAACAACTCAGACTTTGTCATCAAATCATGGCGAGTTTTGGGTAATTGCTGGAACAATCTAAAGATTTGTTCCTGTCCGACAGCGACACGAGCGCCACGCATCTTCATAGACGAGACCTTGGTTAAGTTTCTCGAAAGTGGCAAGTAGTAGCCAAAGTCAGTTCCGCTTGTGGTATTATATGCGTTATAGGATGTGCTTGTTTCAATTAAATGAGGGTGTGCCGAATCAACTTGGATTGAAAATTGAGATTCGTTTTGGTAAAGCACCATTAACTCACTTCTATTCGAATCCCATAATTTCAAGTAGTTGGCAATGAAATTGGTGGACATATTTTGGATTTCTTCATCTTGGAAAAACATTGATTTTGGTGTATCAAACGGTAAGGTTAAGTTGGCCGTCAAAGCTGCTTCATTCCTCAACACTTCGCCATTTAAAACGACCAAACGTGGGAACACTTTCATCATCTCCAATTTGACATTAAGAACATCGGTAGCCAGTGTTGCTTGAGAAACAATAGGGTTGCCGAATAAAATAAGTTCCCTTACATAGTTCAACTTATTCTTCCACACTTCAAATGATTTTAATCTATTGAACTTGTTCTGTTGTAATGAAAGGTTTTGCAATTGAGGAAATGTTTGTGGTAATGACGAAATGGTAGTTAAATCACTCAACTCATTTCCGCTCAAATCGACGCTGACGACATTGATTTTCAAGTCTTTTGCAATCTTCATCAATGCTGGGAAGAACTTTGACAGTGTCGAATTAGAATTGAAAAACCCACCAGCGTTTATTGATGGGTCTTGTTTCACACAACTCAAATTAAGCAATTTGACTTCAGGGTTATATCTTGACTTCAAAAACTGTGTCAATGCATCGATGGTTGCATTTCCGGATGCAGCTGGGGATTGCGCTGAACCCATTTTGTTTGAAAATGATCCATCAGACTGAGATTTGGAGAATTTTAAAGATTGGCCGGCAAATTTAACACCCGACCAACTCAATAAATCGGATGCTTGTTGAGGAGTCCTCACATAACCTTTGAGAACCCCAGTCGCTGGATCGACAGTGTAATTAATCACTGAGATCCTGCACTTTCTTGAAATGAAATTAATACACTCGTCCAGACTTGCTCCATTCCATCCTAAAATTTCAATCGCGATGTCATTATTGTTACTATTGAAGTTGGTTCCAGTATTATAGTTCCCGCTGTTGTCGTTGCTACGGTTGTTATACTGATTGGAGTATCCTCCTCGACCTCTTCCTCGATAACTCATCTTGTTAAACGCGTTTTAACTATGATATATATATGTGATGGTGCTTTCGATATTTTTTTTTGCGTTCACCACTATCGATTGATTTTGTGCAGTACACGACACAAGTAAAATACAAATACAAACTTTAGACTTCAGTATTTTCCTATTTAGAATATCTAATTAAACTTCTCAGCTTCGTCAACATTAAAGTGCAAAGTACCGACAATTGGGTACTTACTTTCAAAAAGCTCTTCCCAGTGGTTCAATGAATCTGTTTCCTCTTTAGTTAAATCGTCTAATGCATCGATCGGTTGATCGACTGGAGTCAAAGTCTCCAAATCAAATGAGTTTTTAGCTAAACCACGCAGAGCGTCTCTACCAGCAAAGTTCTCGTAAGCGCTACCAGGGCCATAAAACAGGGCGCCTTGAGTTACGTCGAAGACTCTACCTTTCACAGCAATAAAGATCTTGCGGTCGTCAGCACCGTTAAACTTCTGTAAACTAGTTGGGGTGAATTTTCCAGCCACAATAGGTTTCTCTGCCTCTTCTTTTTCGGTGAACGGGTTAAAGTATGACACGTCCGAGATGACACTCCTCACAGCAAATACAATCACCAATATAACAAGAATTGTAGTAAACATAGTTTATAATGAAATGAAAGAAAGTAAAATATACCTCCTAGTTTTTTTTTTTTGCCCGCCATTTATAAGACCATTAAAACGCTTGTGAAGTTCATACCCCGAATAGTTGTAACGCTTATGTAATCAAGACTTAGATTTTATTGAAAAACTTCAAGATTCATTTCTCTTCAAATTCATCAGCAGTAGCCAAAAATGGGTAGAGACATTATTTCATTGGACGACTTGACTCCGAACAACTTGGGTGTTTTAAAGAAGATTGTTCAAGTGACTTTGCCAACATCTTATCCAGATCAATGGTATCAAGATGGTGTGAATGCTCCTGATCAAATCGTTAAAATCGCCTACTACTCCGAATTACCAGTTGGTATAATCAGAGCTAAGTCATTCAATACTCAAGCTAATGAAAATACAACAACTTTGGAAGCCTCGCAGAAATATACTATCGATACTGCGGTACCGAATGCTGTCTATTTAGAGGTATTTGGTGTTTTAGAGAGCTATAGAGGCCTTGGTATCGGTAGGAAACTACTTGCATTTTTGATCGAAGAGACTAAGCGTAGATTTGTTCACGAAATAACGCTTCACGTGCATGTTGAAATGAAGGATTCAATTTCATGGTATTTGAAGCAAGGTTTTGAACAAGTTGGCGAAGTTAAAGATTATTATAAAGTTCAAGGTTTGTCGAATCCTGATGCCCTTATCTTGTCAATGAAGGTTTAAATGTTATACAAATAATTAACTAATAAAATAAATTTATATATAAATATATACACTGCTATAAAACTTTCTACTTAATCGGCCTCATCTTCGGTATCTGTGTTGATATCTGTGAATACACTTTCGTTATCTTCTTCTTCGCTGTCGACTTCCTCGATCTTATTGGATTTCTGATCGGAAAGACCCCTCAATGCACCCAAAGCAGAAGCGATAGAATCTTCTTCTGGATCAGAAATGTCGGAATCCGAATCCGAATCTTCAGAATCCGAAACTTCACCCTTTATCTTCATAATTTGCTTTTTGAGGTTGGCTACATTTGGAGGTGCTGCCTTTACTACTAAGTCCAAAGGTATGTCGACATCACATCCAAAGTATGCATTATTCTTCATGACAAGTCTAAAGTGATAAGTACCTTCTTGTGCAGGTGTAGGAATTGGGAATGGGATTTTGAAAGTACTGACAATAACTTTTTCACCCGATTTCCATTCTTCTTGAGTCAATTCCAAGTTTCTCAAGTCGATATTATCCAATCTGTAGGCTGAAGAATTTTCGAGCAATTTCAGATCCTTTTGGGCAATGAGATAACCACTCCAATTATTTGGAATCGATCCAGGGAAGTATGGAGCATAAGAGAGAGGCAATTCGGGTTGTTGTTCATTTACAATCAATGGGTTTCTCAAGAACTCCATCGTCTCTTCATCCATCAATCTTTCATCTTCAATTTCAGGAGTAGACTTGAGTTTTGGTGACTTGACCAAAAATTTAAGAGACAAGTGTGCATTTGAACTTGGTGGAACAAACTCTTCACCTGGAACCTTAAATTCGGATTCCAAAACACGAAGGGTTGGAATATGTGCAGCAATATTAAGAGCCTTCTTCAACTTGGAGGCGTCGGTAATACCCAAAGCTTTGCCGGCTTCTTCTTCGCTAATGGCAAACAATTTACCGAGTCTCTTCACATCAGATTTTTCGATGGCCTCAGAATCAACGAATGGCAATTGCAATAACTCTTGCTTCTTTCCAGTAGGTTTAACACCTTGTGCAATGGCTTTCAACAAGTCGTAAGCAACAAGAATAAGATCGAGCTGCTTGAAGACGACAGCAATGTCAATAAATCCATTGATCAACTTTGGTAACATTGCCACAAGCGTGATCTTATCTTGTTCTAACTTAGGGTTGGTTTTAAGGTATGAAAAGTCGCGCAACAAATGCTTTGAAACCAAGTCTCTTACTTGAATGGGGTTCAAATGCTTGAATTCGGACTTAATTTCATTACTCATACAAATCCAATCCAATAAATCATAATGCGTCATGACTCTTCCTGGGTTTCTATCTGTCAATTTACGAGCAAACATACCTGCAGTTTCGATATCCAACCCCTTTCTGGTGTGTGACTTGACTGAACTCCACCAGGACCCAACAAGGTATGGCAAAAGAACACCAATAAGCAAAAAGTAAACAACAATCATTGCTGGAGAATATTTACCCTCAACAAGGAACTTTGGAAGAGCAATCCCATGAGAAACATTTTGAGGACCATCTGGATGACCATACTTCAAGAAGTTGTTTCTAGTAACCTCGTCAGTCAAAGCCTTGTACGCTAAATTCATTCTAATAAATTCGGCTTCCATTACTTCTTTGGCCTTTTCACTCAAATCTTTTGGCAATTTATCGGGATGGAATTTCAATGACAACTTTCTGTAACGACTCTTGACCTCCTTTTCACTTGCAAATGGAGAAAGGTCCAAAATGGTGTAAGGATCGAAAGCACCGGTCAAATTGGCTTCTTTCAAAACAAAAAGTGCAATATAGATGGCAAGAGACCAACCAACAATCAAAACGACCAAGGTCTTGTTAAAGATGGTGCCCGACTTGTGGCTAGACTTGAATGCCTTTATCTGCTTGTAATTTTCAATTTCGATCGTTTTGGATGATTCAACGATTGAACCCTTGATGGTTGAGTTGTGCAGAGAGACATCGTCATCTGTTGATCTAACGATTCTCAAAACATACCTTATAGACAACGGGATAAGAATGACTACGAGGGCCGTCATTACAAAATAAGGCCATGTCTCTCCCTCTTCATCGTAAGTATATTCAGAAGCCATCGTTTAGTGTGGTTGCTTAGTATAAAGACTTTGATTTTGCCCTAAATAGTTTTTGTCGGCTCCGTTTTCGAAACGACGTGTTTAATTGAGAATAGGAAGATCCGTACTGCAGTAGTAAATTTTGCGACTAGCAAAAAATCATCAATGTTCCATATCGCGCCTTCGCGGTGTTTTGTACCGAATCACTAATTGAATTGGTTCCGGCTTCCTCTCAGCGATATTTACATTTAATTTCACTTCTACACTCAAACTATCAATTACAATACATTACTAAAATACAAAGGTTTAATGGTGGAATAAACGGATTGGGTTTTCAACGTAAACCAAATCATGCGAGTCAGCAGCACCAAAGACGGCCTTGTCCATGACCGAACCAGATGGAGCAGCGATGTACTTGACACCGGATCTGACGGCTCTGTAAACATTATCTGGGAATGGGAAGAAAGCATCAGAAGACAAAGCAACATTGTTGAGCTTCGACAACCACTCGGCTCTTTCTTCTTGAGTCAATGGCTCTGGCAAAGTTTCGAACTTGGATTCAAATTCGGACTTTTCTGGTTCAGTGGTTGGAATTTGACCAGTAACAAACAAGTCAATTGCGTTAGACTTTTCAGGACGCTTGACACCCTTGGCCCACTTGAAACCCAATACCTTAGGATGTTGTCTAAACCACCAGTTGTCGGCCTTGTCACCAGCCAATCTGGTACAGTGGATACGCGATTGTTGACCAGCACCTAAACCGATAACCATACCATTTTTGGCGTAACAGACAGAATTGGATTGAGTGTATTTAAGGGCAATTGTGGCGACAGTCAAGTCAATTGTACCTTGTTCAGTCAAATCCTTATTCTTCGAAACGATTTCCTTGAAAGAAGAACCCTTGATGATGGCATCGTTGCGCTTTTGTTGCAAAGAAATACCATAAACTTGTCTAGATTCCAAATTGTCTGGAGTATAGTTAGGATCGATTTGTAAAATACAGTACTTACCACCCTTTTTCTTCTTTAAGATGGCCAAGGCTTCTTCGGAGTAACCTGGTGCAATGACACCATCACTCACTTCCTTAGAGATAATTTGTGCAGTTGGAAGATCGACAATATTAGACAAAGCAATGAAATCACCAAAGGAAGACATTCTGTCGGCACCTCTGGCTCTGGCATAAGCATTGGCCAATGGAGACAAGTTTTCAATGTCTTCGACAAAGTAGATTTTCTTTTCAACGTCGGATAATGGCAAACCAACTGCGGCACCTGCTGGTGAAACATGCTTAAAAGAAGCAGCGGCTGGCAAGTTCAATGAAGCTGATAACTCCTTGACCAATGGCCAGGAGTTCAAAGCATCCAACAAGTTGATGTAGCCTGGAGAACCAGACAAGACCTTGAAAGGCAATTCACCGTTGGCAACAAAAGCTTGTGCTGGCTTTTGGTGTGGGTTGGCACCATATCTCAATGGCAATTGAGAGATGTTTTCGGAATATTGCTTTCTGAAAAAGTCAGAAATGGCAACATCGTAATCGGCAGTGTGTTCAAAAGCCTTCAAGGCATATCTGTTTCTGGTTTCAGCAGAAATTTCAGTACCCTTCTTCAATTCTTGTAAAAAGCCGGCATAATCCTTTGGATCGGATAAAATAGTGACTCTAGTATGGTTCTTGGCAGCAGCCCTCAATAAAGTAACACCACCAATGTCGATTTCTTCAACAGCTTCGGCAATAGTGACGGCAACCTTAGAAACGGTTTCCTTGAATGGGTACAAATTACAAACGACAAAATCAACCTTTTCGATACCTTGAGCTTCTAAATCAGCTTCATCACTCTCCAAATTTCTAGCCAAAATACCACCATGAACAGCTGGATGCAAAGTCTTGACTCTGCCACCCAACATTTCTGGTGCCTTGGTGATTGTAGAAACATCTTCGACTGGGAAACCGGCTTCACGGATCAATTTGGCGGTACCACCAGAGGCCAAAATACGCACTTTGGCATCAGCTAAACCTTTTGCTAAGTCTAATAAGCCAGTTTTATCGTAGACAGATAAAATGGCAGTTTTAGTGTGTGTCATTGTTATGAAAATGGTTCAATTATTTAATGTATAAAGAAAGGGGTAGGATTTTCTAAAAAGGAGGAGAGTCAATTGATTTTATATTGTTCGAAAGTTGTTCAAATATGGTGCATACACGTCCGTAATATTGATAGCATATTTTTGACTCGGAAATCAAATATAACAAGAAAATTTTTCAATCAAATGAACAATTTTTCTAATCAAAAGGAGTAAATTTGGCTATCGCATTAATTTTTCAAAGCGCCGATGTGGCTTTTAAAGTCAGTAAGACAATAAATTTTGTAATTTAACCAAATTAGCTACAAATTGTAATTAAGATCAGATTCTGCAATATATTACATCTATACAAACATTGAATACCTATACAAATATAGCCAACTACAGATAGATTTACACATACAAAAAAGTACGCTAAATCTAAGATCTGTATCTCCACAAAGACAAGGTGTTTTGTCTCTTCCAAGTGTGACGACGACCAGCCTTGGTGTTGTTGAACAAGTGACCCTTGTTGATACCTCTGGACTTCTTACCGATGGCAGTAAGACCTCTGGCTTCTCTTCTCTTGTGGACTGGGTTAACAATCCAGTTGTATCTTGGATCTCTTCTGATAGCATTGTGAGAAGGATCGAGCAAGATAACTTCGAAGTACTTGTAAGTAGAATCTTGGTTAATCCAGTAAGAGTTCAAGACTCTCAAGTTAGCAGCACGTCTACCGACTCTTTCTTCAGCAGTAGATCTCAAAGATCTTTGGTACTTCAATTGGTTGACACCTTGGTTGGTTGGCTTACCATAAGTAGCACCCTTTGGAACAGGTCTCTTTCTACCACCTCTTCTGACTCTGATTCTGTAGACAACGAAACCTTGCTTGGCCTTGTAACCTAATCTTCTAGCCTTGTCTGGTCTAGATGGTCTGGAAGCTCTGTGGATAACAGTCTTTTGTCTGTATTCCCAACATCTGACACGATGGAGGAAACGCATGACATCGGATTGCTTCTTTCTTTGCAATTCTTCTAAATACTTGTAGGCACCCATTTTAGATAATACTTATGTTTGACAACAAAGAGAAAAAAATGGAAAAGTCTGAAAAATAAAGGATTTCACTTCTTTATATATAAAAAAAAAAAAACCGATGAGACGAACATTCAAAAAAATTTTCACTTTTTCCTGGTCGTGTGGTATACCAATTTAATATCAGTATTTTGAAGTTGAAGATTTGTGGTCGTGCGCAAATAAAGTTATTTGTCCGGGTAACGTTAAACAGTACTAGTTTTGTGTTATCTCTAACGTATAAGAAGAATAGAAAGTAAACTGCCAACAAACAGTATTGATAACTTAAAACAAAACTAGGTTACTTCGAATTTTTAATTTTTCTTGTAAATGAGATGGAGACAAACTAATAACTCCCGACTCTTGTGTACCATATTTTGTAATCACCGTCTCTCCATCGGAAAAAGTGCGCAGAGATGATCATCTCGAAAAATATACAATAATAGAAATACATTTGAAACATATCGTTATCGTTAGCATTTATATGTTATGAGTCAAATACATCAATTACCCACTGAAAGCATAGCTTCTCAATCGATGGAAGAAGCCCCAATTGAGGTTGTGCTTCCAAGCACATCAACTGAAGAAGTTATAGATCAACCCGAAGCTCTTGATCAATCCATAGGATCAATTGCGGAAAGTAAAATATCCAAGGATGAGCTAGACACTAAATTGAGTACCGATTCTTCATTCGAAAACAACAGTGAAATGATTTCTGAAGTCAACATACAGGATGTACCTGTCAATGAAGAGAATCAAGAGAACGCTAAACTGCAAACCCAATCTTTAGTTGAAGAACAGACGCTCAAGTCTTCACTGAAAAATAGCACAACTGAAAGCTCTGCGGAAGCCATAGTGGAATCATTCAAGGATCTAGCAGAAGATGAAGGCACAACCAAATCAGCATCTACTGACATTTCAAACGAAAAACCTTTGAAGGAAGAAACTAAAGTGGTATTGCATGAAAGTAAAGGACCTAACGAAGAAACTAACGAGGTGTTGTATGAACGTAAAGAATCAAACGAAGAAACTGCCGCAGACATTTTGATTGCAAAGGAAACAACAAAACTGGAAGAGATACAAATAGATACAAACACTGGGAAATCAGAAGAAAAATCAGAAGAACTAATTAAAACCAATGATGAACTCGAAGATGTCGTCCAAAACTTTATAAATAAACCAGCGGATGAAGATATCCAAGCATTTTCGGATGATGACATAATAATAGATGACAATATGATCTCATCTGGCTCGGAGTCAAGCTCAGATTCCGATTCAAACTCCGATTCCGATTCCGATTCCGAATCTGAATCTGAAGATGAAGATTCTGGATCGGAAGATGATGGCAAAAATAAGCATTTAGAGCTTGATGATGAAGAAGGTGAAAGTATCTCTGGCCCAATTACTTCCGTAAACGAAATCACCAACGAAGTCGCTCCTAAGTTGCCCGAAAATTATAAAATCCCGGAAACCGCACCTATAGAATGTATCGGTGAAGTGATCGGCCTTGTAGAACAAAGTATGATCATCAAAGCAAACATATCTGGTGAGTTCCGTGTGTTGAAAGACGAATCTATATTTTGTTTTGAAGATAAAACTGTTATTGGGCCCTTGTGCGAAACTTTCGGTAGATTACAACAACCAATTTATCGTGTCAAGTTTAATACTTCTGAAGAATCTGAAAAGTTCAAAAATTCAAAAGGAAAACCAGTATATTATGTGGTTCCAGATTCACATTTTATCTATACCGATTCAATCAAGAATTTAAAGGGTACCGACGCTAGTAACTGTCATGATGAAGAATTGCCGGAAGAAGAGCAAGAATTTTCGGATGATGAACAAGAATTGGCTTCGAAGCAAGCTAAAAAGAAGAAGAAAAATAAGAATAAAGAAGCTAAGAACAAGGAAGATGGATCAGTCATTTCTAGCAATGGAAACAACAATCGCAAAAGAAGTAGCAATCAGAATAATGATCAAGCAAAGAGATTTCAACCTTATAATTATGCTCAACCACCTCGTCCTTCATTCCAACAACCACCAACCCAACATCAACAACCACCAACCCAACATCAACAACCAGCAATCCAACATCAACAACCAGTAATCCAACATCAACAAACACAACACATGTATCACCCACAACAACATCAATATCAACATCAACAACAATCTTATCAGCAGCCGCAAGGGTATCATCCCGTCAACGAATTCAGTTCAATGCAAGGCTCACCATATGGTGTTCCATTTAGCCAAGTGCAGCACGCTTTTAACCAAAATGGTCATGGCGGCGTTTATCAAAATCAATTGAATGGATACCAAAACTATCAACAACAACCATACGCATATCAACAGAATCAATATCCTCAAGTGAACCAACAAATTCAACAACAGCAGCAATTACCTGTACAAATGGGACAACCAAGCGGAAATGATCAATCTAGTGATCCATATCAGCAACAGCAATTACAAAAGCTTCAACAATTGATTATTAACCAGCTCAACCAGAGCCAGAATCAAAAACAAAATGAAGGCCCACATTAAAACCCAAATCAAAACCCAAATCAAAATTAAAATTAGGTATATGAATAAATAGACATCAATCGTTTATCCAATAAAAGTAATCAAGTTTGTGTACAAAAAATGTTTTTCTGTTAGACAATTTGGCAGCCAAAATAATTAAATAAATTTTTGTAAATTTTGAACATAAAGTTGCAAAAAACCTACAATTATTCATCCTTTAGCTTTCTATAACAAGTCTATAATACATATAAATAAATTTTTTTCTTCAGCTAAAGCATTTTTAAGGCTTCCCTGGCATTAGAAATTACCTTTTCAGGGAAGCCGGCCATTTGAGCTACTTCCAATGCATAAGATCTTTCGCTAATGCCTGGTTCTAAAGAGTGATCTATGATTAGTTCGGTATCCAGACCGTCGCTACCCTTTTTGTTTTGCACACTTTGTATTACTCTTGTTCTCTGGTATTTTAATTTATTTTGGCTCACTTTGTTTCTTGTCAATAATGAATGGATCTCATTCCCAAAATGAGTTGCAAACAAGGTACGACATTTGTTAACGCCTAGCAAGTGGATTAATGTAGCATATGCAATGGCCAAACCCTCTTTTCCGCTGGTGCCACGACCAATTTCATCAACAATGGCTAATGACCGCGGGGTTGCGTTTTTTAAGATATTACTAGTTTCAACCATTTCAACCATGAATGTACTCAAGTCATTAAAAAGATCGTCCGATGCTCCAATACGTGTAAATATTTTATCGACGATACCAATACTAGCTTTTTCAGCAGGAACAAAAGATCCTATTTGAGCCATAATGACAATAATTGCATTCTGCCTAAGAAAAGTCGACTTACCACCCATATTGGGCCCAGTGATTACCCACAATGTATTGTCCGAACCGAGCAGCGTGTCATTTGGAGTGAACATCATACTTTCAGAAGCCTTTAAGGCATTCTCTACCACGATGTGTCTGCCACCAAATATTTTCAAATGGGGCGTTTTGAGGAATTTAGGACAAGTCAACTGATTTTCTGCAGCCAATACGGCGAATGAGCTCGTCACATCCAAATAGTCTGTTTGTTTGATCAAATGGCGAATGACAGAGCTTTTTTCCATTATCCGACTTCTTAAATGTTGAATAACGATCGCTTCCAACGCTTGGATAGCTTCGAATTTTAATTCAATCGTGTATTGTAAATTTCTCCATTCGACAGGTTTGTATAATATTGAATTTTTTTTCTTATCCAAAATACATGTTTTCTGTAGCACTGAGGGAACTAGGTCAATCAGTTTGGCTTTGCCTGTTATAGCTATGACATTTGAGTATCTTCCTAGTGCCAGCTTACGTGATGCGATTAACTTTGGGTCTATTTCAAATAATTTCGAACTTATAGTATCGATGAATTCCACCTCTTGTTTGAGTAAGTTATCCATGTCGTCATGAAGTTGAGCTAGCTCTTTACTAAATTCCTTTTTCACTTGAAATTTGAACCTTTGAACCGGAATTTTGTTGTCGCAGACTTTCTTTTTATACTTTTCAATCGACTTGTTACTATAAGATCCTGTTTCAAGGATATCTGAGTCAACCTGATACTCTTCTTCCACGCTATCTTGATCATCCTCTAGCTCTTCTCTATCTTCAAGGTTGTGACGAAGTTCTGCTTTTGCAGCCGGTAAGATAACATCAAATATCTGTTGTGCTATTTGATGAGGAACATTGAAATCTTCTAAGAAAGGCTTGAGAATTTTCGCAGATGCTTTATTATAAGTGCATTCTTGTTTCAAGATAAGCTCTATTTGAGCAAGTTTTTGCAAACCTTCGGCCACATATATTAAATTACCCATTGAGTCTCCTCTGTCAAAGATTAGCTTTTGCAAACTGCGTGAAACATCACCAACGTTGCTTAATTCACTTCTGAGAGCAATTCTAAGCTGGTATTGACTAAGGAAAAGTGACACAAAACCCTGTCTTCTGCGCAACTCAACAACGTCAAGAGAAGGTGATTTGACCCACTGAGTCAATAATCGAGTCCCCGAAGGGGTTTTGGTTCTTTTGATTGTATTAAGAAGAGAACCAACCGTTAGACTACGATCTCCACTCGATCTTTCCGTCAATTCAAGCGCATCGCGTGTTGCCCCATCCATTTGCAAAAACTTTTGATTCCAATATTGTATTGGTAAATCATAACTAACGCGAGATTCGGGGAAATTCACACTTAAATATGATAATATCATATTCATTGCCAGTTCTTCTTTGACAGAAAAATTCTCTAATGTCTTTCGTACAACCTGGCTACTTACTTTAAAGTTGCTCTTGTTATCACTATAGATCGTCTTGTGATATCTGACAAAGTATTTTTTCAATTGTTGAAGTGGAGCAAACCAATTGGTAAGAACCACATCTTGAAGATCCTTCGAAACCACGATCTCACTAGGGTTTATACGCGCAACATCCGAAATCAATTCGCCTAAAGTAGTTTGCTGCACATAAAACTCACCAACAGACAAATCAATCCATGAAAGACCAACTGGAGTGTCTGGATCCGGTTCTGTACTTAGAGGGGTTGAAATTGGAGGCAATGAAATCGCCAATAAATAGTTGTTCTGATTGAAGTTGATAAACGACTCATCGACTAAAGTGCCAGCAGAAATAATCCGGGAAACTTTACGATGAAAGATCTTATTCAAATTCTGTCCTTCTGGAAATTGATCTATAATTGCAACAGTTTCATGCAATTCCAGTACTAAAATTTCGACAAATTTTTGTAATTGGTGAACTGGAAACCCAGACATTGGAATAGAATAAGCCCCACTACTACGAGTGGTAAGTTTAATACCCATTTTTGGAGCAAAAATGGTTGCTTGTTCGAAATATAACTCGTAAAAACCACCAACTTGTATGAGACAAACACAGCCTGAGTTATTGTCTATCTCACGTCGAATGGCCGAGTAGAGTGGTGTTAAGCTGTTCTTCTTGGTTCTGCCACCACGGTCACCTTCGAAAAGAAAAGTGTCACGGATTTGTGACGCGTCCAAAGTATCTATGTTAAGGCTAGTCGATATTGAAGCAGGTTTGACTACGGGTCTCGTCGATGAGAACGACCGGCCACAGTAGAATGTTTTCCAGAAGGTAGCACCGTGAGAATTATTGGCATTAAATATTCTCAAAAGTTTAGTTCTCATTTAGCATTTGAGTGTTTGACCGTTTATTCATTTTTGAGCAGGTAGCTTTTTTCAATCCAAATCAGGAAATCATATTGAAAAGCGCGCTACCACATAGGGAAGAGATCAAAAATTATAGTGTAATGAAAATCTATACTGGAAAAATAAATACAAGGTGATATGATACATGAAGGTTTTACCACTAGGATCCCCTTTTAAAGTCCCCTATCCATAGTCTACTTCTTTTTGCAAATTACTTCTTTCTAGTGCTCCTTCTAACGGGCTGTGTCTTTTTAGCCGGAGGAGCATTTGACCTCGTTGATCTACGAGTCCGAGGATGCTCGGGTTCAGGTGTAGTTTCACGATCTGGCTCTTGTTCGGAATCCATTTCCGGTTCGGTCTTAGTACTTGTTTCAACTTCAGCTTCTTCGTTTTCGTTTTGCACTTCATCTTGCTCTTGTTCGTGATGGGTTTCGGATCTCGTTCTTCTCTTAAACGGCTGCGGTGGTGGTGAAACCGTCTTTTTGCGTTTAGTAACTGGAGAAGGAGAATTTGGCAAGTCATCCATTTT
Organism: Kodamaea sp. yHQL449; assembly: GCA_030582715.1. Classification (NCBI taxonomy): domain Eukaryota; kingdom Fungi; phylum Ascomycota; class Pichiomycetes; order Serinales; family Debaryomycetaceae; genus Kodamaea; species Kodamaea sp. yHQL449. The sequence continues at coordinate 501,279 of JAJMGT010000010.1, read as the reverse complement.
GGCAACAGATCTGGTTCTCTTTTTGGGTAATTGTCTCTTCAAGCCACGAGTTATCCTTCGTGACCCAGACCCATTGTCATCTAATTCATTTTCTTGGTTCAGATCATCACTTTCATCCTTTTCATGCTTTTGTTCTGTTTCTTCCGATTTGTTTTCGGGCTCTTCGTCTTCTTGGTTTTGCTTTATATTGATTTCACTCGATTCACCTTCAACATCGCTCAAACCAGAACTTTCATCGTCTTCATCACTGCTGTCGTTATCATCACTGCTTTGGTCTTCATTATCGTCATTTGTTTTATTTTCTTCGTTTGTTCGTTGAATGTCTTTCTTTTCAGATTCCTTTTTTGAATTAAGATCAATTTCAGCCTCTTGAGGCTCTTCACTAGGTTCTTTTGAAAGTTTCTTTTCGGGTTCTTTTGGTTTAGTCAGTCCTTTCTCTTCCATCTCATCACCTTCTCTATAATCCTCGAGAAAATCTAAACGTGGTAAATTATATAACTCTTCTAGTTTGTCCCATATTTCTGTCGCAGTGAATGGTCTATCATTCAGTCCTTTATTGATAAGATCTATAATCGACACCATATTTTTGTGTTTGAGCCTACCAGCAGGCTTATAGTCACATATGAGGTTAAATAATTTAATTTCATCGTCCAAGGTCCAGTCTCGCTTGGAGGTGGTCAATGGTGGCATTTTAATACGTTTGAGGTTATTAATGTTTACTTAGGAGAATTAATGATAATAACGGAAAACATAATAGTGAAATCACGTGAACAAAAAAACTCGATTTAGGTTTCGCACGACGTTTTCTCTTTTCTTCAAAAATTTTCGTTCATTTTTCAAAAGTCTAGGTCAACCTATCGATTCAAAGATGCCTAGAAGGATAGAGAATGTCAACTCTTTGAGTAGAGGGCGAATTCGTGCCTCAATGAACAAGTATAATTTGTTCAATCTCTACAAAAAAGACCGTGTCTCCTTCGACCGTTTGACTTTATATCAACAGAAATTCAAGGCCAAACAAGAAACAAGAGCATATCATGGTGAACATTTGACCGAATCACGTTGGAAGACATTATTCAATCCTTCACTTGAATCTGTTGCCCAATTAGACGCCTCTTTGAAAGGTAGTGGTAGAGTCGAAAGAACTCCATTAGTGATGCAAACTTTTGCACCTTTGGAAAAGAGATTAGAAATGGCCGTTTTCAGAGCCATGTTTGCTTCTTCGGTAAGGCAAGCAAGACAGTTCATCCTCGGTGGTCACGTAGAGGTTAACGGCGTCGTTATAAAACACCCATCATTCCCATTACAAGTGGGAGATGTTTTCAATGTCAAGCCCGAAAAGGTCTTGCTTGCAATGGGTAGAGTCAAACCAGGTTTGGAAGAGTCAGTCAAGGTCGATAATAGACAGATTTCGGTGTGGAACAAGTACGTCAAGGCGGCTAAAGAAAATCCAAAAGAGGCGTGGGAATTGAAACAAGCCAAACCAGACTCTTTGGATACAACGGTCAAGCTGAAGAAGACCAACTCTGTCAAAGCTTTTAACGAGGATGTCGAAAAAGAAATGTTAAAGAAGCAAAAGGAAACAACCAGAGAATCGATTTTGGAAGAAATCTTAAAGATTGCAAATGGTCAAGATGTTGCCAACTTATCAACTGATTCATTTAAAAGATTCGGTGCTAATTCTGCGAAATGCTTGAGTATCTATGAACAATTATGGAAATCAAAGCATGATCTTGTCAACAAGCATGATTCGGCTTTGGTTGCCAAATTTATCTCTTTGAAAGTTCCAGAAAGAGAATCTAGTGTCGAGGCTAAGCTCGCATCGAATGTGAAACAGATCTTGGTTGAAGTGAGAAACTCGCAAACTGAATATTTACTCAAATCTGCACAGAGTAATAAATTACCTGAAAATGCAAAAAACATTCCCTTTACTTCTGATTTCGTTAAGAAAATGAGAACTCACAAGAAGTTGGACAAGGAAGCGATTCAAGAAGATGAAAGCACGGCCAAAGTCAACTTACCATGGCAACGTGGTCTTTTCGGTCGTCAAGAACCTCTGAAGCCATACTTTACACCATGGACCCCAAGACCATTCATTGGGTGTTTTGCGATCTTGCCATCGCACATTGAAGTCTCTTTTGATACTTGTCATGCGATCTATTTGAGGGACCCAATTGCCAGACCAGGGAATTCCGAGGTCATCACTCCATTTGCTGAGGATGTCCATGAAAGAGCATACATGCACTACGTTAGAAAGGGGTTGTAATCTTGTATATATAATTGAGTAGTGATTTAAAAATTTGTATTAGTTTACGTAAGGATACACCAAATATTAACAAAATTGAAAAATTTATTAATTAATGTTACGTAAGAATCAATGAAATATTACATAATCTTGTATGAATACTAAGCTTTGTTGCATATATAAACTACAGCTTTGTTGACATTAGAATGCCACGAATATCACCAAAATTGATCAGAGAAGCTCGGAAGCAGTCTCCGTTGTTGGCAAAACTTCTAAAATCACTTCCAGTACTCTCTGAAGCAAGGCAGGAACTACAGTGGATCAAGCATGAACTACCACAGGCACAATGGGCTACAGCTGTGACACAACGAGCTAGACATGTTCCACTACAGTATATCCTAGGTACACAACCTTTCGGAAATTTAGATATTAAATGTTGTCCCGGAGTCCTAATACCTCGGTGGGAAACCGAGGAATGGTGCCAGAAGTTGGCCAGTCTCATCCGAGAGAACGCAATACAGAAAAAGCCATTTCGAATCGTCGATGCATGTACAGGATCCGGTTGTATACCATTAATTCTCGATTCCGAATTGAAAGGGTTCAATACAGCAATAACAGGTTTCGATATCTCGCTCGAGGCACTCGAACTTTCAAACGAGAATCTCACTGAATACTCAAAAACAACCTCTCACAATATCAGTTTCATAAAAGCAGATATACTAAATGACGAATGGAAAGGAACAGCCGATTTAATAACTGCAAATCCGCCATATATTTCTCTTAAAGATTATCAGTCATCAGTGAGGGCAGGTGGAGTTCTGAAGTCTGTCCGCAAGTTCGAGCCCCAGTTGGCCCTAGTTGGTGAAAATGAATTTTATGAGCTGTTGATAAATAATTTGGTTATACCGCTGCGAGCAAATGCATTTGTATTTGAACTTGGTTATCAGGAACAAGCCAATTGTGTCAGAAGGTTACTTGATCTGGACTGGCTGGTGGGAACTACTCTTGATGGAGCAGGCAATTTACGGTGTGTGGTGGGATGGAGAAAAGATTTCTCGTTCTTCGAGAAGTTATGTAGTTATGTGTATTAATATATACTATTACTGGGGAGTTTCCAAATCCTCGACAGGAGTCTCCGGTGTAGATTCCTTTCTCTTTTTAATACCTCTTCCAACGGCCGTTATTCCCGTTTCGGGTATGACGCGAGTACCCCACATCACATAGCCTCCGAAGCCTCGCATCGTCATCACCGGGTGCATTCTTCCCGGGATCGTCTGGTGTGGTCTGACACGAGTCTCCATGATCAGAGGGGCCAACACTCTCTTATCGTCGCCCAAAGAGTGTTGAAGCTCGAGTAAATGTTCCTTATACTGACTGTACACAACCACGGGACGAGATCCACCAACAGTATCCAAAACAAGAGGTAATAAGGTTGGCATGTGTAAAGTACTGACCGAAATAAAGGCATCAAAGTTACCGCTTTCTACGATTTGAATCACTTCGTTGATCTCACGAGCCCGGGCAGCACGGCGTAAGTATTGTGCTTGTTTTGTAGTCTTTAATTGTTCGATTTGATCTTCAGATAAATCGTCCCAAGCGATTTTTTCGTTTTGAGGTTCTAAAAATTGTAGCCAACTGATTGTTTTGACCATTTCTTTGATCATTGATTCCGGGTAATTAGAGTACCTGAGTGCAATGTTGTTGGCATGTTCGTTCTCATGAACAACAATGATGTTACCGCGGCCCTTCATCCGTTCCATCATCGCATAGAGAACAACCCCACCGGTTTCGTCGGATAATAAGTAGGTTCCACCTGGTCTCACGTTAGCATAGTTTAATATTAAGCCCAATGTCTCCTCACTGAGATCAAGCATACGAGGCAAGTCTTTCTCGATGTAATACTTGAGCAATTGCGAGGATCCCAAATACTCAACGGTAAAACGACGTAAAAACTTTTGTTGTTTACGACGGAGGTATTTTTGTTGTGAAAAAACCGTCTTTTTATCAAAACCTTCATGACCAGCAATCATCTTGTCGATGATCTGTTGTCCTATTTCCGAAGTGGCTCCCGAAGTCTTTAAATCATGGATTTCGTCATTCGTGAGTTTCTGGATTTTTGAGCCAATATCAACAATGTTTTGGTTGTTGGCAGCACTATTTGATATGGCAGTGAGTAAGTCTTCCTCAAGTTCTTCCTCGGTAATGCTTTTAATTGGTCTAACTTGTAAATCATCGATGATTTCAAATGATTGTCCAAAAGCATATCCCAAAATGGCATCGACTTTAAATGAGCCGAATTTACCCAAACTGACGGTTCCTTTTGGGCGCAATTCGACTATCTTTAGCCCTTCCGATGGAAGACGCACAAGCACATATTGGTCGATAGATATCACTTTAGAATCCTTTGACATTGATGATGATGAAAAGAGTGATGAAGACGAGATTTTTAGATGAGGTCGTGTAGAATCTAATTTTTTACCATTGATTTTAATCTCGTTCGCGAATTTTTCAGCCATCGCATTTTTTTTGCTCATCGCTTATCTTTCTATATAACTATTGATTTAATTATACGCACAACATACGATGGGTAGAAGACAAAAGAACAAGCAGGGGATGCCCCCTAGCCTCGAAGAAACTGAAGCTAAGAGAGAGAGAAAGGATAATAAAAGAAAAAGAACTGTGGATGGCGAAAAAACAGTGAAAAAAGTTAAGCAGCAGTCAAAGCCAAAAGTGACAAAGAAAAAGGCTGCAGAAGAAGAAGAATATAAGGACCCTGTAGACTTGCCTCATGTTGATTTGGAAGAATTATCTTCTGCAAAGAAGGCTCTTTTCGATGATTCAGAAGAAGAAGTCGAAGATGAAAACGATGAATTTGATGGCGAGGATTCTGACGAAGAAGCCCGTTCAAAGCCAATGTTCTCGGACGATGAAGATGATGAAGAATTGGAAGGACTTAACGCTGCCAATATGGAAAGTTTCTCGAAAAAATTAGATGAAGAAGCTGAAGAAGAAGCTGAAGAAGCTGAGTTGGAATTGCTCGAAGCAGAAAAAAATCAACCAAGAGCCAAAATTCTTCCTACAGAGGATGAAGAAGCCGAAATTGCAAAAGGTCCTCAAGATGTCACTATGGTTAGAACCCGTATGATCGAAATTGTCAAAGTTTTGGAAAACTTTAAAGAATTGGCCGAAGAAGGCAAATCAAGAGCAGAATACGTTAGTCGTTTGTTGAAGGATATTTGTGAATACTTTGGTTATTCCGAATTTCTTGCTGAAAAGTTGTTCAACTTGTTTTCTCCATCCGAAGCAATCGAGTTTTTTGAAGCCAACGAAATCGCAAGACCGGTGACGATCAGAACAAACACCTTAAAGACAAGACGTCGTGATTTGGCACAAACTTTGGTCAACAGAGGTGTCAATTTACAACCAATCGGTGCCTGGACAAAGGTTGGTTTGCAAGTTTTCGACTCGCAGGTGCCGATCGGGGCAACACCCGAGTATTTAGCCGGCCATTACATTTTGCAAGCAGCTTCTTCGTTTTTACCCGTCATGGCTTTACAACCACAAGAAAATGAACGTATTTTGGATATGGCTGCTTCTCCAGGTGGTAAAACAACATATATTTCTGCTTTAATGAAGAATACTGGTACTGTTTTTGCCAACGATGCCAACAAAGCCAGAACAAAGTCGCTCATTGCCAATATCCATAGATTGGGGTGTAAGAACACGATTGTTTGTAACTACGATGCCCGTGAGTTCCCAAAGGTGATTGGTGGGTTTGACCGTGTCTTGTTAGATGCTCCATGTTCGGGTACCGGGGTTATTGCCAAAGATAACTCGGTTAAAGTGAGTCGTACTGAAAAGGACTTTATCCAGATCCCACATTTGCAAAAGCAGTTGTTGCTTAGTGCAATCGATTCTGTCGATGCAAACTCTGCTACTGGTGGTGTGATTGTATACTCTACATGTTCTGTTGCTGTTGAAGAAAATGAGGCTGTTGTTGATTATGCTTTGCGTAAACGTCCAAATGTCAAGTTAGTTGATGCCGGTTTACAAATTGGTAAAGAAGGGTTTACTTCTTTCCGTGGTAAGCACTTTAATCCAAAGCTTAATTTGACCAGAAGATATTATCCACACACATACAACGTCGATGGGTTTTATGTGGCCAAGTTTAAGAAGATTGCTCCGTCTCCACATGATGTTTCCAAGGCGGGTGCTAAGGAGAAGGAGTCCTTGGCAAGATCTGAAGCTGAAGAAGAAGGTATTATCCACGGTGACTTTGCCGAGTTTGAAGATTCCGAGGATAAGGATCTTATTCACCAGTCGATCAAGAGAAATTTGAAGAGAAGAGGTCTCGACACCAGACAAAATAAATAGTGCATTAATAAAAGTGTAAAAGAGTAAAGCAAAAGGGAAGTGTAATGAAAATTGGAACTTTGAAGAAATTCAAATACTCTTGATTGCACTTTTTAATCATAGTAAAAAGAAATACTCTTCTTTAAACGATTGGAACTAGTTGCATTCTTTACCTAGTGTTTTATATGTCTACGACTACTATTAGAACGACTCACAAAAATACTAGTTTTCTGGAAAGCACTCCCACCTCTCGACCATCGTAATATTTTTGTCTCTCTTACTCATTACAATACATTTGAAACATTACGTTCGTTTTCAAGCATTACTAAATAGTGATATTTGATAAACACGTTACAGAGCATCTTGAAGATATCACCGAAATCTGTATTGTAAGAGACATGATTCATCGTTCCCATATTGTTTTCTTTCCATGAATCGACTTCGCACTCATTGTAAACACACATCAACGTCACTTGAGACGTTTTGAGATATTTTCTTATGGAACTACCAAGTAGCGCTTGTCACTTATGATACCCGAATCTTCCAAAATAAACTTGACTTTTTATCCAGGCTATCCTTCTTGTTCATCACAGACTTGATTATCGCAAACAGACATTGCCCAAGTTGTGCTCCTTTATATACTCAGGTCCATACTCTTCATACTCCTCCCTGGTCACATAGCTCTTTGCGGCCTCATCCGAAGAAGCCCATTTCTTCATTCCTCTCCATGGATCGACTATTGCGTCTTGAGTGGCACGTACCTTTAAAGGTGCACCAACCGGTAAAAACCCAGTGAAATCCTTGACAACGCGCGGAACAAAGTTTTGCAATTTTGATAATCCACCAGAAATAAAGATATCCTGCAAAACCAGGTGCGACACTCCTCCAGGAGAGAAATTGCCATCGAGCCGTTTGTGTAACAAGTCACTAACCAACTCTGGGATCCCTGCCTGGTCGAAACCAGCAATACTGGGCTGGAACAAGATCTCAGGAACACGTATTCTTTCGATATTCAAATGCATTTGGTGGTTTTTGCGGATTACATCGGGATGGTTAGCCAATTCGTCCTGGTCCAAACCTTGTTGTTCCAAAGTGGCTATGATGTTCGGGCGCGGGCCATGGATGAACTTGTGCAATGACAGATTACGCCAGTCGAATGTTTGAGCTACCGCAAAGGTATCCTCATGATTGAAGTTAGGATCATATTTCAATAACTCTTCTTCCAATTCGAGAATCTTTGTATTCGTCACCTCTTGTTCCTCTTCCAAACTGGCATTAGTAATGTCTCTATAGACACCCCAGTCATCATCATTGGCACCAAAAGTATCGTTCGGGTCGTTATCAATCGATGCATTTGCATTTCTTCTTCTTTTTCTAGTTGCTGCCGAAGTCAGCCCATTTTCATCATTGGCCAAATCAGCGATATTCTTCATCCGCTGTTGGGCTGCAACAGATTTCCGATCTTTATATGATTCGATCAATTTGGCACGTTCAATGAACTTAGAAGTTAAAGTCGATAAGGAAATCCTCTTATCAGAACACCAGGCATCCAAATCTTGTTCACGAAGTGCTTGTTGCTCTTGAGCATATTTGGCAGCAGCCTCTTCTTCTTGTCGTTTGACCTCTTTTGCACGTTCACGAGCTTCCCAGTTCAGTTTCATCAACCTCTGCTTCCGTTTCTCCTTGATTTGATCTTCGCTCAATTGATCATCTGCAATGTTCACCAAGGGGTATGCCGTTTCTGGATCTATAACTTCATCATCGTCATCAGCATCTGGGTTTTGCGCTTTTTTCAAAGTCTTTTCTAATGAAGTCATATACTTGTTGAAATCGGCCAAACCTTCAAACCCGCCTTCGAGTAATTTGGCTTCAAGTTCGCCATTCTGAGAATTGTCTTGACGCAATTGAGAGTAATAGTCAAACTCCTTTTGCTTTTCAGCCAACTTCTCTATTCTTTTCTGCTGTGCTTGTTCTTGTAATCGTTTACCTTGTTCACGTCTTTTTGCTGTTTGTTTTGCCAATTCTTCTTCTGATTTCTTCTTTTCACCACCAATATTGATCTCAACCGGTAATTGGATACAAATGTCAGTCAGCTCTAAATTATCGATGTCCAAGTACAGTTTGAGTTCATCCAGATAGTTGTTGGATATATAACAGTAGTCTTTGAATGCATTAGTAGTATGGTACGAATTGAGTTTTGCTGGGTAGTATGGATACTTTAATGGTAGTAACCTCGATAAAAACTGTTGTGCCGTATTCCCACCAAAGTCGATTCGTTTGGTCTGCAGCAATATACCTTTACCTTGAATCACTGGGATTACATGTGTCTGTTCGTTCCCCGCATTGATTACAATACCATCTTTACCACCAGCATAATGATATGCAAAGAGCGAATCGATACCAAAAGCCACTTTGGGAGCTCGATATGCTTCGAAAAGCAATTCGTACATGTTTTTGCGATGGCTGACTGGACAAGCGACCGGCTCGGTCATAATAACAGGGTTATTGACCGCATAATCATTGCTTCTCACACTTAAGTGCTCGAAAGTATAATCTAACATATTTTCGATATAGTCCCAGTTTGTTATAAGCGGACCATCATATGGTGATTTGGTAGAAGAACGGAGAAGTACATCGGTGTGGACATCATTTCCGACAAAAGTCAAGGTTTTCAACGCCTTACGGTCTCTATAACGTGATACCAAACTTGGAAACACATTATTTGGCATTTCTGAGTTTGTAAGCCCGATTTTCCAGTTCGAGCTGCCGATATCAAGAGCGATCGGGATTCCTTCCGAATAATTGCCGTAAAAAGGTTCGGCTTGAGCAGGAGCAACAAAGTCTTTCAAGTAGTGTATTTTTTGCGGAGGAAGTTCCTCCGCTGATTTTACCTTGGACACCATTATACTGTTGTAACCACTAATTGTTGATGGTGGGATCTGTTTGGTTCTTTTTCGGCTTAGTTTGAGACAAAGTCGTGCAAAGATCAAATATTTACGCACCACCAAAATAGAATCAACAATTCGATTAAACTATAAATTGACAATCCCAATACACTATACAATGTCGGATAACAATCTCGCGACCGAAGAAAACCAGTTCAATGTTCAAGGTTACAACATTGTGACCATCCTTAAAAGACTAGAAGCAGCCACTTCGCGTTTGGAGGACATCACGATTTTCCAGGAGGAAGCCAGTAGAAAAGTACTTTCTCCAACACAAAGCCAAAGCCAGGTCCCTACGAAAACCGTCAAGGCAATTGGTGGTGGCGATGGCCCTTCAACTGGTAGCCTTCTGCCTTCTGAACCTACCAAACCGAAATCGGTCATTGCGTTCGAACAATTTTTTGCTGGTCAAATCGAACCATTCGTTGCCAAATCGAGCCAATTGGATGCCATTATTGGCGAATCAGCTTCAGCTTTTGCTGATGCTTTCAAAGCTCAAATTGAGTTTTTGGAAATTGTTTCAAAGGCACAAAAACCTGACTTCCTGGATCCGAGTTTTGCCCAAATTTTGACCCCAATTAACGAACGCATTGCAAAGATCATCGAGTTGAAGGATGCCAACCGTAGATCCGATTACTTCAATCATTTGAACACTGTGAGTGAAGGGGCTCCTGTTTTGGGGTGGGTTGTCACTGAAACTCCAATCCTGTTGATTCCCGAATTCAAGGATTCTGCTCGTTTCTGGTCCGATAGAGTCATGAAGGAATATAAGGAAAAGGACCCAGAACATGTTGAATGGGTCAAGATGTTTTTGGGTATATTCGATGAGTTGAAGACATATGTTAAAGAGTACCATTCCACCGGTCCTAACTGGAATCCTAAGGGTAAGCCCTTGGAAGAAGTACTCCAGGGAGAAAAATCATCTGATGCTCCTTCGGCTCCAGCCTCTGCAGCAGGTGGCCCTCCACCACCCCCACCACCTCCACCACCGCCAGCTGATCTTTTTGTAGAATCGAAGCCTGCTGGTGGCATCAATGCTGTTTTTGCCGATCTTAATAAAGGTGAAAATATTACTTCTGGCCTTAGAAAAGTCGAAAAGTCCGAAATGACTCACAAGAACCCAGCATTAAGACAAGAAGGTACTGCTCCACCTGTTTCTAAGAAGCCCTCGCCACCAAAGAAGCCCCAATCGTTGAGCTCGAACATACCCAAGAAAAAACCGGCAAAAAAGGAGTTGGTCGACGGTTCGAAATGGGTAATTGAAAACTTCACCGAAGCTGATGTTTCGGAGCCTATTGTAATTGATGTTGAAATGCACCAATCAGTATTCATTGGGAAGACAAGTGGTATTACGGTTCAAATCAAGGGTAAGGCCAATGCAGTCTCTCTCTCTGAAACACGCAAAACAGGTGTTGTTATCGACTCATTGATCTCCGGGATCGATGTGATCAAGTCTTACAAGTTTGGTCTTCAAGTCATGGGTCTTGTTCCGATGATCAGTGTCGACAAGTCAGATGAAGGTGCGATTTATTTGTCTCAAGAGAGTGTCGATGCCGATATCCAGGTATTCACAAGCAGTACCACCGCTTTGAATATCAATGTTCCTGTACCTGAAGATGAAGACTACGCTGAAATTGCAATTCCAGAACAATTCAAACACTCTGTTAAAGCTGGGAAGTTGGTGTCTGAAGTTGTCGAACATGCCGGGTGATTTGTCGCGTTCTTACATAATACATATTTTCACGTCTTTTTTTCCGTCTCTTTTATTTGCTTTTTCTGTCTCAAATACGTTTCTTTTTCGCAGCTTATCGAATTTGAAAGAACATTCCACGATGGCGAAGAAAAACGGGCAAAAAAAGATTAAAAATTTTTAGTATAAAGAATAACATATTTAAAACAATATTGATCTTGTACTATAGTTTTTGACTTCGGGTTGGTGATAGATAATATATTCAAATACAAATAGTAACGAATCGTTCGACATAAAGAGTATATAAAAATGGTCAAAGATACAAAGTTTTACGATCTTTTGGGTGCTTCTCCCTCTGCTTCTGACAATGAGTTGAAAAAAGCTTATAGAAAAGCTGCATTGAAATATCATCCAGACAAGAACCCATCTCCAGAAGCTGCTGAGAAGTTTAAGGAGATTTCTCACGCGTACGAAATTTTATCTGATGAACAAAAAAGAGAAGTTTATGATTCTTATGGTGAAGAAGGTTTATCCGGTCAAGGAGGTATGGGCGGCGGTATGGGTGCCGATGATATTTTTTCACAGTTCTTTGGTGGTGGCTTTGGCGGTATGGGTGGTGGTGGTGCCCAGCGTCCTACCAGAGGCAAGGATATCAAACACTCGATTGCATGCAGCTTGGAAGATTTGTACAAGGGTAAGACCTCGAAGTTGGCTCTTAACAAGACAATTTTGTGTAAAGGATGCAAGGGTCTCGGTGGTAAAGAAGGTAAGGTCCAAAAATGTAGCTCTTGTGGTGGTCAAGGTGTGAAATTTGTCACTAGACAAATGGGTCCAATGATTCAAAGATTCCAAACTACTTGTGACAAATGTAACGGTGCAGGTGACATTTGTGATCCTAAGGATAGATGTAACGAATGTCGTGGTAAGAAGACTCAATCCGAACGTAAAATCTTGCAAGTGCACATTGATCCAGGTATGAAGGATGGTCAAAGAATTACCTTCAACGGTGAAGGTGACCAAGAACCAGGCATCACTCCTGGTGATGTTATCTTTGTTGTTCAAGAAAAGGAACATGCCAAGTTTACCAGAAAGGGTAACGATTTGTACTACGAAGCCGAATTAGATTTGTTGACTGCTCTTGCCGGTGGTGAGTTTGCTTTCGAACACATTTCGGGTGACTACATTAAGGTTGGTATTATTCCAGGTGAAGTCATCGCCCCAGGTGCTGTTAAAGTTGTCGAAAACCAAGGTATGCCAATCTACAGACAAGGTAGTAAGGGTCATCTTTTCATCAAATTCACCGTCAAGTTCCCAGCGAACAACTTTGCCGATGAAGACAAGTTGAAGTTGTTGGAACAAGTCTTGCCAGCTAGAAATAAGGTCAGCATCCCAAAGAAGGCTGCTGTCGACGAAGTTGATTTGGTTGATGTCGACCCATACAAGCACCAATCTGCTGGTAGACGTGATGCTTACGATTCGGACGAAGAAGAAGGTGCAGGTGCTGGTCCAGGTGTGCAGTGTGCCTCTCAATAGAGCATTTATTTATTTCCGAGTATATATATGATTTTTGCGTTAAATTTATTTGTAAGCTTCCAGTTAGATTTATCATGTGAAGAACTAATAATTTTTCAATCTTCTTCGGGATTGCATATAAACAATTAATTACTGCAAAATTTTTAGGCGAGAAATTGTACCCCAGTATAAAAATATTCATAAAAAGATAATAAAGAACTAAAACACATAAAAGACATAACATATACACGATATCATACTAGTATATACCTAAGAAAAACCAAGTATGTATAAAAAGGAAGACTCAAAGAATAAGTACTAATTCTTTACTATTCTTTTTTCAGTCTTCCAAACTGTAGTAGCCAATAAACAAGCCAGTAGGAGGCAAAAGACAGACATAATAGTGTAGGTCCAGCCTGCCCCTATTGTTCTGACCATATACAGTAAAACACCGACACCAACAGCTGCAACAAGACACCGCAGTAGGTTCATACAACTGGTTGCAGCAGATCCTTCTCCAGGAAACAAATCGATTAATAAGGTCGCCAGCGCAGACAAAAAAGATACGGCGCAGCATGAGATGACAAATGACGATATTAAGAAAGGCGCGATGCTAGTGTGATTCTCGATACACCAGCCAAACGAGAGCGAAAAGATGATGAGCAAAGCTGTTGGGAATATGGCAAATTCTAAGCGCGTTCGAATGATATTAAATTTGGGAATGTCTTCATTCTTGTCGACATATTGTAAGTTTGCCCCATATTTCATGTCATATTGTGTACGTCTGCGAGTATAAACCCAATCTAATATCTTGCCAGTTGCAACTGCACCGACTAATGTGCCCAAGCCAGGTGCCAAATAACAGACACCGACGTGCATGGTCAGGAAATGATATTGCAGAGCCAATGTTTGAGAAAGCGAAGTGAGCGACATAGTCCAAGTTGCAAATTGGAAACTTCCAGGTAGCAACGATATAAAGACTTCTGGCTTGAGAATTATTTTAAAGGCCCCAAAAACATCGAGTCTTTTGGGTGGATCTTCGAGAGTTGCAATATCATTAGTTAATCTGTTTGAAAAATAGGGAATAAAAAGCAATGGCAGCTTGTTTAAAATATGACGAGGTTTGATGCTCATGTTACCAACAAGGGTTCGGTTAGTTTCTGGATAAACGAGAAAAATGATAAATGCCATGACACCACCACCGATAGCTAAGAAATCAAAAACACCACGCCAACCCCATTCCAGAACGATAGATGCACCCAAAACAGCACCAAAACCTTGTCCTAGTAATTGGAAGCCGCTACCGAGGCCTACATAGCGTCCACGGTGTGCCGGCTCTACCATATCCGCAACAACTCCCGTTGAAATCAGTACAAGAGGAGCGACACATGCGGACTGGATACATCTCAAGAATGCAAGAACCCAATATCTTTCGATGTGTGCAATACCAACGCAAACAGCACAATATGAAACAAGGCACCAAATCACACATGGTCTTCGCCCATAGTAGTCTGCCAACGACAGGACAAATGTAGGACAGATTCCCTGCATCAACAAGTAAGCGACAACAGACAAATTAACTTCATTCGAAGTTATATGAAACTTTTCTTTCAATTCTGGCAAGACAGGATAATATGCAGCCAGCGAAAGAGTCGACCAAATGCCACTAGCTGCAAGAAGCACAACCATAATATACTTTTCGTGTTTTACAAGGATCGAATACTCGAATTTGGAGCGTTGCGGTGAAAGCTTACTTAGTGCCAACGTGGAGTCAGAACTAGAAGCGGTTTCATCATAGCCGGAAGTCCATTGATTCTCCAAGTCCTCGACATCTGTTATTGTCGATGATGCTCCACTAAGAGTTCTTTCTGTGTCGTCTTCTTTCTTGTTCATAATGACAGAATCACCTGAAAAGAATGAAATTTTTGCTTGCTTGTAACAAATCCTGCAATCTCTTCATATGGCTATGTTATCATATATATATATTCATAATTCATACTAAAGGTTCCCGAATTCATTTATAGAATAACAATAGAGAATGCCTTTAAACAATAAAAATACGTTTAACAAAATCAAGTTTTGATTAATACAATTGATTTTTCTTATTCTGGATAACATTGAATTTTGCGGCATTTGAATTTCCTGCATCAACAAGTTCTCTTTTCGATTGTTGCAATTATTTAAACGCATTCGAACTAATTTTCATGTTTGTTTCGCACTCAGTTTTTATGTTTTGCAATTTGAGTCAAGTAATTTCGCACCTGTTTATATACTCCTGTTTGGATATTTACCGAAAAGGAATATAGATAGATTTTGTGTGACGCGTTAAATTTAGACGACTTGCAGAAGCATCTATATTAAAACAGAAAAAGCTTACCTGTAGAGAATATTTTTATACGAATTGTGCTGTGTGAACTGTGACGCTCGGTTAGCATTTTACCTAATATGTGTTTAATTTGAATTTTAAATTTATTTACTGTCTTTAATTTATCTCTTTTCGAAAGCCCTTTAACAAGTCCTTTTATCTCCCGTATGCACCTTGTGTGATTTTAATATATTTTTTTAACCTCTTGAGGCCAGTGGGCTCTCGTCAGCTTACCGGAAAGCTGATGGTAACCAATCACCCCCACTCTGCTAGGAGTTGTCATTAGGATCCACTATCTATCATGCGTTGTGTCTAAGTGCTAGAACGTGGATTAATAAACAATATACAGGATCAATACACACTAATTACTTGTAAGTTCTCATGTGGTTTTGATTGATATATACTATATAATCTATATTCCTTAACTTCGCAGTTTTGGGATCTAAGTCTTTATCTAGACAAATCTAAATTATAAATTGTTTATTAATACTACGGCCGACTCAGCTTGGAATCGGACTATCAATTTGGCAAATTTAAGTGGCCTTTTATTGTATGTAACCTCAAATCTGTCGGCTATTGCCTTAACATGTTCAGTTTTGTGTTCACCAAAACTCGTTTTTGTACTTTTATGCAGCATATATATCGCGAAGAGTATAAATCGAATAACCGCAATAAAATCATCCGGGTTTATAAATATTCCAAATATAGTTAAATTATTTAATTAGAAGCTGATATTTCAGAATCAAGAAAATTCGTAAAAGAAAGAAAGAGCTTAAACTGATTCATTCAAGCTGCCTCCTTTCTTAAGTTCATTCTCTGATGTTACTTTGGAAATTACCGTCACCGAAGCTTTGATAATTAGGCCTTCAAGCTGGGCGAAGTCTGTACTCGTAGGTGTGACCGTACTGTTTGCAATAAATGGTAGTGAACCTTAACTGATGACAAGCGAATTAAAACTCGCTGTAGTGCCTTAATTTAGTCGGGGCCATGTTTGGTGGTATCTCGACTACATTTGCGAGACAGACAGCAACCGTGTGTGCTGACAAAGTTGATACCAAATACATAGCAATGGTCACGTATCTCTCAGTTACCAGCTACAATGCAAATTAGGAGTTAAAATAAAACAGAAAAATCAAGTTCAACACAATGCTCTAGCTTGGGTTGTCAAGTCAATTTACCAACTTATTCTCGATACCGAATAGGGAAAAAAGATTTGAGAGGATCCGTTGACTTCACTATCGGATTTGATAATCTGCAAAAAAAATTTATTATTATAAAGCAATCCTTTGCCGTAAAGTGGTCATTTTCAATTATATCTCAATGTGAATAAGTATTTTTTTCGTTAACTAACTATTTTTGAATCTCCAGTCATCTAAACATTGTGTAGCAGATGTTCATACCGGCGAAGCAGAAATATTTCGCTATTCTGCTTTGATTGGCACAAGTTCAGGACAACTGTATGCATATTCTACGAAATTAATTCTTTTCCTTACTTAATTATACTCTATTTATATAAATGTTAGCAAAATAAAGCCGGTATAGACAATTTCGCGATAATTACACTATTAATAACAATCCAATGGGTTTGGCGGGGTTCTGGTTTACATAAAAATATTTTAAGCTACACAGTCTGAGGTGAATTTTCCAAAAATAGGTGAGCTCTTGCTCATGCAATACATTGATGAGGAATAGATCACATCGGTTTCTATGACCGTATCGCCAGACGCTACTCCTTATACTTGACATACCATAGTTGGTTCATTAGCTGCTCATACTTTTCGCCAACTGATTCGATATGGGATTCTCTAAATTTGATGTATTTACAAATATTATAAAGGAATAAATGCATGTAAATTATGAAATGCCCCTATGCAATTCTATATATCTATTTGTAAAATCTAATGAACATTGCTGCGCCGCTGACAGCGATTACACCGGCCATAAAAGTGTAACAACCACCCAACCCCATAGCTGATTGCATCTTGTCCAAGACACCAACCAACAATGCTGCTAGCCAGCATCTGACCAAATTGATACAACTGGTCAGAGCATGGCCATGTGCCGGATCTAAATCGATCAACATTGTCGTCACGCAAGACAACATCAGCGTTGCAGATGCAGCAATCAATGTCGTTGAAATGTAAATGCTGACTATTGAAGCATGTTTCTGAAGACACCATCCGAAAATTGTAAGACCTATTAATATGACTGTAATTGGAATGAAACAAAGATCAAGACGGACTCGTATAGCGTTAAATTTCTTCTCAGCTTTTATTTCTGGAGCCAAATCGGCGATGCTTGCATCAAATTGGGCTTTACGATGTGCATAATACACATTCATGCCCTTGCCTGTAGCAATTGAAGAAATAAGTGTAGCGAGACCTTGTGGTAAATAAACAAGACCAACGTGCATGACGCTATAATTGTACCTTGGAGATTCCAATTCGGTTGACATCGAAGTAAGAACCATTGTCCATGCGGCATAGATTAGCCCTGCAGGAATAAGAATGACAACGACGTCTGGCTTGATCAAAATCTTGAAAAAAGTAAACAAGTTGAAATGAGGACGAGGTGTAAGTGTGCGGACGTCATTGATCAACTTTTTCTTAAATTTTGGTAAATAAATTAATAATGATCTATTTGCCCAATTTTTCGGTTTAATCGAACCATTGCCAACCAAATGACGAGATGTTTCTGGGAGGAACATAAGAGCATTGACTAATGTAACACCACCACCGATAGCCAAAAATACGAATATGGCTCTCCAAGTATGAAAACCACTGATAAGAGCAGCTCCAATGATTGCACCAAAACCATTGCCAATAAGTTGGAAACCACCTGCAGTACCAATGAAACTACCACGGTTTTCAGGGGTACAGACATTACCCGATACACCAGAGCCAATAGCAATGACTGGAGCAATAGCAGCAGCCTGTATGCAACGAAGCACAGCAAGCAACCAGTACACATTTGTTTGTGAAATGGCAATACATACAGCAACATATCCAAGAATCGAAGCTAAAAGGACCGGTCTGACTCCGAAATATTCGGCCAAACTTGATGAAAATGCAGGAGCAAGCCCTTGGAAAAGTAAATATGCTACGACCGAAATATTTGATATGGATGACAGTAAATTAAAGTATTTTGTGATGGTTGGAATCGCAGGAAAATAAATCGGACTCGATGTTGCACTCCAAAACCCAATCAGTGCTAGCACCATAACTAGCAAGAATCTGTCATTGTCGTCGAATACCGTAAACAAGGGTTCTTCTTCTTGCTTTTCTTTTAGCACGTCTTCTTCATTATCTGTCATTGATGCCATTCTAGAAAAGTTAATTGGTATTCTTAAAATATTCTGGGATTTCTTTTTTTTTGCCGTTTTCGGTTGTATGTAGTGCGAGAAAAAAAAAAGTAAGATAAACATGGTGGACCTGGCGTCTTTTATATACAAGTTGAATCATTGAACTTGCGTCAACTATTTCTTTTCATTTAGAGTGATATTTATTATGTTTAGTTGTACAATATTTATCTGAAAATATCTACAAGTTTCCGGAGGTGGGATGTCCTATATGCTCTACTATTTGTACTTACTTGTCTTTGCAAACTAAGTGTATGGTCTTTTGCTAAAGCGAATGCTTAGCTAAATTTTCTATATCCCTTTATCTCCGTTCTGTGGAGTACTAATCTTCTTTTCAGCCGTTTTTTTCAGCGGTTTTTTTTGTAGTGAATTGTTTGTGCACTCCGTTAATCTCCGGTGGATTTACAGTTGTCCGCAAATAAAAGCGGAAAATATTGCGTAGCATCGGACTATACATTTCATATCACAAACACATCTGTATGTAAAACATAGAAATAAATAAAAATGCTCTCAAAGGTTATAAATTAAATATAGGACTTTATTTCTTAATTATCTAGTGCATATATATCGCCTTCTTCCTTCAACTGTAAATAACTTTGATTCTTTCTAGTTTCCACTAGTACCGGATTACGACAAACCTTTACCGGTCGCTTTAAACTCGGCCACATAACCAGTCTTACTATCTTGAATTCAAACTGTCGGTGAAAAGCCATCTTTTGTGTTTATTTGACTACTTTGATGATTCTGCTTTCCTTAGCTGTCAAGTTCTATATTTATCGGTTACCATTGTCGCCTTCAGATCCTCCTCAAATAGCGTTGCCGTAATACAGGACTGTTATATAGAAAAACCATTTTGTTGCTATTCATGGAGAACATGATGCACACTCATGGACCTTAATAGTTTGTTCATAAACTAAACCTCTTTTAGTGCTATTCATAGGCAATACGATTTCATTTTTTAATACACTTGTTTTTTCGCATCCAAATACATTTTTGGTTCAATTGCAACTTAACAATTCATTTCACTTTGCTATTTATACATGTCATTATCATATCTATAAAATGGTATCCAAAATGGACGGTAGGTCCAAAAATAATAAAAAAAACGGTAAAAAAAACTCACCAAATTAAATCACTGCTACTTGTCTTTACTAGGGTTGTTGTATTTACGTGCTGGCGGGTTTTTAGGGGTCGTAATCATAAAATTAATGCTGTTGCTCTTCCCATTCTTGTGCTTCTTATTATGAGGGCTGATATCTTCATGAGTCACAGCTGAAAATCTGTTAGTTCCGGATTCAGCAGTTGATTCGAATTGATGAGAAGGCACATTTTGCTTTTTGGAACTGCTTAAGCCTGCAGAACTAGTCCCAGTTTGTGTAGTTATAGATGCACTCGTTTTTTTACCGGATATTTGTTGTTTAGGCTGGATTGGAGGGGCGGCAACAACATATGGTTGACTCCCGGGCGATGATGTAACGTAATACGGGTATTGTTGAGGTATATATCCCCCAAATTGAGGAGGTGGCAAAGCAGGACCTTTAGCTCCAACGCCAGAGGCCACTGGCAGGTATTTCTGAGAATAAGGCGACCCCAAATTCTTTGCTGAACGGGATGACTGTGCATAAAAGACAGGATAAATTGGATGTTGTGGTGCAGGCAAAGGCAGGTGTCCACTCAGTTGTGATTGTTGATGTGCTTGTGGTTGTTGAGATACCATATTAGGGTATGGTAAGTGCAATTTTGCAGCAAAAGGAGGAGAAGATATCGTATTATTTTCAATCAGAGCCGTTGTTTCGCTACCATCTGAAACCACCCTTCTATGCATTAATGCCGGGGACTTGTTCGGCGACCTTAGAGGTGAAACAATAGTACTAAATGACTTTATACTTTCGGCAGTTTCCAGAAATGAAGGCAAGTGAATGTCGGAATACTTTCGCTTTACCAGTATCGATGAATCTGATGGTGTTCTGGTCTGGTTACTTTGATCTTTTTGTTGATCTTGAACAATCTTATCAAAAAGTTCATTTGGTTCGGTTTTCAATTTATTCATTTGAACTTTCAAATTTTGGGTCGAAATATTTCCAGGAATAAAAAGAAATGGAATCAAATCTTCATTAACATTCATAGATTTGGCCAATTTGAACATTTCCAACGCATTTTGGAACATATCCTGCCTCGCCGCCTCCTGTTTAGTCATTTCCTGTTGTGTCTTGAAACGTATAATTTCTTGAAGAGTTTCATTCAGATACGGCCAATAATCTTCTTTTCCTATATTTTGTTTAGGTAATCCTAATATATGCGAGATATGCTCATCTATAATCACCTTATTCTTATTGGGCTGTGGTGAAGAAAGAACCGACAGTGCGGCAGAGGAGGATGCTGAAGAAGGGACAGATGTAGATATCGGACGGCTTGGACTCTCCTTTTTTATTTCCTTATGATTGTAATGTTTATATTTTGTTTGCTTATCAAGACTGAAATACCTTGGAACCGGCGAAGTATTCTTTTCCATTATTTCGGGTGACTTGGTTACATTTTTATCTTGAAGTGCTTGCAGATTTTTTATCGATTCCAACAGACCAACAGAAGCCGCAACGGCTGCTGCTGCTTTCGAAGCTGCCCTCGTCATGCCCTTATCCGAGTTATTTGACGAGCTCGAAGACAGAGCCAAGTTCTTGGCTTGTTGATCATTCATGAGTTTTACTAACGATAACAACTTGGATACTGTGATATGAATGGCATATAATAAACGATTGGATAAAAAAAGCTGTGAATAGTCTTATATAGGGTAAGTCTATTGCGTCCAGTGGGAGTGATTGGCGTGTAATTATATACAAAAGATTTGCTATATATATATATCTGTTGCAAGAACTTTATATTAACGGAAGAAAGGAAAAAGAAGGGGAAACATAAATGTTTATATGGAAAAAGTAAAAGAAGAAAAAGTCTATTTGGATAAGACAGAAAGCGATCAGGCTACATGAGATACAAACGTGCCAATGTTTATTGTTTTGGTCTTTGTTGTTGTTTTTGGGAGTGTGTTGAGTATTGTGGTAGTTGATGCAAAAAAAGCTAGAACTAGGTTGATAATGTTTTTTTGCTGTTGAATAGTAGAAGATTTCCGAATTAGGTAAATGCAGTGATGTGCATGTATATCCTGATTAGGAAACGTTATTACACGGCTAATACCAAATTAAGTAATTTCGTGAATCGATTGTCTTTTTCAATAGCTAATGTGCAGGATTTCTATTCAAGGGAAAAATTCATTTTGTTTCTTAATTACCGAAGACAAAACCCATACATCAGTAACTATTTACATGAATAGGGACTCCGGTACATGTTCGTTTCAGATATGATTCTTTAACCCCATATCGAATTCGTATCGGCTCAAATTATTAATTCGACTTAGCAACTTTAATGTTGGGCGATGTATATAATTCTCACCAACTGCACCAGATTGTTGGGTATTTATCGAATATTTAGAATGTTCACAAAAGGAAATTAAAGGTTAATCTATTAGACAAGATCGCAAACCACCAGATACGAGCTCATCATCCCTTTTGGACAATCTTTAATTCCAGAGCCCCTTACAGAATCGTAAAATCTTATATTAGAACACATCGATCAAAATTGTGAATGATTACGAGTTCAAGAAATTTTCATGTGTAAATAAAAGACTTCTTGTAATCTTTAAGATTTCAATTTCATATTTACCTGGTTCAGGTATTATACCTCGCCTGTATACCTTTATAAGACACATCATAGTTTTTTGGGCATATCCTGTAATTATTCTCTTAAACTTTCATCAAAATAATATTCAATTGTCCCCACATAACTCCCGCAGTTGAAAATCAACAAAAAAATAAAATAAAATTAGATCAAACTTATTAACAATACAACAATAATTTGTACTCCACATATCAAAAGAAGGAAATTGAAAAATATTGCATCCACTTCTATTTGATCCCCCGCCACTTTGAAATACAAGTAGCTAAAAGCCGATCTTTTTATTGAGGACACAATGAGCCAATCCATTGGCAAGTTTGATGTGGTGAATCAGAATTTAGATTCTGGAAATCGTACGAAAGTCGTTTTGGTAGCGCTCGGCGGTCCATCCTCGTCAGGCAAAACCACCTGTTCGAAAGCCCTTCACTCACTAATCCCGGGTTCGAAATTGGTTCACCAAGATGACTTTTATCTTCCAGATGACCAGATTCCAATACACGAGCCTTCAGGTGAACAGAATTGGGATTGTCTTGAAGCCATAGATATGACCAAATTCAAAAATTACTTGAAAGCGTTGAAAAGAGGAGAGAAAATCGACGATATCGAGTCAATCGAACCCGATTCACTGTTAAAGTTATCCCTTGAAGAAAAGACACAGCTCGAATCACAATTACAGAAAGTGGCACCACAGCTTCAAAACACCAATTTAGAGGTTGTATTGATCGATGGGTTTATGCTTTTCCACGAAGGTGATTCTGAATTGGTCCAATTATTTGACCTTTCATTATTTTATTATGCTTCTTTTGAAACGTTGCGCGAACGACGTGAGCTGCGTAAAGGGTATGCCACAGCTCAGGGATTCTGGGTTGATCCGCCAAATTATTTCCGTGATATTGTTTGGCCCGCATACGAGTCCCATCACCGCTATCTTTTCTTAGATAATGGAGACTCTTTGGTCAATTTGGACGTGAATAAAACTGAGCTTCTTAGGATAAACCCGTTCTGCAATAAGGAAGATACTTCTTTGTTTACACTCGTCAATTGGTCCGTAGAACGTCTTGTAGATTACTTAAATAGAATATAGACTTTTTTTATATACAACATAGATTACTTTCTTCCTTTCTTTGGCTTCTTAGAAACCAGTTTCATCTCCTTTTCATAGATATCGGATGCACTTTCAGCAGGCTTACGCTTCGAGTTTGTTTTCACACTAACAACACCGCCTTTTATGGCCTTATTCATAGAGTCCCCGGCAGCAGACCATTCGGCGTCATCGGCAATAGCATACTTGTCCAAGTTGATAGCATTGATTAACTCACGTTGCTTGGTACGTAATTCACGCACTGCTTCATCACCAGCTTCGTCCAAATCTTCAGCCAATTCTCTCTCAAACTTCTCATAATCCACAAAGTTAGTTTCACCTTCCATTTCCTTGACACGTTCATCTTCCAATTGAGGCATCGTTTCCTCAATGGCTTGTGTCAACACAGATCTGAAGAAAGTCGAGAACTTACGGACAATCTTAGCAAACATTGCCATTGATTGATTCAGAGGTAAGTTCAACTCACGAGACACTTGGTCAATATCCTTACGTTGTAAACCAATAGCCAACAAAATGGCTGATTGAACACTTGATAAGCTGACATCACTTCCTGTGCGCTTTGAAAAGTATAATTGGGCCAAAAGTGGCAACATGTCGACAATAACATGGTAATCCAACAAATTATTGGCATATGACTCTAATCTCTTCAAGTCAAAGGGCGATAAAGCATTGTCCAATTCAACCTTGCTGATCTTTCTCGATTTATTGCCATCTTCTTCACCAGCTTCAATGGCTTCTATAATCCCCAAAGATTGCAGCGATGGGAACTTCTTAAATTCATAAGACAATAATTGTAAGAATCTCTTGTGGAAATCCTTCGAGAATTCCTTTAACCATGCGTTCTCACGCCCAGGTATGACGTTCAACATAACAGATGTATGTTCACCTGTTAACTCGTTGGCAGTCTGTCTAAGATATACTGGTACAAAGCCAGAACGTTTCCAGAATTTGTGCAATTGTGGAGTCAACCCGTATGAAACACCCAAGTAATGTAAATAGTATGGAGCACGTTCGGATAACTTCAACAACAACGGAGGTAAAGATTTGGCATCGCGCAACTTGATTTCGTCCTTGAGGGAAGCATTACGCAATTCATCATCGGTGACTCTCTTAATAGTATGGTCATTTAATTCATTTGATTCACTGATATCAGTGAACTTACCTTGAAAGTAATCTTGCAACAATTCAATGGCACGAGAACCATAACCCATACCACTGTATTCAGGATTGGTGGCGATTCTGACAATACGAGCACCAGATAAGCTGGCAAATTCTTCATCTTGGAATTGTTGTGAAATTAACCATGGAATCAAATCACCACCAGCTCTTTGGCCCCTAGACAAAGATTTACGGACACTTTCTTTCGAAATCTCACCTTCTAATGCCAATTGGACCACACACAATGGATCTGGGATTCTGTTATCACCTGGTTCAATCGGTGGTAACAACACATATAACTGGTGAGCTGGAGCATCACTCATCAATTGTAAGTCATTTGGCGAGTTCTTGTAGTGAGAGGCAACGTACAAGGCCATCATTTTTTGCAAGAATGCTTCAGAAACAGGGTGGTACGAGAACAAAGTGTCTCTGTTGACATAGAACAAATTACATTGTGATGGGTGTGGAGTACCTTTAGCAGCCAACTTGGCATTCTTTGATAAAGTAGCGTCCAAACATAAGAGTTTGTTCAACCATTTTTCAACTGGATCACCAGGGGCATATCTAATTGGTTCATCCAAAACAACCTCCTTCAAAGATCTACTAAAATTTTGAGTTTCCGAAGATTTGCTGCTGTCTCTCGAAACAATTGTGGTGTCATTGTTAGTGCTTTGTGATTGGTTACGTAATTGTTGAATCAACTTTAAGGATAAAGATCTACCAGTACCTTCATAACCATTGATGGTAGACGACATGAAGATCAAGTAAGGGCCCATCAACTTCTTGACAATTGGTAATGGGATTGCAGCAGCTTCATCAATAATAAGCAATTCAGCTTGACCCAATACATGGTTATCGTTTGGCGAAAT
The DNA here is from genome assembly GCA_030582715.1 of Kodamaea sp. yHQL449. Taxonomy (NCBI): domain Eukaryota; kingdom Fungi; phylum Ascomycota; class Pichiomycetes; order Serinales; family Debaryomycetaceae; genus Kodamaea; species Kodamaea sp. yHQL449. The sequence goes on along the minus strand of JAJMGT010000010.1, from coordinate 475,959 downwards.
ATACTGGATAGTTTGACGGTGACCCCTTTTGATATCGACTCTAACAATGGCCTTGTTAAAAGCAGGATTTGTAGATTGAATGATGTCATAATCCAAATGCTCAGAATAACCCAATGCGTCAAAACCACGGAAAACAAACTCAAAAAGAGTCTTTAAATTTTCTGGAGAAGGAGAAGTGACAAAGATATTAGAGTATCCATGTGAGATGGCAGCAGCCATAGCGATACCCAAGGCAGCAGACTTACCACGACCTCTACCGGCGGTCAAGGTAACGGTGCTTCTCAAAGTCTTTTCGGAAATAACATCGATAAAAGTCAAAATTGCTTGAGCTTGATTCACTGTCTTAGACAAGCCAACCAAAGATCCGGCCGGCTGCACATCTTGTAAACTTTCCTTCAATTCCTTTAATTCTTGTGCATTAGGAGTTAATTCTTCATCGTCCTTTGGGGGCAAGGGTTTCACATGCTTACCACCAGAAATTGGCAAAACATTCAATTCATCATCAACGACCAAACAGTTTTCACAAGAACCCAAGGACAACAAGAATCTTTCGTTAAATCTGGCAACGACATCGTCATGTGCCTCTGTTCTATAACGGGAATGGATATCCATAGACATCGTATATAATTGTTTCAAAGAAGTCATCGACTTCAACAAGATAACAACAAGACCACCACCTTCAACGGTTTCGATGGTCCTAGCCAACAAGTTCGGAGTCAAACCTTCAAAATCTTGCAAGATACACATACCATATGTGTTACCTAAAATCTTTTCGGTTTCTTTATAGTAAACGTATCTAATGTGTTGATTGGAGATGAAGGCTTCGAATGGATCTTGATCATTGACATCTCTGACACCTCTTTTAATGTCTTTTTTAATCTTGTTTTCACGCTTTTGTCTATGCGAGGTGAATCCTAACAACTTTTTCTTGTAAGCCCATAAAATCGACTTGTTCATTTTCAAATCGGCAGATATCATCAAATAGTGCAAATTAGGCAACTGATTACGTGCCTTATCACCAACAATGAAAAGAAAACTTCTCTCCTTCTGTTGCACACCATTACGGATAAGCGAAGGAATACGTGCATCAATAGCCTTCTTCCCCATTTTATCTTTGTTGTTCTATTGAATATGTAATACTGTTTTAAAGAAATAAATGTATCGGTATATCGGGGCTGGAAAAAAAACTTGATGAGTCGTGCGCTTCACAAAACACAGGATATCTGATTGCAAAAACTTAGCGTTTATTTTGTGCAACATACAAGATATGCTAGATATTGCTAAAAAAAAATTATACGAAAGAAAGTTATAGTTTTTGAAAGCATTTTTGCTTGCCTCTACTGAAGAATCTTTTGATTAGTTTTGTTTCACATTTTGAATTCGAAGAATAATTTGTTCTGTAGTTTATTTTGCAACTTGTATTTGTGCGCACTTTTAATAAATAACTGCAAAAAAAATTGCAAATTATACAAATAATCTATTTGTGCACACAAATTTATTAACAATTTTTATATCAGTTAAATAACCGCCCATCAAAACGTCCAATTACTAAAGATATTTGGTAGTGAGATTTTAGCATCATGAAGTTGAAAATTGAACCTCCAGATGTTGAGGCCGTTCCCAAAGAGAATTCGGACTGTATTGAGAACGAGGAATTGGATAAAGAAAACAAAGTTCCGCTTACCGAGAGCAAAAAGGGAAAGACTTTAGAACCCAAACTGAAAATTGCACCTCGATCAGGCCAGCAGTTCAAAATTGGTCCCGAATTTGGGATCACTAATTTGGAAAGTCCGCTAAGTACTACAGAAACTTTCAAGACATATTCGTGCGATAAAGCTGTCACCCCACTTCTTAGTGCACGCATAGACAGGGGATTTGACTTCATCGATAACGAGTGGATTGGGTACAAGCGCAATTACTTTACTCTCGTAGCAGGATTTGAGTTTCAAGGTGAGACCCTTGATTATTTTGCTCATAGGAAGTTTTTCACAACCATAAATGGTAAACGCCATAATATTGAATATTTTGCAATCGGGATAAATTCTCGCTGCTGCGAAAATGGATCCAAAGTTACGCTTATCCAGCATACAGCGAAACGTGACAGGGGTCCACAGGTCGAGCCTCCATTGTTCGTTTCGATTCCGGGTAGGTTACCTAGCCATAATATTATTAAGCGAAGTGCCAACATCAGAAACAAATCAAAGATCTCATCGTATAACCGCTTATTTTATCTGGATCTCAGAGAGTTTGGTGATATAACAAGCGATTCGATTCTAGACACTTATCCGAAAACTGAACAGCCAGCAACCGTAGCGCGATACGAAAGACTTCAATTTTCACTGAATGTTAATATGAAGAATCCAATATTGACATACAGACATTTTACATTAGAAGCAGTACTATATGGAAGCCTCAATGATGGTACATTTATTGAATTAGCAAAATCAGAAACTCCAGCGTTGACGATTAGGGGTAGATCTCCTTCAAACTATAGAGTCCAGAATAGACTTCAACGAAAGAAGACGGCTGAAGACAAGAATAAGCTCAACAATGGAATCACGTCTGACGAGAACGAAAAGCAGAAAAAGAAAAGGGTTTCTATTGCAAAAGGCAATTGCGGAAAATCTACAAAGAAATTGCCTAAGTTGTTTGAGAAGACGACTAGACTTTCAGGTTCAAATAAATCATTGCATAAAGGCCAAAAAGTTAGGAAAAGAAAGGGTAAATATAAGAAAGAGGGAGAAAAGGGAAAAAATACCAATCAAAATACATCGAGAGATTCTGATTCTCATAATAGCGACGCAGACGAATATTTCTCACGAATCAATATAGAACAGAACCGGTTGATGTCAACAAATAATGAACTTATATTGCATAATTTACAGCATAAGGACATCAAAAGAAAGAAGTCGATTTGCAATAAAGTGAAAGAAGAGTCGGTGGGATTTAGCACCATAGATCCAAATCTCCAAAATATTTACGAAAAATATGAACCTTTCGGTATCGAATCCAGCGACTTGAGTGCTGACCTTAGTCAACTTTGCAACGAGTACCTAGTTTTCTCTGAAGAAAACAAAGCCTCTGATGCACACAGTTCAGATTTTATGGCTATCAAAGATGTCATCAATGAGCTTAATAAGGGAAAAACGTATTGGGGCAATGAGAATTTGAAAGCTGACTCGCCGTTAAACTCACCTTTGAGTTCACCTGTGTGTACTAACTACTATCAATCAAGCACTTTCAACATAGATTTTATGGATATGCTGTCATTAGGAGTTGATATTGACAATGATGAGCAATGTTCACTTAGTGAAGAATGCATCTTCACTTCATTCACAGAACCCGCAATAAATAAAAAGAAGAAGAAAGCAAGACAACAGAAGCAAACGTTTCTAAGCAATTATATTTACGAGTCAAGTATTAGCAGTACAGTGACTGAAACTCATCGAATAACGAAGCCATCGTCGCCCCGAAGTCAAACATGTATTTCACCCACGAGTTTGATGCGCCATACCTCGACCTATAAAAAAAAATACAAGTCATCACTACCAGAAATTCTTTGGGCAGAAAATCCACACAAGGTTGAAAAAAACCTCCGTTCACTTACTTTGTCTTGCGATAACGAAAGACAACAAAAACTATCACTCTAATATAAAATTAAACAAAACCAGATAATGTAGTTCTAATGAGAAGCTAGAAAAATGATTGCAAAAACGCACAGTTTATTACGTAACATAATAGACAAAATTACATAATCATCAAAAGCTTAGTTTCTAATTTTTTCTTTTTGACTTTTTTTTCAATACAAAACTTTTACAATCAATCAACAGCATAGCATAATAAGAAATAAAAAAAGGGATGTTATTCTTTAGTTTTTTTAAGACCCTTGTGGATCAAGAGGTTACCGTTGAATTAAAAAATGACATAGAAATTAAGGGTGTTTTGAAGTCTGTCGATCAATTTTTGAACTTGAAGTTGGACAATATATCATGCGTCAATGCCAGCAAGTACCCACACTTGCAATCCGTTAAGAATTTATTTATAAGAGGTTCTACGGTACGTTACGTACACATGAGTCCTAATTCCGTGGATTGCACTTTGTTACAGGATGCTTCAAGAAGAGAAGCTATGGCTCAATCAGCTAAATGAGGACTAAAGATGTTTATGTATTTTTACGTATAATGTATATCATCGTGTAATATAGATTAAAAATCAAACGAGATCACATTAGGATGTAGCTGGTGTAGATAGTCTTTGTAAGCACTTTGCTCTTGAATGTCCAAGTTTTTTACAGTAAGAACACCTCTTCTTGTTACTACCCCAATTGTTAGCGGCATTGCTGTTTCGGTCAGACTGCTTCGCGTGTCGTATTTTTGAATCTTCTTTAGTGCTATTTGCTTGTTTTTCATGTAATTGCAATTTTTGAATATTGTCGGTAAGATAATCTGTGCTTCCAACCTTGAGTCTAGGTACGAGAACAAAATCACTATTTTCAAGGTTATGGATCTCATGGTTACATTGTGGACACTTTACTGGGGTGTTTATTGTGCGTGTAAACTCATCTTCAGTTACAAAGTTTGAAGTGTCTGATATCTTTTCAAATGGCTTGATGTATTTATTAAGAGTTTCCAACTTTAAGCCGTATTGTTTTTTTAGCTCGTCCAATTCCTTATTCTTTTCAACAATGGCACGAGCCAATTTGTCAACGGAATCCAGAAGCTCAGTGATTGCCATTTGCTTACACTAATGAAAAAGGAAGTGGTAGTTCTAGTATAGTTCGCTTGTTATACAGGATTAACAATCATCTCTTATTTTGAGTACTGCATATATATCTACAAAATACATGATATTTTGGAAAAAAGTTAAATTTTCGGCTGTGATGGCCTTTGGCAGAAGCGCGCTGATCGTGAATTTCAGTTTGATTTCATAGTTCGAGTCCGGTTCGATTCTTACGGTAGGGTTAAAGAAGATTCGAGTAATCAATCCATCTTGACCAAGTAATAAGTAGCAGTATCACTGGAGGGAAGCAATTCAGCACAGTTTGTTACCCGTAAGGAGGCGATAAGGAAGGCACGAACCTTAGATATGTATTGAAATTTCTAGTGTGACGACTCAATTATTTTTTTGATGTAGGAATGTCTACTTGATTTTGTATTGAATCGTTTCGATTTGAAAGATATATTTACATTAGAATTACTTGTTATACTTTGATACTATGCTATTTGTATTTTGTTAATCTTTTTTAAATTTCCTTTTTATCTGCCCTAAAAGATTTTTCAAAGTATCTCTCTCGATAAAACACAAGGTAAAAAGGCACACTATGCAAAGAAACACACTTGCAGTAAAGTGGGAGAATGAATTTGAGAAGAAAGATTGACCTTTAAATATGACCTTGTATTGAATCAATTCTAACAACAAGCCAGTTGCAATTGAGAATTTTGCATAGTTGAAAATGTTGAGAATACTAATCTTGATCTCAAATCTATTATAAAATACAGCAATGATGAAGAAACAGTACAGTATTCTTAAAATCATATTGATACTGTTTGACAAAATAAGCCCACTGAGTCCCATTTCAAGTTTTTCAATTGATACGTACAGTGAAACTAAAACGATCACAGTCAGAACAGTCATGAAATAAGAAAATCTTTTGATGTCAGATTCGGTAGCAATACTACTGAAAAACGCCTCCAATATACCATTGAATGCAAGTAATGGAATATACAACACGTATTGGGGGAAAATTTCAAAGACATTTGTTTTGGCCCATACTTTGTTTCCTAGTAATATTTTAAGTAAGAATGCAGCGTTTGTAAAGCCACCAAGGACAATTAGAATTGACAAGTTCAAGTAAAAAATACTCAAGTTTTTCATAAGTTTATAGGAAGCCCTGACGTCTTCATTTGCAGCCGTCTTTCCCAGAGAAAGCAATCTGGTAAAAAGCAATCTAACAGATTCTTCAATAGGCTGGAAAACCAATCTTGCAATAATTGAACCATAATTAGTAACAACCGAATAAACACCTTGTTCTTCAACGCTACAAAGATAATTAATTAACATTTTATCGCCTTCTGTAAGAAATTGCTTGAAAATCATTTGAACAAACAAACTCTTCCAAATTTGCAAGATGTCTCTGTTGAAGTAAAAAGAGTCAGTTTCATCATAAATCTTTTGAATTGACAATTTTAAGTTGTGCCCCTTAGGTCTTTTCTTATTGTCTTGAATGAAGCTTAAATAGTAGCGAATGAAGAGAGTAAGCGAATAGCTGAATTGACCCAATGCAAATGCCAACACTGCCAAACCGTCAAACATAGATGACAGCAGTGACTTGAAGTATTTCTGAGAAATTATAATAGACCCAAAAGTCGTAATGCATCTATTGAACACAGCCATACCTTCAAACAGCGATCTTCTTTTGAAATTCAATTCGAATTGGTTGATTGCATACACTGGTTCTATTGCAAGCTCCAAAACGATCAGAAACAAGACGAAGAAAAGGGTTAACTTGTGATATGGTAATGGGAGCAAAGCGGTTTGGAATAAATTTGTTTTATACTGCCATACAAAAATGGCAAATGAAAGCGGAATACCAATCATAAGAGGTAAGAATCCAAAATTCACAATACTTTGTAGAACACCGCGTTTGGTGGATGCTACAAATCTGATCTCTTTAGTCTTATTTTCTCCTTTTTCGCCTTCTTGTTCATTATCGGTATTCCCTTTAGTTCTCTGGACCGACAAACGTTCCCCTTCTCTACTAAAGAATAAAATGGTTGAAACCAAGAATTCCAAATATGTTGAAACACCGAATATCTTTGGTGATATGTACCGGATGAGCACTTGATTTAACAAAAAGGTTAACAATTTAGTTAAAAACTGCACCATAATTAGGAACGAAGCTCCACTGGTGGATTTGCTCAACAAATTCGAGTCATCTCCAGCCATAATTGATTGTAAGTTTTAGTAAATATAAAAAGACTAAGGAACTTTCAAAAGGAACTGTCTTTTGACATAGTTGTCGCGAAGTTGCAATATTTGTAAACACCAATTCGCTAACCTGTGAAAATTCAAATCCAACCTGCAAATATTTTAATTGTTTGAAATTGTGATTTCTTTGGTAGAGAAAAAAAAAAAAACTTTTCAAAGCGTAGGTCCCAAAAAAAAAACAAGACAAAAAAAAGACACATAAAGACAGGTTTTATCAATCGATACCAAATTTTGCATATTCAAAAACATACCTTACATTCAGAAGGCTAAAAGTTATTCGAAGATAGGTTGAAAATTGCGCCAAAACGAACAAAAAATTAAACAAGGACTTGGTTTACTTTCCCTACAAAACAATCATTTTTACTTAAGTTTGCATCTGGAAGATCCGTACCGCAGTAATTAATTGAAACTCAATTCAAATAGAACATTCCTATGGATCCAAACAGTATAAATCCACATGATGTGGAGTTACGAGAACAAGATCGTTGGTTGCCAATTGCAAATGTTGCACGCTTAATGAAAAATACGCTTCCGAATACCGCTAAAGTATCGAAAGATGCTAAAGAGTGTATGCAAGAATGTGTATCTGAATTCATTTCTTTTATAACAAGTGAAGCAAGTGACAAATGTCTTCGGGAAAAACGGAAGACAATTAATGGAGAAGATATTTTATATTCAATGCATGATTTGGGGTTTGAAAATTATGCGGAAGTATTGAAGATTTACTTAGCCAAGTACAGAGAGCAACAGGCCTTGAGACAAGAGCGTGGAGAAACAAGAATGTCCAAAAGGCAAGCCAAGCAAGCAGCAGCAGTTGCAGCAGCCGCCGCAGCTGCAGAAGCAGAATCTGAATCTGCCATTCCAGAAGATGTAGAAATACCAGAAGATGAAGATGTCACAGGACATGCTGAAGTATCAGTACATCATAGTATACCTGCCACTGAAACCTCATATACTGTATTATCAAGTCACAGCACATCTTCATCTTCATCGGAAGTATCTTCATCGGGCGATGTAGAAGGGAATGATCATGATCAAGACCCGGATCCAGATCAAGATGGACTCAATTCTAAAGAGTCTCATATTGGTTCCAACGAAGTATCAAAAGATTTTGAATTAAAAGAAGAAAAGGAAGAAGAAAATGAACACGTACAAGGTCAAAACGGTCATACTGATCATTACCTTGAATCTGAATCAAACAATAAGTTAATGGGAGCAGATAACCACGATAATACTGGCACGAGTGAAACTAGTTCCAATCTGAACGAAACTCATCAATCGACCAATAGCACGCCTCAATCTTTTTACAATGATGGAAAATTAAAGACCGACGAAGATATAATTCCGTTGAAAGATGTGCATGATGAATATAGATACGACGAATTCATCAACGATGATGCTATAAATCCACGAGATAATGAAGCAGATATTGAGTCTTTGACTACGGGAATAAAAATTGAGGATAGTACACATGAAGCTGATTATTTTTGAAAATCAAGTCATGAAGTCTCGATTTTCATTAGATATTTAATTTCAATTCTTTAATTCTGTATTATAATACAAATGTTACGAAATGGTCAATGGAATAAAAACTTAATATAAATCCTATCAAGAAATATGTAAGAAAAAAAGTAGAAGTAAATAAAAATATTATACAAGTAAGGATGGAATAATCCAATCGAAAGAAGAATTGAAACAGAATTGAAAATGACGATTAAAAGAAAAAGATTAAATCTCCTCTCTACAAATCGGACAAGCAGTCGAATAATCAAACCAACTGCTGAGACAGGAATAATGAAACTGATGGCCACATGCTACCAACTGGCGAACATCAGAAATTGAAAGGTTGATTTTATCATAGCAAATGACGCATTTTTCATCAAAAAGCGTTTCAGTCGGTACTGGTAATCTCAGTAGAATGATTTTCTTCTTTTTAAAGTTAATCAAACTTCTTGCGATATCAATAAGTAATTTAAAGGTCGCATATGACGAAGGCAATATATGGAATGGAAATGTGTAGAAATATAAAAAAATGATTGCAAAAATGCCCACCATTATAAACCGTACAAGATTCACCAAAAAGTCAATTGTATAAATGATTTTAAACTTCAATTCTACCCATTGTGGATCGACTGCTAATTGATGAGAATATTCATAATAGTTCAATGTGAATTTTAGTGACGTTGAAATAATCAATGGAAATATTTGTAAGATTTCAAAACCAAAAATTGAAAGGAGAATGTTATCCAGAAATGAAATCTGTTTTGAATTTGAGTAGTTAGCAAATGTTTCATAAAAGAACCGTACAACTAGTATACCATCGATAAGATTTAAAAGAACAAGTCCCATAGAAAACCTTAGAGCAACGTATTTGATATTGCTAAAATTACTATGTGTGCCATCGCTCTTTTCGAAAATTGACAGCACTCTTTCTTGTGACAAATCAAGGAAGCTTTTTAATAAAAGAACACACAAGAAAAATCCTGCAAATTTGAATAGTTCATGCCGAATAAGTGTGACATCAAAGTCAAAGCATTTGCAATAAAATATTATAAACCCAAAGCAAAATTCCCAAAGTGTATAACTGATTTTATCTCTTAATTTTTTTATTTCGGCATCAGTAAGCTTGCCAAAAATGACCCATTTGATTAAATTGACAAACACAAATAGTGCTATGGGTAGCACGTTATCGAAACCAAACGCTCCTATAACATTTTGGGCTACTAAACTTTGATAATAATTGTTTACAAATAACACTGGTTTGAAGTTATCGAGTTTCCTGTACGCTGAAATACCGAGGAATGCACCAAACTATGAACTGTTAGTAATCATCGCTTTGAAAGATTGATTCACATTGTACCCATCACGATCAAGTCGCCATTTGGTAATAACGCCATAATTTGGACCCAATTGTCTTGGTTCAAAAAAAAAAACCCCCCGTCTAAAGGTGTAGATAAATCACAAGACATATCGCACATTCGCAATCATAGCGGGTAAACGCGTTTAAACATACTGCTCCACCGAATCGAAGTCTTCGCGTTGAAGATGCCATTAACGATTCTCTCAGGTAGTTGATAAATGGCTATTTGAAATTACAAGAATAAGCAACTCAAATTCAGTTCCATATATTTTGTTTGCCTTCTGGTTTCTATAACGGCTATCGTGGAATTCAAACCCTCATCATAAAAAAAAGAAACGACAGAAAAATAACCAAATAAGTAACAACAACTATCAAAAAAAATCCCAAAAAATGATAAATCAAGAAATCACATCACGTGCCGAATCATTTGGATACGGTCAGTTTTTCACTTAGTTTGTGTGCGCTCATCGCTCGATTTTTCAATTACTCTCAAAAATAATCTTCTATCACATCAAGTGTATGATAAGACAGTTTGTCAGGACTATTTCACGAAACATGGGTAAAAGAAATTTTAGAAAAAACAAAGGTGATAACAGAAAGAACTTTGGCAAGAGAGGTACCACCTCGGGTGCTGGTGGTGAAGTCGATAGAGATGCCTCTTGGACTGAAGCCGTCAGAGAATCTGTTAAATGGGAAACATACTATAAATCTCTTAATGTTGTTCCTGAAAACGAATGGGATGACTTTAAGAAAGCATGTCAAGAAAACTTGCCTTTGACTTTTAGAATTACTGGCTCAAAGGCACATGCAAGTGAAATCAAAGACAACTTTGTCAATAATCATGTTTCTCAATTAAAAGATGCCGAATTTGAAGGTGTCAAATTGACTCCAAAGAATTTGGCTTACTACCCGGATGAATTGGGCTGGCAACTTGATGTTTCGAAGGCTGTTATTAGAAAGAACAAAGAATTTGCAAAGACTCAAAGATTCTTAGTCATCGAAACCGAAGTTGGTAACATTTCAAGACAAGAAGCCGTTTCAATGATCCCACCATTATTAATGGACATCAAGCCAAATCATGCTGTTTTGGATATGTGTGCTGCTCCTGGTTCTAAAACTGCTCAATTAGTCGAAGCCTTGCATGCTAATGATGAAACAGAAGCTCCAACTGGGTTTGTTTTAGCCAACGATTCCGATTACAAGAGATCTCACATGTTGGTCCATCAAGTCAAGAGATTGAGCTCTCCAAACTTCATAGTTGTTAACCATGATGCTCAATTGTTCCCAAGAATCAAGTTGAATTCAAAAACTGAATACTTAAAGTTTGACAGAATCTTATGTGATGTCCCATGTTCTGGTGATGGTACCATGAGAAAGAACGTCAATGTCTGGAAGGATTTTACCGTTAGTAATGCTTTGGGTTTACACCCATTACAAGTGAACATATTGAACAGAGGTTTACAATTATTGAAAAAGGGAGGTAGATTAGTATTTTCTACTTGTTCTCTTTCTCCAGTTGAAAACGAAGCCGTCGTGGCTGCTGCCTTGAGAAAATGGGGAAACCAAATTAAGTTGGTTGACTGTAGCAACGAATTGCCAGGTTTGATCAGACGTGAAGGTATCAATGATTGGAAGGTTTATGGTAAAGATATGGAAATTAGAGAAGTCGGTGCTGAAGATATTGCCGCATCTATTTTCCCACCTTCTGAAGAAGAAGCAAAAGAATTCAATTTACAACATTGTATGAGAGTTTACCCACACTTGCAAAACACAGGTGGGTTTTTTATCGCTGTTTTCGAAAAGATCGACCCTGAAAGTAACAAGAGATCTGCCACTGAAGAAGAAGAAGGTGAATCTTCTAAGAAGCAAAAGACAGAAGATTCTGCTCCTGCTACCAACCAACATGTTGCTCAAAGAAAGGAAAAGTTACCTAGGGATGCCAACGAAGAACCATTCATCTTTTTGGATGCTGAAAATGAACAATTGACCAAGTGTTGGCCATTCTATGATATTTCGGAGAAGTTTCCTCGTGATTCAACCTTGGTCAGAAATGCTACTGGTGAGCCATTAAGAACCATCTACTATGTTTCTCCTATTTTGAAAGAAATCCTCACCATCACAGAACAAAAATTAAAGATTATTCACGCTGGGGTCAAATTGTTTGTTTCTCAAAGAAATGATACTGGTAACTGCCCATGGAGAGTTCAAAATGAATCCTTGCACACCATCAGACCATTCATTGGTGGCAAGAGACAAGTCCACTGTAACTTGAAGTTGTTGGAACATTTGTTCCAAGAAGCTTTCCCAAAGATCAATGATATCAAGACTTCTGGTATTGATCCAGAATTTTCAGCTGGTTTGGACGAAATGTCCGAAGGTTGTGTTTTCTTGACTGTCAACAGAGAAGAGGGTCTTGAAGACTTGTTCTTGCCTCTCTGGAAGGGTAAGTCCAACGTCAACTTGATGGTGAATAAGAAAGATACCCATGAGTTGCTTTACAGAGTTTTTGGTATTGAAACTTCGTCAAAGGACCAAGGTAAAGAAGCTGCTTATCAAAAGAGACTCGATGCTGACAAAGCCGCTCGTGAATCTACTACCGAGCCAGAAACCACTTCTGAACCCACTGCTGAACCTACTGCTGAACCTGTTGAAGCTACACAAGACTAAGTCAACAATAATGTCAAACCATGTATAGTAATAGACTAAATATAAATAAGATTATTAATCAGAATCGTTGTTATCACTACTCTCTTCCAGCAGCACATCTCCAGCATAATCTTCTTCGCTGTTAGTGTCATCACCGTCATCGTCATCGTCATCATCAGAATTTGTATCATTGTTATTAGTGTCTTCGATCCTTCTTCGTTTTGAGCTCTGGTTTTCTACTTCTTCGTTCTCATCATCATCCTCTATCTCTCCATCTAAATTCACTTTCCTACTTTTTTCATCTTTAGGGTTATATCGGGTACTGAAAAACTTGACTGTCGATTCATCCACAAGCTCATCAACCCATTGTTCAACTAGAAGACCTAATGCAAGAAGGGAACCTTCATCAAATCTTTTTATAAAGCCTCTGCCTTCAGCAGCGGAACTCATTTTTTTACTTGTAAAATAATGCAAAACATTTAGTAATTCAGAATCAGGAAGGTGCTGTTCATCGGACAGAAATTGCTCACGTGTTTTCAACGGTAACTTCAAGTTTCCTGGTTTGGAACGGTCAATAATTTCATCCGCAGGTACAACTATACCTTTAACTTTGAACATTTCATCATAATCTGAAGCATCTTGGTCTAGTGTCACTTTTAATTTATCTGCATTATCTAATTGTATATTGTGATTGTTTGAGCGTAATAACTTTTCTCTGTCTAGCGTCGTATATTTTGCATATCTTCCGTCTGTAGCGTGATAAACGTTTCCACCTGTACGAGTAACTTTTTTTGGCATTCCTTTTTATTTCCTACTTGAAGATAAAATACATCAAATAAAATCAATATTTGATACTAGTACGTGCCTAACCAAAAAAAAAATTGCAAAATAAGTAAACATACAACTCTTGATTATATAATCAGATCAGAGGTGAGCATAAGATTAATTGAGCTAATGGTCGAATACCAAAGAATAATAAGGCATTATCGTATACGAGAGGAACTATCGCTGTTGGTTAATGCCGATAATGAACGCAAGAATCTCATTGTGAATGCAGTGCTACGAATATATACAAATCATCAGTTGTCTAAAAAACATACTAAAAGTACCAAACTAGATAATGCTGCCGTTGTCGAGTTAAAGGACAAGATAAATGAATATGAAATATACACTAATAAGCTTAAGCAAGAACATTCCACTAAATTGAAACTACTGGATGCTAAAACGGAAGCTTTGAAGGATGAAATCAACAAATTAAAGGATCAGATCAAAAAGTCAAATAATACTAATTCAGGTAGGATAGGTACCGGAAGTAAATTCAGCCTCGGCGAACCAAGCGTTATAACGTCTCCTTCGAAGCTTTCAACGATATCCGAGGGTTTTCGCGATATCCTAACACCAGTCCATTTTGGAGGCAAGAGTGCTAAAACAAAAGGCCTAACGTTTGATTTGCTTCATAAACCATCGGTAATTTCACTGTCTTCAGCAAGTTCGAAGCCTATGGCATCTTCAAGTACGCCACGGCGCACATCATCTTATAAAAAGAGTTTTGAAAGATCACCAAATTCGAATACTCCGTCTCCAGAGTTCACACCGAGCCGCAATAAGGACTTTGGATTCTTAAAACCAAACCCAGAAAATAGTAAGATTAGTTTTGAAGCAAAGTTGAAAAATGCATCGGGCATTGAAGAAAACGGTAAAAAAAGACAAAAGAAAAAACAAAAGATGTTGCAATTGGGTAATGCTGGTACTGAAGGGCATTATCTCCACCCAGATAAAGAAAGAAAGCGCCTTGGTCTTGAAGATGACGAGTTGAATTCACTTAATTACTATCAAGATCATAATTGGAATGATGATTGGGAAAGTCCTCCTAAATCAGGAAGTAAACGCGCTTTGACCTCTACACAGTTTAAACCTGTTGACATGCCGCTTAATCCTCCGTCATCATTAGCACCATCATCTGATGCACCAAAGGCTAAAAAGAAGAAAAACATATTCACCATCGACTAGTAATGGACATAATCATGTAAAGCGACAATATATATGGACCAACTCACGATTTGACTCTGTAATTATTTGATACGCATCTCGAAAGGGTGCAGCTCCGTCTCTTCTAGTAGTCCTTAATTAATCCTGTAACTGTTTCTTTTGGTGTTTTACTTCAGCATGTACGTGCACAGGAGATTTCAATCACTATTAGACAGCGCCAGCTAGTTCTTGCTGATATATTAGAGGAAGCACTAAATACTGCGGTACAGATCTTTCAAATAGTTAATTTGAAGAATATTTGCTTTTAATTTAATGATGCCCTAAGATCCTTGATTGCGGCACTAAATAGTGTTTCGCAATGAATTACTTTGATGTAGCTACAACCAAGGTAATATCATAGTCATGGTCCCTATCTTGGTTACGTAAAACAACATTGGCACCACTCATTTTGCAAGCCGGATGAGAATAATTATGAGCTGATGGGGGATATGTATTAAATCATGTATTCGTAAATAGTTACGAATGGAAAGGACCACATTAATATATAATCAAGAGTAGAAATAGTATTATATCCGAGCCCGGGTTAGCTCATCACGTGATAACTCGATTTGTTCGCCACTGATTTCGGATTTGTTCAACTCTCACTCATTACTAATATTTTCCCCGAATTCATTTAAATAAGTTCTTAAACACCTATAAATTTGACGTCTTTGGCAGTCAAGTTTTTTAACTAATAAAAAGTGCCACGTTGAAGATGAAGCAATCAAGAGGGGCATTAAGAAGCCTCTCGAATCGCTCCCGTGCAGCACCAACTGCACAAGTATCGGCCTTATCGGTTAGATTTGCATCTGCTGCTGCTGGATCCATTCGTAGCGATATGTCCTCACTTGGATTCAATTTAAATAACGTACATTCATTGCCTTTTACAAGAGCATCTCAGCAAGTTGGGTATTATGCCGAAAAGAAGTCTGATGATAATACTCCGAATGACAATAAAAAGGAGTCTCCGAATTCGGAACCTGAAACTGAAAAGAAGGAAAAGAAGGATATAAAAGATGATGATATAGAGAAAAAATCCAATGACGAAAAGCTCACAATCCCAGAAGCTTCACTTGATGCTCCAGCAGTAGCAGGTGGTGCTTCCGCTCCCCCATCAAACAATAATAATGATAATAAAGACGATAACGTTGATCTTGAGATCGATGCCCAACCTTCTGCTGAAGTAGATGGTTATGATAATGACAAAATAATTAAGCCGTTAGAGCCTAAAGATGGTCTTTATCCACCATTATTAGCAATTCCTATGACCGACAGAATGCCTATTCCAGGTTCCTATTTCAGAATCAACTTGACCGATGAAGAAGTTATCAGGGCTGTTGAAGAGACCTTTAGCAATAGAGAACCATTTATTGTCATGTTCCATATGAAGGACCGCACTCAAGATACAGACGTTATTACTGATAGAGAAACAGTGCATGACGTCGGTCTTTACTGTCAGTTACATAAAAAATATACATTTGACAACGGACTTCAAATCTATGGTTATGCTCGTGAAAGATGTAAGTTGGAAGATTTAATTGTCCTGCAAGCTCGTGAATCGAAAACGACAGATTCTCAAACTTCGTATTTGAACAATTTTAAGATTTCAACTGCTATCACAAGAGTCCTTAAGGATGAACCTTACAGCAAGGAAGACCCAAAGATCAGATTTTTGATTGATAAATTAAACAAACTTGCTGCTCAAGCAGTCAAGAATGATCCTACTTTGAAGGAAAGCATAGGGAGATCGACTGAACTCATACATGATCCATCCAAGTTTGTAGATGCATTGGCTGGGAGTCTTAGATTGGAACCTGAAGTACTGCAAGAGCTTTTGGCTAATTTAAGCGTTGAACAAAGGTTGGACAAGGTCCACGAATTGTTGGAAACCGAAGTTGACCTCGTTAAGTTGAAGAACAAGGCCCTGGCTGAGACAACTAAAAGAATCAAAGACCAAATTTTGAAGAACTTAGTAAAGGACCACATTCAAGAATTGTCTAAAGTTGCTGGCCTCAGTGAAGACGGCAAGAAGAAGCCACACAAGTTTGAAAAACGTCTTGCTAAGTTGAAAATGACTAAGGAAGCAATGGAAGCATACAAGACCGAATTTGAGAAATTACAGAATGTAAATGAACATGCGAGTGAATTGGCTGCAGTTGAAAAATATTTGGATTGGTTAACTTCGATACCATGGGGTATTTTTTCCAAAGATCGTTTCAATTTGAAGGAGGCTAGATCTATTTTGGACCGTGATCATTATGGATTAAAGGATGTTAAGGAACGTATTCTTGAATTTATTTCCATTGGTAAAGTTTCTGGTAAGGTTGATGGTAAGATCTTGTGTTTAGCCGGTCCACCTGGTACTGGTAAAACATCTATTGCCAAATCCATTGCTGAAGCTTTGGGCCGTAGATATGTACGTATTTCAATGGGTGGTATTCGTGATGTTCATGAAGTCAAGGGTCACAGAAGAACGTATGTTGGCTCGATTCCAGGTCGTATTATCTTTTCTTTAAAACAAGCAAGAACTTCGAATCCATTAATGTTGATCGATGAAATTGACAAATTGGATATGACTAATTCTGCTGGTGCAGCATCTGCATTTTTAGAAATTTTAGACCCAGAACAAAACAAAGGTTTCTTAGATACTTATATGGATGTTAAAGTGGACTTATCGAAAGTTTTGTTTGTCTGTACAGCTAACGACTTAGGGCTTATTCCTCCTCCATTAAGAGACCGTATGGAAATCATTCACGTTCCGGGCTACACCAAGAATGAAAAAGCAGAAATTGTCGAAAGGCATTTAATCCCTAAGGTGTCTGAAAAGATTGGCTTGAACCCAGATAGTATTACTATCACTAAGGATGCTATTGCTAGATTGGTTGATAAATATTCTCGTGAAAGTGGATTGAGAAACTTGAAAACATTGATCACTCGTATTTTCAGCAAGGCCTCTCTTAAAATTGTTGAAGAAGTCGAATCAAGAGAAGGTCCTTCTGAAACTACAAAAGCTGTTGCTACTGATGCTGGTAAGGAATTGGTTGCTGCTAAAGAAGCCGAGATTACGAATGAAATTGTTGATAAAGAAGACAGTATTACTGCTATCGCGAAGGTTGCTGCCAACAAGCGGGAACTTATGGAAGAAATTGAAGAGGACGAGTACAATGAGAAAGAACTCGGTGTTGAACTTGTCAAGGATGGCCATGAGACCGTCAAGATGGAAGTTCCTGAAGATCTCAAAATCAATATTAACGCAGAAAACTTGAGAGACTTTGTTGGTCCTGAGGTGTACACCAAAGATCGTCTTTATGATACTTTACCACCTGGTGTTGCCACTGGTCTTACATATAGCTCGTCTGGTATCGGCGGTGCTCTCTATATCGAGTCAATTCTTACCAATTCCATCAGATCAGGTACAGGCCTGGCTGGCGTCAATGTTACTGGTAGTTTGAGAGACGTCATGAAAGAATCTGCTCTGATCTCATACTCTTTTGTGAAGCTGTACATGGTGAGAAACTTCCCAGAAAACAGGTTCTTCGAAGCTGCTGAAATACATGTCCATTGTCCGGATGGTGCTATTCCTAAGGATGGTCCTTCTGCTGGTGTTTCTTTCACCTCCTCTTTACTTTCTCTTGCCTTTAATGAATCTATTCCTGCAAACATTGCGATGACTGGTGAACTTACAGTGACTGGTAGGGTATTGAACGTTGGAGGTTTAAGAGAAAAATTATTGGGTGCTAAGAGCAATGGTTGTGATACTGTTATCTTCCCTAAGGGTATTGAAAACGAACTTGAGGAAATTTCTGATGAAGTCAAAGAAGGTATCAAGTTTATTCCCGTCGAATGGTATCAAGAAATTGTTGATATCATTTTCCCTCATGTAACGAAAGAAAAGGGCAATGTTGTGTGGAAAGACGAATTTGCAAGTTTGGACCAACTCAAAGAAAAGTCTAAGAGAAAGAGGGCTGAGAAAGAATCGGAAAAAGTGAAGTTGGCAAAGTGATTATATCTGTATAAATAAACTAGAAAATCCTGTATAAAATTCATTTCTTTTCTTTAATCTTCTCAAAGAACTCACGAACTTTCTCCTCGGTGACTATTTCACCTTGCTCTGCAAACGGTTTGAAAAAGTCTCGGAGTTTGGATCGTATTTTGTCGTATGCTTGTATGCCTTCGATAGCTTGCTCGCGTGGGATATTGGACAAGGCATCGGTCCCCAACTCGAGAAGCGAACCAGTAGTTGAAGATACACCATCTTCTTCTGGTGGTTCATAAATGGGATCTTCTTCATACAAGTAAGCATTATTCGCAAGAAACAGTCCCAACTTTGATGACGTCAGCGAACTTAAAGAACGAAGTGCATCTTTGAAAGATGGTTGCAAAAATATAGAATAAGGAACTTCAATGCGTCTCTTTTTGGCGTTTGGTTCGCCAACTTCATCCGGTTTATTTTCAAACAAGTTACACTTTTCTTTCCATTCTTCTGGCGAACTAATTTCAGTGAAATGTGGAAGGCAAGCAAATACAATTCGTTTATCATCACGGATTTCAGCAAATACATCCTTGTAGACCAGTACACATTTCCAGCAGATAAACAGATCAAAGTCGTCCAAGTCTGGAAAATGTGGAACTTTGACTGGCTCTGGCTCTTCGTCAGTTTCTTGTGATCCTTCATTTTCTGCCTGTGCATCTTCACCTGGTTCCGAAAGTTTATCAAGAAGGTTACCAGACTCTGAAACTTTTTTGGAAGCATCCTCTGTCTTGAAAATACCTCGTTTATAACCTAAAATACAGCTCTCATGATACCAGTCCTCTCCACAAACAAGCCCCATATAGCATTGGATCATATTTCCCGATTCTTCTTCTAAAGGATTGTATGGCTTCTCACATGAACAAAAGAGCCCCTTATAGTTCTGGTTATAGTGATTGGACAGCAGAGGAATATCGTCAGCCGTATAGTAGCTCATATCGCGGCGAGACAAGTTCGTAATCGAGCCCCTCCTAATTCCGTTTTCGGGAGCTGCCGCAGCTCTTGTTCTAAGTTTGCAAGCACCATTTTCGCTTACCTTGGTTGTTCCACAGTCACAAACATAGTTTCGCTTGCTAAACAATTCGACTATTTCGTGCGTTGAATGACATTGAATCAGACACGAGTAGCATACACCAATTGGTGCATCTTTGTTTGCTATTGAACAAGTGAGACAGGCAAATACGGGTTGACGCAATTCACCGCGTGAAAAAGTGCACTCGTTCGGATCAAAAGGCATTAATCTTCTTGCTTCTCGCTCGAGTTTTGATTGATTATTGAGGTAGTCTACCGCCGTCACGGAGGCATCGTTTGTTTCAGTCATCCTAATAAGCTTGTGTTTATTTGAACGCGTCCGAAATAATACACTTCAGATTTGAATAAAACCCTCGTATTTCGAGAAAATGACTATTTTTTCGATTAGAATTCTACAACTAATACATGAAGGTTCCTATATTAATAAAGTACAGTGAATAAAGAAAAGAAAAGACATATACGCTTTAAGGCGGTATGTTTGCCTATATGGTTACGATGCTTTGATTTTTTGATGATCGTTTTGACACCATTTTGATGTAGCTAGTGTCTTTTGTTATGAGATGAATATTACGTGAAAGTGGACTGAATTATTCTAAAGCAGGGATTTCCTTAACGATTTCGTCGAAAGATTCTCTGTATTCGTCGGTCTTGTCCGAGTTCTTCTTGGACTTACCACCGCCTGGAACAATCATGACACACGAGGTAGGTCTCTTGGTGGCACCAGCGGTACCCAAGTCTTCCTTCGAAGGAATAAAGACGTATGGAACGGCAGAGTCTTCACAAAGAACAGGAATGTGAGAGATAACATCGGCTGGAGAAATATCACCAGCAACAATGACCAAACCCTTTTCACCCTTTCTCAAAGCCTTGACAACTTCCTTGACACCTCTCTTGACGTGCTTGGCCTTAGAAGCCTTCTTGACGGTCTTCAAAACCTTCTTGTTCAACTTCTTTGGAGCTAATGGCTTGGCAAATGGCAAAACAGCAGACATTCTCTTTTCATAGTTGTCTTCGCCAGACTCTTCGGTCTTGGACACCTTTTCCTTCTTAGCCATTATATACTTGTTTATATGAATCTATAGTGTAACACTAATGTATCAAAAATGAATATAAATGTTATTCTGCGAAAAAATTTCAGCGATGGGCCATCACAAGTGAGAGCGAAAAATTCTAGTAGACCAAAAATATTCGTGCTGCTACCAACTGCGAACATTAAATGTAATGTTAGTTACGATACATAATCTTTGTTAATTATAGAGTGAGTATGTCAGATTTATCCGCAAGTGAGAGCATTCGATTCAGTGAACATGCCATTATTGCGTAGATATTTTAGCGAATACAGTGCCATTAAAAGGGAGTTATAGGCACGCTAATTATCTATGTAAAGGAGCTCGAAACTGGTAAATTCTACAAATTATCGTTTTCTCGTAAGCCGCCTTCTCCTTCTTATTTAGCTTCTACTCTATCTCTCATTATTATAACTCTATCAATATTAGTTTCTAGTGCTCTATTCTAATAAGACTTTTACTTGCATTTTACTTCATACAGGAATATATTTATCGACTCAATCTGCTTTGTATTAGTCTAAGACACGACCTTGAAAAGTTAAAGAATACTGAAGGCACTCATGTATAAACCTAATATGCGTAAAAGAAAGCGTGCTTTTACTACATCTGTATCACCTTCTCCATCTGCTGATTATCAAACGAATGACCAGTTGCAATTGACAAACCTGAAGAAGGCAACTGAGGAAGACGTGATCGTTGTTCCCGATGAATCTAAAGTAATCAATTATCTAAACAAACTTAATAAAAGCCACAATTCATGGACAAAGGGTGATTCGTATAAGCCAACCTTCATAAAGGTTGTGCTTTCCCTATCTGAAGCGAGTTATTTTGATGAAAAGTTGGAATCAATCACAAACGAGTTGAAAACAAGCTTTTCAATCAAAGACCTTACAATATCGCCCCTCCCGGTAACCGGAGGTGCTATAGAACGTTTCATGACAATTTTTGGCAATTTGGATTGTATATCTAAATCGATGGTCTATATTGCATACATATTAAAGGTTAAACTCAATAATTTCAACAAATCGGAGTCATATACATTAAAATCAGCCAACTATAGCATTAAATTACTTATACCTCAAACACGCGCACTACCAAAGAGTAACCTTACGCAACTATTTGGTGCAGGGCTAACATATTTCGATACAGCATTCCCTTCTCACTATCACTCAAACTTAGGTGTTCTTGAAATCAAGGCCAGCTTTACAACAATGTTCAATTTAACTGTTCATTTCGGGTCCGAGTTTATTGATTCCGTCGTTTATTTGGACGATAATGAGCTCCAGCAATTAAGATTGTTTGGTCATCACACCGATGCAAACCTTTTCGTGCGATCGGAACATAACTCGAAACAACTTGCAAATTCATCAAAGAAGCTTCTTGATTTCATATCGAGTCAATAAAAGTACAAAAAAGTATATAGAAACGCATTTTTAATAATTATATATATATATATAAACAAACAAGTTTAATATGAATTCGAATTGTTAATCAAACACGAGTCACAGCAACCATCTTCGACTTACGCGAGATCAGAGCAACTCTGTCACCCAAAGACAAAGCCAAGCCTTGTCCCTTTGATCTGATTCTAACATGACCAATGATTGGACCATCAGTTTGCTTTTCAATACACAAATTAGCTAAAGCATCTTCACCAAACGACGAACGAGAATACAAGTTGGCAGATAAGAACAGGCATTCTTCACCAATGACAGCACCCGGTGTCAAACAGTTCATATTTGTGCCCTTCATTAATTCATCCAAGTATTCCTTCAAGGAGTTGATTTCGGACTTGATGGTGATCTTGTTTTCCCATTCGAATTCGTTCCACATCTTACGGAACTGGCTTTCAGTACAGGTAGCGGGTTTGATGTAGTCTATTATATCGACGTGAACATCATTTAAGATAACTATGGTAGATTCGTCAGAGTGTTGACCATCGTAAACAATATTACCAAAAATAACACCGGTATCTGCAGAAGTGACTTTGATTGTTGTTTGTACCTTGTAAAAGCCGTGTGGACCAATATTGGCTGTAGCTGGCTTATCGACAACCTTCAAGTCACCAAGTGTAGCAAATTCGACCGATAAGTTACGCAAAGTGTTTGTGGTTTGATTAACTAATAACACTTCCAAAACAACGTCATATTGATGCACCTTGACAAAAGCTTCGGCATAGATGGGATCAGAAAACCCAGTCAATTGTAGTATTTTGTTAAGTCTCAGTGACAAATCTTCCTTCACCAAGTTAGAACCAGATGCCAAAGTGACATCATCGACAGCAGATTTACGCGAGGTCGAGTCAGCGTCAAATTGTCTGAAAACAATAGTATCATCGACTTGTTCGGCGTTTTCATGGAAGTCCTTTGCCTCTAAAACACTCTTTTCTAATTCAGCTGCCTTGACTTGAGTCTTGAACGCTTCTCTTGTAGCATCTAAGAAACTGTCTTGAATCAACTTGGCATCTTCTTCATTGCTCAATAAATTAATATAAGAAAGTATTCTGTCAGCAGAATCTTCATCAATCTTCTTAGCGACAATGTTGGATTCCCCAAGCCTCAAAATCGAAACCATAATAAGTAAAGCTTCTGCCTTCAATGCATTCAAGAATTTAGCTTGAGACTTGACACGTTGTAAACCCAAAACTAACTTAACCAAAGTCAGGGCCAAAACAGAACCTAAGTAAAAATCACCAGCTAAGAGAAGCGAACGGATCGGAGGTTTTGTTTCTGAAACACCATTTACTACCTCGGCAGTCAATGCAGTTTCAGTGGCATACGTACCATCAGGCAAGATAACTGTGCTCTGCTTAGTTGTTTTTGTAACTTCATTGTCATCTTCATTGACTTCACCTTCGTGTGATCTAGTTTCAGAAGCTAAGATTGGCACTTCACCAATACTTGATCTGATATATTTCCATGCTTCCTTAATCAATTTTTCTTCCAAGGCATAC
Organism: Kodamaea sp. yHQL449; assembly: GCA_030582715.1. Taxonomy (NCBI): domain Eukaryota; kingdom Fungi; phylum Ascomycota; class Pichiomycetes; order Serinales; family Debaryomycetaceae; genus Kodamaea; species Kodamaea sp. yHQL449. The sequence continues at coordinate 452,356 of JAJMGT010000010.1, read as the reverse complement.
TCACCAATAATCCAAAGAGCACCACGGAAAACTTTCCCACTCTTAACTGACGGCAAGGCAACCAACAATCTACTTATTATAGATTCTCTCAAATCCGGGAATTTGGTGACAACTTCTTTCACGAATGTTATAACTTCATATGCGGCAGAATTGTTCAAGTCTGCAATTGAATCCAACAACAAGTCAATCACATTAGCGGCAACTTCTACGAACTTGATGGCCAATTGATGGATTGCATTGATCAACAATTGTCTATATTCGCCAACCTTATCTTCGTTAGAAGCAGACGTTCTTTCCAATTCTTTTTTCAACAATTTGACAACATCTTCAACGTTTCTACTAGAGATGAATTGTAAAGTAACATCTAATGCCTTCCTTCTGACATCGAGATCTTGGGATGATAACACCCTCAAGACATCCAAAGATAAATCTTGCAAGACACCTGGGTGTAATTTATTAAGTTCGTCAATTCTTTGTAAGGTGATAATTTTGACATTGTTATCGGCCTCGTTTGTTGCCAATTCGACAAATTTAGAACCAGCCAACAAAATTGACAGTGGGTTTGTGGCCAAAGAAGATAAAGTGTTTGCAGCTTCATAAACAACAACGTTCGAAGTACTTTCGATCAACTCAGTTAAGAATTCAACGTGGCTCAGTTTGACAGCCGGGAAGAGAATGGCATCCTTCTTGATAAATTCAATGAAACCTAATTGAACCAATGGGTCCAAAGTTTCGATGAAATCAATATTTTCTTGAATGTATCTTAAAGCCAACTCTCTGTTCAAATCACCCAAACAAACAAAGGCATTTCTCTTACAAACAGAGTCTGCTTCAGTAGCCAAGAACTCATAAATCAACTCGGTGGTATCAGGACACAAATGTTCAGCAACCTTATAGATCGAGTAAAGGGCAAAAACGGCATTCTTTCTGACATAAGCATGACGATTAGTAAGACATTGGCGCACATTAGGAACTAAAGTTTCTAACAATTCGGGTTCCTTCAACTTGTTCAAGTATCTTAAAGTGTTACCTCTAATGTATTCGTTTGGATGTTGTAAATCACGTTGGATCATATTACAGACCAAAATCATTTCGTGTCTCATTTTGCCTTGCTCGTCCAATTTAGGACACACTTCCCAGTAGAAATACAATAACTTCTTTAATTCCTTGTTCTTTGAAGGCATGACGAATCTGATGATGTGCATCAACAAATCAGGCAAGGGATCACCGTTGAGCATTGTGATCAAAATACGCTTCATTGCGTCGATTTTTGCTTCATCTTTGCCCTTCTCCAACAATGTTTTGAATTCATTAACCGAAGTTTTATTGGCCGCATTGGGCTCGTAAATTAATGTATAACCAATATCACCCATTTCTGATACTGTTAGTACAATGCATTCTCGGGTTTCAATAACTATATTTATACATACCAGTTGTGATGTTAAAGCCAATATCAATTCCAATTTTGTGGGAGTACAATTGTTATCAACTAAACTATTGCGATTTGATCTATTTCAAAAAAGTCTGTTGATTTTCGCTCGACGTGTGTTGGCATCTTTTTTGTTGTTAATGTGTTTTTCATTACACTTCTCCCGCGCACGACCAAAATTTTAGTGATTACTTTTGATAATATAACCAAGGACATTCTATAAACTGACTATATATATAATTTGTTTTACTTTTGGGTCTCTTATTCACTATCGCTAGAATCGGGATTGGCCAAAACAAGTCTTGGTCTTTCGTAATCATCGTCAATATCTTCAGCATTATCGTTATTGTAAATTTTCAAGCGGTGGCCACCTTCATTATCGGTCGTGTTTTCATCGTCATTATCTCTATAAGTATCAACATCCTCATCATATTGATAGCCAGGATGCTGATAGTAACCACCAACCATGGCGGGATTCGAGTCTGAAATACTCCCCGACGAGGATGAAATCATGCTTTCGTTTCTTCTGTGTGATTCACTATGTGATGAGGCAGTAGCTACACTTTGTGAATCAGCAGTAAGACTCGATACTTCGGTCCTATTCAATGAATTGCCACGAGAAACGCTAGTAAAAAAGCCCGTTGGAGCAGTGATACTCGAGCTTGAAGATTTGATTTCGGCGCGCTTAGCTTCGTTGTTAGCACTACTATTAACAGGAGGTGTCTTGGGGCTGATTTTCATTGCAAGCGAGGTGCTTTCATCACCTTCGTCAATTTCAGCAGCTAATAATCTCCGCTGTAAATGACCATGCTTCAATTCAACACCACTTGTCTTCTTTGATCTATTTTGAACTGCGGTTGACCGACGAATGTATTTCCCGCTATTATTGCTTGCCTTGATATCAACGGGAAGAATACCCGTTGGTAATTTCCATTTACCAGGACCCAGTTCATTGAAAGCTGTGCCTGCATTTTTTCGAATTGCAGTGACGTAATTCGAACGTTCACCTTCGCCAGGTTTGAGATTTAATGACTTCTTAAGTGTTGCCAAATTGACATTTTTATACGAATTGGAACTCCAGATCGAACTAATCGAACTTGATTGTCTGTGAGAACCAGAAGAAGACGAATGTGGCGGTAAATTTGTCAGTGATGTGTTACTTAGTATGCTTGATGGTATGGTCATTTGAGTTTTGGATCTTGAGATGAGGTAATCACTATTTGACATCGGATCAAATCCCGAACTTGTACGTTTGACTTTCATGCGCGGCGAAGTTGTTTGATTTTTAATGAATGAGTTGCTTTTAGGTGTCAAAGAATAACTGTTATTCGTAGAAGTAGTACTTAATGGCATCATAGCATTGTTCGATTTCCTCTTCGAATTGCTTGAAATGGAACCGCCAAAGGTGCCTGCACCTACGGCAGATGCCGTTGGTACGATGGGTGATCCAAATGGGTCATTGCTGCTTCCACGCCTAATAGGACTAGCGTTTCCACCACCAGCGACAAAGTATTCATCAATAACTGCAGACAGGGCTGATGAAGAACTTAGCGATGTCGTGCTTCCTCTAGGATATATGTTTGGAGGAGCTTCATGCTCAAACCCAGTATTTTCGGTCGAATACGTCATAGGGCTCAATGGAGGATTCATCGAATCATTCGGATATGGTGTTTGATGCAATGATGATGATTTTGAAGTGTTTCTATTATTTGAATCTCCAGTGCTGTGATTTGAAGAGTAGTTGTCAGAATACTCGCTCTTACCATCAGACAGATCGAAGGGAATTATTTCTCCTATACCTCCAGGAGACGAAGATGCATAAGTATCTTCTCTCAAGGATGCATCACTTCCGTTTTGGAACAGATCATCATAGCGCCCTTTAAAAGTCAAAAAATTATCGATTTCATTGTCCAATGTTCCAATTAAATCATCTATAGTGGTTCCCAGTGGCTGTTTGTATTGTTCCAGATTGGCTGAAGTGTTCAGGTTTTCATGACTTTGACTTAGAATGCTATCGTTCTCGTATGTTGCTAAAGAGTATTGCCCTGTCAGTTTTTTCAAGGTTGCAGTTTGTGAAGTAGGACTAAAATACAAGTCGTCGCCAGATTCCAGTGACGAATCTGGAGGTGGCGGCTTTCGAGATAAGCGATGACTTCTACTACTTATTGGAGACATAGAAGCGGTTGCAATCAGATCGGAAAACCCGCTACCTTCAAGATATTCGGGCAGTGTTTGTATAGTTGGAGCCGGCTGAGGTGATGGACTTTTATTGTAGGTACCAACCAAGTGTTCATATGTATCGGCATGAACTTTATTTGCTGCATTTTCCACGGCAAAACGGGTGGTTGGGTTTACCCGAGGAGACGTTTTAGAACCAGCGCTTGTATCCAATGGTCTTAATGAGCTCAACGATTTTTTATTTATTAATGGGGGAGTATTCAATTGTGACAAGTATCTAGGATTGCCTTGATTATCATTATTATTAGACTGTTGTGGTCGAAAAGGGGTAATACCAGACCCGCTGGATGAGGAAATTGAACGAGAATTAGACGATGGTCCAGGTCCCAATGTACCAGTTGAAGGCAAATTTGATTTCGCCGTGAATGACGGCGACGCAGCTGATGGAGATTTGGTACCTTCACTATGATGGTTGAAAATCGAAGATATTCTGGATCCAAAAATCGATCTTTTATCGTTTCCGGACATTTCTGAGTAACTATGAATAAATGAGTGAAGATAATACTTTTGGGAGCCTATGAATTATACAACTCTTTTTGATGTTGAGTGCTATTTATGATTGATATTTTTTAAATGTATGTTTGTTCAATTTTGTTATTTACTCGTCTCAGAAATCAAAACGAGAATCAGTAATGTTCTTGATGGTGAAATTGTTCTAACCGGAGTAAAGGGAACGAATTAGAAAAAAAAAGAGAGAGCGATAATGTCGTCTATTTTTGTCGCGGGGAAATTCATAAGGCTATATCTTGAAGTTCGAGCATAAATGTCGTTATTTTCGTTTGTGATAATCATTAGACAGATTTAGAACAATATCAATAGGTTCTCGGGCATTGGGTCAAGTAATGAGTGAATACGATGTTTCAAAAGTACAATATGTGCGATCGATCTCATTCCGGAACTTATATTACAACAGAGATACAAACAATGAAGAGAACCGAAAAGAAACGCACGACCATAGACTTCTGATGTTGAATTATAGCAAGTTACTAGATTCATTCTTCACAATGCATATTCTTTTACCTGATTATAAATCACCAAATTCAAAACAAAAAGAAGAAAAGTTGGTTTATGTTAGTGAAGTCATTCGTTACAATATGAATCCGAACTTTTCAAATATCACCCTTCCGTATATCCCAAATACAAAGTCAAATGGCAAATTGGTGATAAAACTATGGTGTAAGATAAGAAATCTGGATGATTGGGTACTCCTCTCTTATTTCCGTATACAGCTCTCGAAATTGATTTATTTCGGTACAAGTTTTGAAAATTTAGAAGATTATTTCGATCAAAACTCAATAATATTAAACTTAGATGGACAACTTTATACCCTACCGAATTCACTTAAAGTACCCAGAGGAACATCAGTGAATGAGCTTTCGGATTTCGAGAGTACCGCAATACCATCATACACTTTTGATAACATACGATCGATAATCAATCTAACCAAGTCGATCGATGAATTGAGAATCGCAAAGCATAATTTGACTCAGAAAGTATCAATTCAACTAGAGCAAGAAACTAATGATGTCAACACCAAAGATGCAATAACTACGAAACTACATTTAATAGAAAAAAGCTTATTGAAACAAAAAACCCAAAATGAATCTATTCAAGATCAAATTTACTCACTCAAAATTAAAATTAATCAATATAAGCTGCTTATACAGGAGAAGAAAGAAGAAGTAGCTCAACTACAAAAATCCCAAGCCGAATTAATCACATCTCAAATCGAGCCGATCGATGAGATCCTAAAACACTCTGTGGCACCAAGCATTTTAAAACATTTACAAAATCACCTTCATGTACTTGGGCAGGCGATTGAAATACGTAACGTACAAAACTCGGTAAAATTCACAATAATGGGCATTGAATTTCCGTTGACTATAACTGAAATGCTAAGTTGTTGTTATAAGAGCGACCAAGATGATAGAGTGAATGCAGCTCTTTCTTACATTGTTCAAACCATGAACGTGCTTACTGTGTTAACAAACACAACGGTTAAATACCCCATGATTATGAGCAGTAACGGCAGCATAATTCTTAATCCAATCAATAACAAGCCAGCGCCCGATATATATCCATTATATTATGATCCAAATATGAGTGTTGGTGTTGGTAGCAACTCTACAGGAACGGGTAATGAGGAAATTAAAAACATACCTTTCGAAGCTGGACTTCAGTTGCTTAAAAAGAATATGATCTATCTTATTAGTCAAGTGAAGCAACAGCTGTTGAAAACAAATAATAGTACAGACATTTCAGACTTACCGATAGATAGTTTCGATAATTTTTTATGGAACTTGCATTATTTTATATTATTTATAACTGCTCCGTCCTAATTAAAGGAGTCTAAATTCGATGGTAAAATCAATAAATACATTTTATAAATAATATCTTAATAACTAGTATACATGAGGGTTTAATTGAGATCATAACTTGAATAAATTTAAACTCATTCAAAATGTTTCGTAAAGTTCCATACCAGTTGGAACATAAATATTGTCAATTAGAGGGTAATTATAACAAAGCAACAGCAATAGCACCCATTACAGCACCTACTGGAGCAACAAAAACACTAGCATCACCCTTTGAAGACGAACTAGAAGTACTTGTAGAAGAAGCCTTAGCAGATGAAGAAGCAGATGAAGAAGCAGATGAAGAAGGAGCAGAAGTGATTGATCCTGAGTCAGTGTTAGATCCAGAAGCGCTTGCAGAGTCGCTTTCACCAGCAACCAATCTAGAATACCATGGCAAATTAGTGGCAAAACTTTCAAGACCAGTGACATTGATAGAACTGTCTTCAAGTAAAGTTGTGTACGAGTCGTCAGTATAAGTGTTGACTTCAATAGCCAAAGTAGTGATACCTGATGGAACGTTCTTAGCAGTGGCCAAAAAGTTGATATATTGTTTGGGATGAGCCTTTAAATCAGACACTAAGGCAGTGAAGAATGACACTTCCGAAGAGTCAACTGCTGCTTGGGCAACAGCAAAAAGAGCTGCAATGGTCAAGGTAGTATAACTAAATTTCATTTTTTATTAATAATGTTTAGATGATCCAATTTGTTAAAATTTTTTATAATACTCTTTATATACTTTTGAAAAATTCAAGCTATTTATAGTGTTTTATCCGAGAGAGAGTCAGGTACTTTTTGGATTCCAAAATAGGATAAAAATTGAGTATGTTCAAATCATTTGCCGAAAGCGGAAGTTCTTACATTGCACAAAATCAGCGGACGAAAACTTTACAATCTGTACATTTTAGGACAATATATAGGCGAGGGCTAATGGGAACGAAATTCTTAGTTTATCCACTAAGTACTAAAACTCCAAATGGTCGTGAGAACATATCTGGTCATTTTTCTATAAAATTTGCAGCCTTGGTTGTGCGGAGTCAAAATATCCGTAAATTTTTTAGATAACCGATATTCATCTACAAATGCGATAATTCTAAATATTATTTCTTAGCATCCGTCAAGAAGTTGCAAAACCGTTTTTAAGTTTTTGGTGAAATTTCTGGCATATTTAGAGAAACTTAAAACATGCTTTCTAGAAAAGATTTTTGATATCACTAGCCAAATCTTTGGTCAATCGTACAAATAAATTCTGAATGAAAATTCAATTTCCCAATGTCTAGCAATGAAAAGTGCTCCTTTCTCATGCAGCAAATGTTTTAACTGACATTTCTTTTTATCCTTGAATTCTCCACTCTAGACATCTGTTCAACACATCTTCGAGTTCTAGATGATTTAGTCACCTGATTGAAGATGGCTCAGCAGTGCTACAGTGATTATGATTGGGTTTCTACTGTATTATCGATTTGCATACATCGTCATTCTGAAAATGCTACAAAAATTTCATTGATTAGTATATTAAACTACTTCAACTACACTATAATTTTCTGTATGTATTGTATAAATTACAACAACAACATAGCAGCCAATGCAACGGCACCAGTAGAACCATAAGCGACAGCAGCAGCTCCAGAAGACTTGGAACTGGAAGTTTTGGCGGAAGCAGAAGACTTGGAAGAAGCACTAGACTTGGAAGAAGCACTAACCTTGGAAGCACTAGACTTGGAGGACTCACTAGCCTTGGAAGCACTAGACTTGGAAGACTCACTAGCCTTGGAAGCACTAGACTCCTTTGAACTCGAACTCGAACTCGAACTCGAACTCGAGACTGAAGAAGAGCTCATATCGGTGGAAGTAGCAGCATTAACGGAAGCAATGGCAGTGACGGCGAGCAAAATGGTTGAGAATTTCATTGTATATAATTGGAATAGATAAGTAATGTAGTGATAATAGAAGTAAATATGGAATCACAACCCCTTTTATACAAAATTAAACAGAAGTGGATCCCGAATACGCGTTCACTTCTTACTTCTCCTTTTTATTTTTCAATAACCCAAATTTGAAAGTTACAGACTGTGTATGTTGTCGAAGTTTTAAAAAATTTCAGATATATTGGGACAAATCCAGAATAGTAACCACAATACACATTCGAAATGGGCTGACAACATAGAGCAAATATAAAAATAAAATAGAAAGGCTATGCGGCTCAAATATAAATACCGCAGTCAACTTTAATGGCGTTTGAGAGTAATTGCTAAAATTTGCGGCAAATACGATATTTTGCAAAACAGAGTTTTTTAGTCTGGGTCACCGATCGCACATAACAATAAAGTATACGTCAAGCAAGCAATCACAAAATGTGAATTTGAAACAAAGTGGAAACAGACAGTGCTCACACGAAACATATGACGACACTGCTGTTAAACATTTAAGACTGTTCAAACACATCTAGACAATGCACTCGCAGAATTCATATTATAATCCGAGTAGTTCACCATCAAATAACTCATTTAATTTTTGTGTCACTAACTTATAATGTGACAGAAACTTCGCTACCGCAGTTTGTGTTAAATCATGCGCCTCAAATATTGAAATTAATCGCGCACCTCGTTTCTGACGTGAATAGAAGTTTGCTTTCACAACAATTCTCGTAAATATTAAAGTGTATATGTCAAATATACAGGATAAAGGGGAGAACATTGACGGCATTGGTTAAGTGTGAGCCCTAAAACCTTAAGCCTCGTTAGAGGGGCGCAGTACTAGTTACTTTTTTAACTCATTTTACCATCTTGGGTATCCATAATGCAACTACCAAAAATATACACGCTCACTTAACCTACTATGCTATTTTGAAATGTGTATATACTAATAATAGATTCGTGCATTTTTGATCTCAAATAATTTTCATTTGTTTTCAATTGGGAAGTTATTGAATAGCCTGGTTCTAAATCGGCTCTTTCAGGCCAAATGAGTCGCCTGCAAGACACGATATTGCACTTGCGAATAGAAAATATAGATGATTTCGTAAAATACACTCCAACTGATCCTGCTCAGTATTCCGATGTTTAGTTTTCACTATTATTCAATGCTGAAAATGGCCCTAAGGATCTAGACGTTTACTATACCACCAAATTATCACCTACAACTTTCTTAATATTCATTACATGTATATTAATATCGGTTTAGTATATATACACTGGTTATACAAAAAATACGGTCATTTATAAGGCTAGTTTTCCATTTTAACTTTCTAATTAAAGACTAGCCTGTAAAAACACCACCTGCCAAACACAAGTTTCTTCTCGTGAATTGGACCTTGTATACAGGTGTTTTCTTTGTGAAATATGCGGTCATATGGTCGCTTGTGGCGATGATTTCCTTCTTCTTTTCGAGTTGTTTTTGTTGTGCAACAGCGCTCCCATTCTTGGAGTCTGCTGCACCTGCACCATTTGTTCCATTACCATTTGCATTACGATTACCATTACTTCCGCTATTGTTAACTTCAGAATCTTTTTCAAATGAAAACGCCTCGGGTTCAGGACCTGGATCGTTTGTGTTTTTCTTTATATCCCATACTCTAACTGTATTGTCAGTACCACCACTCACGAGTACACTACCATCTTTCGAGAATGAGAGCGAATAAATCGATGATCTACCATGACCCTTCATACTCTTCAATCTTCTACCAGAACCAGCATCCCACACATTGATCACACTGTCTTCACCGGCACTTGCCATCCATCTACCATCTGGTGATACGGCCATACAGTTAATGGCACCAGTGTGCCCCATAAATATACGAACACAGTTACCAGTTTGAACATCCCACATACGACTGGTTTTATCCGAGGACCCTGTGAAAACATAGTTTGAATTAGGATGGAATTCAACACAATCAACATCATTAATATGACCAGCAAAAATACGTAATGGATATATATGGTCTGTTGCCCATAATCTGGCTGTTTGATCATGCAGCGCCGTTGCAAAATAATGACCCAATGGCAGGAATTTGACATCCCAAATAGGCAGGTTATGTCCTTTATAGGAAACCAATGAAGTATACGAATCAAGCGACCATAGTCTAACAGATTTATCTTCCGATCCCGAAATTAAATACTTATTATCAGGCAGGAAAGAAATACCATAAACAGGCCCACTATGACCAATCAATTTACGGCCATTGCTGTTATTATTGGTGTCTCTCTTAAAAATCGATTTGAGTGGTTTCCCATCCAAACTCCACAATTTAATAAAACTATCTTGGAAACCCCCGGCAACCATATTTGAGTCTTCATTGAAATCAATGCACGTCATATCGTTGTTTGTATTGTGGAAAGTGTACATACAAACCGAAGGTGCACTTGCCTGTACAGCTCCTAGTTGAATCTTTGACCTTGAATCTTCGACGGCTAAGATAGTTCTTTTTAAATCCGATGCATCTTTCAATGGCAAGGGCAAGGATTCTCTCGCAGGAGAATCGGCTTCTGGTTTGTTCATATCTTGAAATTCTTCGACCAACAGCTTACCGTTGACTGGCGATACTTTCTCATCTTTAACCTTTAATTCGGCTTCTATTTCTTTCTGGACTTCGGGATCCATTGGGAGTTTACCCAACTTCAATTCGGACAGCTGATTGAACTTGTCGATTTCGTTAGTTTTGGCAACATATCTGGTGATACCTTCTTCAGGGTTAGCATCACCAACTTGGTCGATCTTATCAGGCTTGTTTGTCGATGAGGTTACAGTGGTTAAATACTGATTGATGATACGAATTATAATCGCACCACCAACGGCTTCATTTTCATGTAAAAAGTAAAGCAACAAGTTTAACGATGTTTTCGACACAATAATACGATATTTGTTATTTCTGTAGGCAACGGCTAATTCATTTTCTTTTAAATGTTCGGGTAATGAAATCCCAGCCAATTTCTTGATTTCATCGCCATGTAATATCGAGTGGTCAACTTTAAATTTATCGTAAAAAGCCTTAGCATGTCTGATCAAATTTTTCAGAATCATTTCCAAATAACAATGGACAAAAATTGGATATTTCAATCGAGTCAACTCGGGTCTATATAAGTCTAACGAAGTGTCTGTCCATTTCCTCAAGATATTATACGCATTGTAGTATGAATCAGGATCATTTTCACGTTTTTGCTTTTCTTCCAAGTCTTTCAAATCACGCAATTCTTTTTCTTTGGCGAGTCTTTCATTGCGATCCTTTGTTTCTCTCAATTCTCTATCCACTCTGTTTTCCCTATCTCTCATATCACGTACTTCTCTCTCGAGTTTATTGATTCTATCTCTCAATTCTTTTTCCTTTTTTGAGTTTGAGGTATTTGAGTTGATAATCTCTCCAGGTCCACTTAATTTTGTATTTCCTGGAGTATTCAGTGGCACTGGTGGTGTGGGTAAATTAGAACTTTCCAATCTCAACATCGATTCTGTCTTATGGTAACCTTTTTTTTGTAAATAATCCAAAACAATACGGATCAAATCGGCTGGAGAGAGTTGTGCCTGCTGACTCCTAGTCTGAGCAGGCCTTGCAGCAGTAGCACCAGGGGGGTTTGCTCCTTGAGAAGTAGATCGTACTGCTTGCCCGGATGGTGCGGTGCCACCAGCTGTATTAGATTGAACCGGGACTTGACCCGAACCCTGTTGTGGTACTTTGGCCGAACCTTTATCATTTTCATCAGTCATTTTTAAGCTTCTCGACGGTTCAAAATTTGACGTTGGACCTTCGTTTGAGTTGTTTCAATGATTGATTAAGAAGTAAGCTTTGATTAATGTTGTGTTTCTCAGGTTTACAATTTTTTTTTTTTTGAGTCTTACAAAAAAAAGCGACATTAAATGACGACATTAAAGACTGCAAAATATCATGTAATCAGTAGTACAATGTTATCTACAAAGTATCGGTCATACAACATTAATTTATAAAGTTCATTATTATGTCTATAAAATATTAAATCATCAATCCAGTTTATTTATTCTTGGTTTTGCAACATCCCAAGGGCCCTGCAATTCGTTCTTATACCTCTGCAAATTCAAAAAGTAGGCCGGCAATAAGAAAGCAATACCGATAACAACAAGCCACCAAAATATCAAGACTTTATAGCCCAATAATGTGTACATTAAGTAATTAATTGTTTGAAATAAGATGAAAAAAATCGAAAAATGCAAGTTGCGGAATTGATATTTGCGGATGTTATAGTCAAATATCGGTAATAATAAATTGCTTTGGATTGAAAATAAGATGAAAAAGAATACTTGTGATGTGGTCGATAAACGGGATGCAAGTACAATCGAATTTGAAAGTGAAATGTTTGTAGACAAAATCGGTCTGTATTCAGTATTATTTGAGGTGGTAGATTGCGAAGTATTCATACCATAATTGTGTAGAATTACACTTGAAACACAAAGAATAAAGGAAATGGCCCAGATCGAATCGGACGATGTTGAAAGTGTCAATGACTTGAGTATAGGTGATACTATAAGCAAGATGAAGATGATGAGAATATGTGATTTCAAGTTGAAGTTTCCAGCATTGGCAATGATCCCCACATCTTTCTTCTTCCATTGTAATAGCCCAAAGCCCGCAAAAGTGAAGATACTACTTATATATGCCGGTTTAACACTACTCCACTGATATTGATAAATAGCTGTGAACATAAGAACAACTAACAACATACTGCATAAGTGAAAAACAATCAATGAGAAATCTTCAACAAGCTTGAAATATGAGTATTTGGCCACCGTAGTGTTTCTTCTCAATTGTGATAAGAATGATTTATCGGTATAGTTGTCGGGATACGGCTGTTTCAAATAAAGTAGTTTTTTCCATGATGGTAGACGCCGCAAAGGAGCATGTTGCTCATGGTGTATGGAACGGATATCTGGGGCACTTCGCGACTGTAAAGGCGTGAGATGGGGTGGTCTTCGTAGCATTAATTAACCCAGAATCTTATATTCGATGTGTAGAAAAATTACATTCACTTCCGCTATATACACTCTTGCGTTGAAATTCGTTTTTGTTTTGCTCTCGTATAGCCTCGTTAAATGTGTGACAAAGTGGAGAATCATATTTATAAAAAAGAATCGGATTATCATTTAGGTTGAGATGAACCATCCAAATCCACAACTAAAGCGTTCGAATTCGAGTGCCTCAAGTGTAAATAAATTACATGTGCCACGTCACCTGTATAATCCATCGATAACTTCGACCAATTCGACACAACCGTATTATGTTCCCAACACAGCTAGGTCTGTGAATAGCATTTTAAGGTTGTCACGAGTAAATACAAGCGCAACCTCCGAGTATGCTGCTGCTGCTTCCGTTTCTGCTGCCGCTTCGGCAATAGATGGTGACAGAATGGGTGGTCCAGCCGACAAATTTTCTACCGCAAAGCCAAATGTAACCTACCTGGATAAATTATGGGCACAGATTGATGTTTTAGATGATGTTAAGAACATGCTGAACCAAGTACGGCAAAAGGGATCTTTTTTCAATGAAAGATTTGACTCAGAATTAGATAATTTGAAAAAGCTGCAAGCCAATTTATTAGAAACAATAGCGACGCAACAATTCAATGTCACTTCAAATAAAGAGCATAGGAAGCAATTGTCCAAATTGAATTCGGAACTAATGCCGATTACGTCAGCAGAAACTGGTGTCACATCCGATACAAACCCCGAAGTACGTCTTGATGATATTCATCAACTTCATCAAACACCAATAGGTCCTATTTCAAAAAACCGCATTTCCGGGTATTCAAATATATCGAGCTATTCTGAGAATGAAAGAAAAAAGCAAGAGAAAATCAAGGAATTCTTTGAAAATGATGAGCTCAGTAAGTCTTCCCTCGATATTTTATATCGGAAGCAGAACTTTGAAGAGTTAAACCAATATATCGATGATATCAAGAATGGACTCGATGTAGTTGCCGAGTCAATGAAAAAGTTTGAAGAAACAACCAGCGAAATGTGGTAGATACAAGTAGAGTATTAATAAAGCGGGTTTACAATAGATAGTAAATAGTAATAATATTTATCAGCATCAGCATCATTATTGAGTGAGAAATTTGTACTAGCTTTTTGTGCAGTTCGGAATAACAGTCATCTTTGCGAATCGATTTCTCGGAAAATTTCGCCCTCAATCATCGTGCGTACAGATCGATATCGACATCACGAGCCGTCATCAGAAATCAACCGATAACATGATTTATAAAACACATGATTTCGAACGAAACCATCTGATTATGCACTTGTGATCGCTACTTTATTTTCTACTAACTTAGAATACCTTGCTACATTATAACGTTTTTATTTCGTCTCCAGTTGATCTGGAGAATGCCCAATAATGTTTTTTTACTCCGTATTTTCGACAGTTTTGTGTACGAGGTTTTTTATTTTCGTCCAATTTAAAATTAATTTTTTCTGGCGGACTTCGAAAAATTGTTGGTTAGATTTTTAGTATATAAACCACTAACCTCCACCGAATTGTTGACTCCAGAAAGTTTCAAGTTTAAAAATATTTGATATAAAACATGGTTCATTTAGGTCCAAAAAAGCCACAACAAAGAAAAGGTACATTCACAGATGTGCCACAAGTCCTTTTGGACGAGTTAAAGCAGATCGAACTGTTATTAACTATATCGGGTGCTGCCCTTAAAGAAATCACTGGCCATTTCGTTACTGAATTAGAAAAGGGGTTATCTAAAGAAGGCGGTAACATTCCCATGATTCCTACTTGGGTCTTGGATTTCCCTACCGGTAAGGAAACTGGTGATTACTTGGCAATTGATTTGGGTGGAACAAACTTAAGAGTTGTTCTTGTCAAGTTGGGCGGAAACAGAGACTTTGACACCACACAATCCAAGTTCGCCTTGCCAGCATGGATGAGAACAGCCACTTCGGAACAATTATGGGATTTCATTGCCGAATGTTTGGGTAAGTTTGTCGAAGAATTTTATCCAGATGGTGTTACTGAACCATTACCATTGGGTTTCACTTTCTCATACCCAGCCTTGCAACACTCTATCAACCACGGGATCTTAAAGACATGGACTAAGGGTTTTGATATTAAGGGTGTTGAAGGAAACGATGTAGTTCCAATGTTACAAACTGCTATTCAAAAGAAGAATATTCCAATTGATGTTGTTGCTTTGATTAATGACACCACTGGTACTTTGGTTGCTTCGATGTATACCGATTCAGCCGCTAAGATGGGTTTAATTTTCGGTACCGGTTGTAACGGTGCTTACTATGATGTTGTCAAAGACATCCCTAAATTGGAAGGCATTATTCCTTCTGATATTTCACCTGACTCTCCTATGGCCATCAATTGTGAATACGGTTCTTTCGACAACGAAAATTTGTACTTGCCAAGAACCAAGTTCGACATTGCTATTGACAGAGATTCCCCAAGACCAGGTGAACAAGCTTTTGAAAAGATGATTGCTGGTTATTATTTGGGTGAAGTTTTAAGATTGATCTTACTCGAATTATCCGAAGAAAAACATTTATTCTTCAAGAATCAAGACTTGACCAAGTTGAAGGTCCCATTCGTCATGGATACTTCTTTCCCAGCTAAAATCGAAGAAGATCCATTTGAAAACTTGTCTGAAGTTCAAGAATTGTTTGAATCTGTCTTGGGTATTCAAACCACCGTTTCCGAAAGAAAGATCATTAGACGTTTGGCAGAATTAATTGGTGAAAGATCTGCCAGATTATCCACATGTGGTATCGCTGCTATTTGTAAGAAGAGAGGTTATACTCAAGCAAACTGTGCTGCCGACGGTTCTGTCTACAACAAGTATCCTGGTTTCAAACAAAGAGCTGCAAAGGCTTTGAGAGATATATTTGAATGGGATGACAGTGTCAAGGAAGACCCAATTGTGATTGTCCATGCCGAAGATGGTTCTGGTGCTGGTGCCGCCATTATTGCCGCTTTGACTCAACAAAGATTGAAAAAGGGTTTATCTGTTGGTTCTAGTAAGCCATAAGTGTATTTTTATAGACATGATTAAAATAAATGAAATGAATTTAAATCTCGTAATTACATGCAGTCCATTTATACCAGTTTTCGCCGCTAAGAGAAAAATCAATTTATTCAAAACTTGCTATTATATATCATTATAAAATGTCTACAATAGAGCTCAATCCCTTCCCAACCGATACCACAGACGAGGCTCAAGAAGTGAAAGACTTGCTTCAGTCCTTTGAGTCCGAAGAATTGGAAAGCGTCGTCATTTTGGAAAACAAAGAAACGAGTGGATCGCAACTTGAAGCGGATGCTACGAGTAATGATATAATAGTAGTTGGGTCGCTGGCATCATCCATCGTCGATGAAAATGACATCCGCAAAACAGAAGAACTTTTGAAAAAGAGTAAGCTTACTGGGGAAGAGCTTGATGAAAGCACTGATCTTATTTTACATGATCCAAATACAATCACTTTTTCACTCAACTCTTGGGATATAATAAAGAAAGGATCTGTCAATTTGTTCTTACCTTTCATCAACGGTATGATGTTGGGATTTGGTGAGATCTTAGCCCATGAAATTGGGTTCCGTTACAATTGGGTCGGAGCAAGAGTACAGCCTCGTACTAGAATACAAAAGAGAGAATCAAAGTTTTTGTGAAGGATTCTCGGTTTATATTACTGTTACTGTATAGGTCAACTAATACCCATGTAAGGTCGGCTAATACCCATTTGATGAAACATTTATAAATGACTAGCTTATGATTTCATGCTTCAAAGTTCAATGGGTGAACACACTTAACACATGTTATGGTGCTGACGTTTTATTTTCAAGCAAAATCAGATCTGATTCTACTTCTGACCGTATATAGTCTCCAATTCTATTAAATAGCTGGCAATTTGACGTCCTTTTTCTCACTGAATACCACATATTCTCTATCCTTACCTATCGGGAACCTCCTACACGTTTCACATCGAGAACATTTATGTACAAGCACATCGTTATTTGGAGATCGTGATTTCGAATGGTTCTCAATAAAGATGGAGACACTGAGTCCTGGAATGAGTAGCAGGTGACATTTTTTACAACTTGTTCTTTTTATTGCAGGAGTTAACTTTAAAACTGTTTTCTTTGCAACTAGATCGACCAGTCTTGAAAAATTCCTCGAAAGCGCTTGATATTTAGGATTAATTGCAAAATGGTTCGATGCTTGATGTAAGAAAGATATTCTAGCATAGTGGTCTTTATGCGGTATAACCTTCGGCACTTTTGGCCCCTTTTCCTTAGCCATGATTAATTTGACCTTGGTCAATATAATGATCTGTTAGATGATGGGGCGACATTTCAGAAGATTGAGTATCAAAAATGTCGCAGAGGCAAATTTTTGGTACGACCAGGAAAAATCAACAAGTTTGCAATTCTCAACCAGTCTATACAAGCCCTTAGAATTATACCAAATTCAAATATAAATAATTATGAGTGGATACGATAGTGCTTTGTCTATTTTCTCGTATGTATATTGAATGCTTCAATTGAGAACAATCGGTTCAAAGGTGCAGCAAAAAGTATCGAATCAATTTGATATTGCCACCGTAATTATACCTTCAAATACTAACAATTTTAGGCCTGATGGACACGTTTTCCGTAAGTTTTAATATTTTAAAATACTATTTCGACTCAATGTTTACTAACAATCTATAGAGGTTGAATATGCTTCAGAAGCAGTTAAAAGAGGTACTTGTGCTGTTGGTGTCAAGGGAAAAGAATGTGTTGTATTAGGTTGTGAGAAAAGAACTACTTTGAAATTACAAGACCCACGTATCACCCCATCTAAAATATGTAAGATCGATAACCATGCTTTGTTGGCATTTGCTGGTTTAAATGCTGATGCAAGAATTTTGGTGGACAAGGCAAGAGTGGAAGCACAATCTCATAGATTAACATTGGAAGACGCCGTTTCAATCGAGTATTTAACAAAATACGTCGCCGGTGTGCAACAGAAATATACACAATCAGGGGGTGTAAGACCCTTTGGGATTGCCACCATAATTGTTGGCTTTGATTCGAATGATGATGTTCCTAAATTGTATCAAACAGAACCATCTGGGATTTATAACGCATGGAAGGCACATGCTATTGGTAGATCATCTAAAACTGTCAAGGAATTTTTAGAAAAACATTACGAAGAAAATTTAGGAGATGAAGAAACAATTAGATTAACAATCAAGTCACTTTTAGAAGTTGTACAAACTGGTGCTAAGAACATTGAAGTTTCAGTTTTAAAGTCAGGAAATAGAATTCAAAAATTAACTGTCGAAGAAATCAAGAAGTATGTTGAAGAAATCGAATCGGAAAAGGCTGCTGAAGCAGAAAAGAAAAAACCAAAGAGTAAGGATTAATTCTCTTTATATAGTGTACAATGCTTAATAATATGATTTAGAAGTCTTATCGAAACAAGTTAAAGAATTTAATTTTATATAATACAGTTTGTCTTTTGTTAGGTTGGTTACTTTCTCTTTGCTCTTTTGTTTTTGGCATTTCCTTTTGGATCTGCCTTTCTCTTTTTATCGGCGGCAGTTTCTGTCTTTGGTTTAACAACTTGAAAAAATCCATCTAATCTTCCTTGTACACCTGCTTTTAAACCTTTTTTCAACTTTTCTACCCCATTTTTGATTCTCTCTTCGCTAAACCCTTTTTCTTTTACCATAAATTGAATCAAACCTTCTAAATTTGGTTCTTTCCATTTCAAATTCACTTCACTAGCTTCGGTCACTTCTGGTTTCAAGAATAATTGTCTTGCTTCATCATATGGCCAGTTTTCGGGCACTTTAAATTTGGTCTTTTCAGGATTCGATTCTATGAATTCAATGATTTTATCTAACGAGCCATGTTCTTTGATTAACTTGAAAGCGGTGACAGGACCAACACCTTTGATTGTTTCACAATAATCACATCCTAAAAGGATACACAAGTCAATGAATGCTTCTTTTGATAGTCCCAATCCTTCCATAGCTTCAGAATATGCAATTTGATCGATCGGCATCTTTCTAGCTTCGGCAAAAGTCAAATGTCTTAACATAAATGGGGGCTCGTAACAAAGAGTATCCATATCTTCTGAAGCAGCGGCATATACTTTACCACCCCTGGCCAACTCGGCACATTGTGCTTCTGCTTCACAGGGAGCATTGACAAAAGGAATACCCATCAATTCCAATAATGTTTTGGCTTCTTCATTTTGCTCTCTCGATACTCTAACCAATCTTTTTTCGAATTTTAATACTTCAGCAACATCACCTAAATCTTTAAGTGAATCAATCGATTTTTGTGCTTCCTCTCTTCTTAATAATCTCTTTTCTAATTCACCACCCTTCAAGACAGGAGGCTTACCATCGAAAACATAGACCGGTTTGATATTATTTTCAACCATTCTAATAGTACGGTAGAACATACCCAGTAAATGTGAAGTAGTCTCCCCATCTTCGTTTGTCAATTGTTGACCATCAGACTGTCTAACCGCAATTAAAAATTGATAAAGGCACATTGATGCGTCAATAGCGACTTTACGTCCAAATAAGTTTTTCAATTGAAATTCTTTGAAGGCACCAGGAGAGTGTTCCTTGATTAACTGATTAAGACCTTTAACACCCATGTTTATTCACTTTCTTGTATAAATCTTGGGTTATATTCACAAATATTACTGAAAAAGAGATGATTGAAAAACGCGAAACGCGGTCCTTTTTTTTAGGCGTCTTATTTTTTTCAATTCAAATCAATTTTAATTTTAAACAAACCTACGTATAGAGAAAACTTAAAGAGTTCTTAAAAAATGAATTCAAGAAAAATCAGCACATTTTCGTCGTCAAAAATAGATTAAAGAGATTGTAGGATGTAAAAAAAGAACACTTGTATTAAGATTAACTAATTGGTTATGATAATCTCTCTAATTTCAAATCAATCAATGATAAAATCGAAATAAAATCATGCACGTTGGTAGAGGTTACCATTAGACGTTTGAGGCTTGATTTCTTGGGAAGAAAGCTGGGTTGGTCCGGTTGGAGTTTGTTGTCTGTTTGGGTTACTTGCATTTTCTTTCAAAGCTATCAATTGTTTTGATCTAAAGGTTTCATAATGGACCATAGCGGTAGTTTCAATCAAGTCTTGCAAGTGGGTTCTGGTTAAGAAATCTCTTAAAAACACAAATTCACATTGACTAACATCTTCGACATTAATGGCACCCCATTTAGTCTTTCTTCCTCTAACAGTTTCACCATTAATTTGGATTTCCTTTTCGGAACCAGCAATTGCAAATGGAATCAATGATTTGATATCCTCATTCAATTGTCTTTCATCTTCAAACAAGTCTTCGCTGTCATATGGATAAATGTTGAAATTGTACTTGATAAATTCATTTTGTAAAAGTTTCTTGAATTCAGATCTTTCATCAATTGTCAAAGAATCTGACTTAGCGATGACTGGAACGACATTGGCGATCTCAGATAACTTCTTCAAAGCTTGGACGTCTAATTGTTTCAATTTTTGACCGTTTGGGGAAATGAAATATAAAATACAGTGAATTCTAGTGTCTGGAATATATCTTTCTCTTTGTGCGGTCAATTCTTTTCTTAAATATTGAGAATGTTGTTCCTTGATATACTTGACCAATGGTTCCCAACATTTTTCATTATTTATTTGATCACCAAAACCTGGTGTATCAATAACATTGATGTTCAATCTAACATTATTTTCAATAAGACTGTGAGAACTTAACTTGATTTCGGTGGTTTTTTCAATAGGATCATTTGCGAGCTTACGGCCATTCGATTGAGCCAATTGTGAAGAAAAAAGTGTGTTGACTAAAGTACTTTTACCCAATCCAGATCTACCAACAACCATTACATTAAATTGAAAACCTCTCTTTAACAATCTGTTTTCTATTTGGGTGGTGATCGTGTCGAAACCAACATATTTCTGTGGATGGTTGAGGTTTTCTTCTGCGTTAACTGACATCTTCTAGTGGTTTATTTGAATCAACAAGTTCAATATGAAAAAATTAATAAGGTGTTTTCACGCTGTTGTTAGTTTCGTGGTGTTTTCTTCGTTTAAAAAAATGTCTCTAAAAGTCAATTTTTGAGTCGTCTCACATAGTTAAGACAAATATACGCGATCGTTGGAAAAGTAAACAAATCGACTTAGGCACGACTTGAAGCATGAGAGATCACGTGTATGGTTTTTTTTGTTTTTTTTTCATCATCAGCGAATGAAAGAAATTTGAAAAATAACCATTATAATAAGTTTAATATAGACCTAATATACAATGTCTGCTATATCATATAGATTGAGCGGTGGTCTTTCTATACCAACATTTTTAGCTGGCCTCTTGCCACGCTTACCAGCATTCAGAAACCCATTATCTTTTCCATCGATAACAGAAAAAAGCAAGATAGTACAAGATAAGAGATTAGATGAATTACGAGAACAAATCGAAGAAAATAATGGTCAACCTCCATTTATGATAGATAACGGGTTGATCTTAAGGGCTGCCCCTAAGAAGAAGATGTCATACAGAAGACACAGAACAAAGTTGTATGCTCCCGGTGACAAACAAATCAAGCAATTGGAAAACATAGTTAGATGTCCAGCATGTGGTCATGTCAAGAGATCACATTTTATGTGCATGAACTGTTTTGCCGAAATCAAGGCTTTTTTGAAGACCAAGAAGAGAGAAAATGGTTTAATCAAAGATACTCCAAACCCACAACAAAACTTGGATCCAATCGATGAAAGATTGGTTTATCCAGGTAAATTCTTGAACGATAATGAACTCAGGCTCAAGAAGAAGGATTGGATTCCTGTAAGAGAAGAAACATTAATGTTTGACAAAACCAAGTTAAAACATAACAAATAATCTAAGTTTATTACTCTTTGTATAAACCTTGTAAATATATACATACACATTTATTTTATGGTGCAAGACGGAAGATTTCCCATTCATCTTCAAGTTTTTCTCTTCTAAATGTGATTCTATCATGTAATCTGCTTTCACCTCCTTGCCAGAATTCGATCTCCAATGGAACAAGTCTCACACCACCCCAATTTTCAGGAGCTGGGATTTCATGATCTTCTGTATGTTCGAACTTATCTTCGAATTCTTTGTTTAATTGATTCAAAACATCTCTTGATTCGATAATTGTTGATTGTGGAGAAGCCCAAGCACCGATTTTAGATCCTCTAGGTCTGGTATCATAGTACCTTTGAGTAGTTTTTCTGTCAACTTTTTCCAAAAGACCTTCAACTCTGACTTGTCTTTGAACATGAGGCCAAAAAAATGTCATTGAAGCATATTTGTTAGATTCATAATCCTTATTTTTTTTAGAAGTATCCCAGTTGGAGTAAACGATAAAGCCAGTCAAGTCTAACTCTTTTAATAATACAATTCTAGATGAAACACGGCCGCTTGGTAAGCTGGCCGTTGATAAAGTGACCGATTCAGCGAGGATTGGACTTCCATGTGGTAACTCTGATCTAGCCTCTTCAAACCATTTATGGAATTGAAAAAAAGGGTTCTTGTTCACGGCTTTTTCATTCAAATGACCCTTGGTATATTGGTAAGTTTGCGGAGCAAAGATCAATTCAGTTGGTTTGTTAGAAGTCGACATAATATTGTAGTTTATTAATTTCTGTAATTAGAGAAAATTCTATTGCTTAAAAAGTCTGGAGAAGATAATTCGATTAAATCTCATGATTTATTCACTTTTTTCTGGTAATTCAATTTTGCGAAATATTTGCCAAAATTTGTTCATAATTTCAAAATTTTGCAACTATTTAAAAATTATGGACTTTGATAAAGAAGGTCAAACTACTTTTATAATACAAAAGCTGATATTGAACCTATTGTATAAGTAAAAAATACCAAAAATAAGAATTAACTATCAAATTTCTCTTCAAATATATACTCTTGTAGTTGGATGAGCAGTACATGAGCTGAAAAAAAAAGAAAAGATAAAAATCAGTTGATCTGAAAAATTCATCAACCAAATCCTGCAATACCGATGATAGGAATAGATGACCCCAAACTTGGCAACGTGCCTCATGATGACTTCGGTCTGACAACAAAGAGGAGAAAGACAGAGTACCCAAACAAGCCAAGGAACGTCTCCTTATTTAGCAAGAGTATAAGGCATCCTTTGAATGTGAAACCTGGAGGCAATCTGTTTTTAGCAGCTAAACTTAATGAAGGTCAACTCCATAAAGATGAACAAATGGGCCACCTTAGACGATTCCCAGATGAGCTAATGATGACTCTTTTAGGCTACATAGATGATGCTGAAACCTTGAAAAATTTATCCCAAACATCTAGAATATTGTACGCATATACATTTGATGAAGAAATGTGGAAAAAATTGTACATGGCCAAGTCCGCAAATGAAGATGACAGTAACAAAAACTTCAAGTGGTATGGTACTTGGAGAGCAACAGTTTTAGGTTTGCCATCTACAGAGCAAGCTAATTTACAAATTCCAGACAATTTATTATGCTCAGATATATTATATAGACCATTTCAATGTTCTCAAATAGATTATCCCAAATTATTTGAAAAAGTCATCGCTGAAGAGGAAATGTATCATATAGATGCAATGAATAACAAATTGGGTACTTTACCAAAGGGTAGAATCGCTAGAATCCAAGAAAGTGAAATGTCCTTGAACGAATTTAACAACAGTTATCATGATTCACCTTTTATTTTAGTCAACTCAAACAAAGAAAGATGGCCAAAGTGGGATTTGAAAGTATTATTGGATAGATTTGCCCATGTTAAGTTCAGACAGGAAGCCGTTCAATGGGAATTATCCAATTATGCTAAATATTTACAGAATAACACAGATGAAAGTCCATTATATCTTTTTGATTGCAAAAGTGAAGCAATGCAGATATTAAGAGACGAATATAAACTGCCAGCTATTTTCCAAGAGGATTACTTTAAGCTTTTCAATTTTAAAGGTAATGACTCAACTGCCAACTGTAGACCTGATCATGCATGGTTAATTGTCGGTTCACAGAGATCGGGGTCTACTTTCCACAAGGACCCTAATTATACCTCCGCATGGAATGCAGCATTGACAGGCAGAAAGTTATGGATCATGTTGCCCCCTGATATCCCTCCTCCTGGTGTTGGTACCGATTCGGAAGAAAGTGAGGTGACATCTCCTGTTGGTATTGCTGAGTGGGTTATCTCTTGCTTTTATAACGATTCGGTCAAAATCCCCGAGTGCCTTATTGGTATCACATTCCCTGGTGAATGCATGTACGTTCCTTCCGGATGGTGGCATTCGGTCATAAACATCGATGACTCGGTAGCATTAACACAAAATTTTGTTTCCACTTCAAAATTACCTAATGTTTTGAATTTCTTCAAGAACAAACAAACTCAAATTAGTGGGTTCAGACCTAACCCAGTGAAGCAAGTTTTAGATGTTTTCATAGATAATTTGGGAGAAAAGACAAATGCAGACATCGAGAAGCTTAAGGAATATAGGGCAAAATTCGATTCGCTTGATTTGGATAACAAATTGGGTGACGAAGACTGTGGTGAAATCAACGAATTACCACCAATGCCTATATTTGAATTGTTCAAGCAATTGATGATATGGCAGGGGAAGGAAAGCGAATTATCCGATGCTTTAGTCACTTTAGCGAAAATAGAGAAGAAGAATCATGAAATTTCGACCGGTAGAAGCAAAGCATGGGAGAAGTTGGTTGATACCAAAGAAGAAAAGAAGTTTTCATTTGGATTTAGCTTTGATGAGTCTTCGGATGAGGAGTAATCTTTATCTAAAGGCAAATTAGCATGCGCCCTTCATTTTCTTGTAAATACACTACTTACTAATTATTCTATCTAAATAGACCATTTCAATAGAAGTCTAAACGTTAAATAACAGCCCAATCAGCGTTTGTATATTTTTTATCAATAGACATGCAATTATAACTTATTAAGTGGCGATTGTTCCTTATTTTTATGTCAAAAACGTTGGTTACCCTTTCTGGTAGTATCGCCTACAAGTTGTGGTCATAGTGTTGTTCATAACTCTTAAAATTCCGGTATATTCCATAAAAGTTGCAGACTCAATAGAAAAAACCTATCAATCTATTTGAAAAGTTTGTACAGATTTGGAAATAACTTTCGAACTATTTAAATACGATAATTCTACAAAATGAAAACTACCGAATATAATTTATGTTGTAACCATTAACTCGTAATATCTAGAATTGTATATAATTTAAAACTTTTGGATGGTCTTGTAGAATTGGTTACCTTGAATTTCAGCAATTTCCAATTCCAACTTGGATGGATTTCTGGAACCGTCTGGACCAGCGTAGGTACCAGCACCCCATGGAGAGGAACCGTGAACTTCATCGAAAGAAGTCAACTTTGGGAAAGCTGGACCGTAACCCAATGGAACGAAGACAATACCGTGATGGACAAAGGTAGAAACAGAGTTCATGATTGTTACTTCTTGACCACCACCTGGGGTACCAGTGGAAACAAAGACACCAGCAGCCTTACCGTATAAAGCACCTTGAGCCCATAAACCACCAGTGGAGTCGAAGAAAGCCTTCAATTGGGCTGGGAAGTTACCGAATCTGGTTGGGACACCAAACAAGAAACCGTCGTATTCGGTCAAAGTGTCAAGGGTGGCAATTGGGTAGTTTGGCTTTTCTGGAGCGTGCATAGCAGCCAAAACTTCAGCAGGTAAGATTTCTGGAACTTGGAAAATAGTAGCAGAACCACCAGCAGATTCAACACCAACCTTGACGGCTTCAGCCATCTTGGCGATGTGGTGGTACATAGAGTAGATAATAATTGCAACCTTTGGAGCCATTTTGATTATATTTGAATTAAAACTGTAAAGTAATTAATAGAGAAAGAAGATTGAAAAACAAAAACTCGGGGATTTAATTGTCTTTATATAGTTTAGATAAATTACAATATTCCGCATATTCAATCGTTCAAAAGCCTAAATCATTTTCAATACACAATAGGAGTTAGGTACAGTATAAGAAAATGATTAGAATTAAGGAATTACTTCTTTTGTCACTCTAATAACACGATTACTATAATATTCTTATTAGTCAATTATTTATAATGTACAATCACTGATAAAGGATACAAGAGACATTGGGATTCCGAAAATATCCATACTTTTTTGATTACATTTTTTTAGTAATAACCGCGAAAATGAAATTTAAAAGCTGGTAGAATTGAAAAAGAAAAATCTGGATTCCGTGCACTGCAGGTTTGTGACACTAAAGAATCCACAAACATTTCGATATTCAAGGGATGCATATAGACGCTAGCCTATCTTTAGGGTTTCATAATCTTTGTATATAACCAAACGGGATCTAAATTTCTTTTTTTTTAAATATTGTGGACTTATTTGATAAATTTGTAATTCTTATATATATTTGTAAAGAATTTGTAATAGTGAATAATTTCGGATGGACAAATTTAGCTTCTTTCTATATCCACAAAGTTTTCGACTTGGGTATCTTACTCGGCACGTAATTGTGCAAAATACGCCGCGCGTTTGTCTTAATTAACTTAATTGTACAGCCTTTTTCTGCATCTTGCATTAATATTTGATTACATATATAGTTTCTCTAAATTTTTTTATATATATATATATAAGCCTTTGTCAAAAATTGCCGTTCTTTTAATTTCAAATATTTCTCAGTTTATCTTTAATTTAATTACATAATGAAGGTTGCCATAATTCAATTCTCCCTTTATGGTCATATCACCGTATTGGCCAAGACTATTAAGTCAAGCATAGAAGAAACCAAGGTCGCTTCTCAAGTCGATATTTTTCAAGTTCCAGAAACTTTACCTGAAGAAATTTTGACTCTTTTACTGGCTCCACCAAAGCCAACTGACATTCCAATTGCCACATTGGATGTCTTGGAAGAATATGATGCCTTCCTTATCGGTATTCCAACTAGATTCGGTACTGCTCCAGGTCAATGGTCTGCTTTCTGGGATTCAACCGGTGGTTTATGGGCTAAGGGTGCTTTGTACGGTAAGCCAGTTGGTTTATTTACTGCAAGTGCTGCTCAAGGTGGTGGTCAAGAAAGTACCATTCGTAACACCATTTCACAATTTGTTCATCACGGTATGCCATTTGTTCCATTGGGTTACGGTGCGGCTTTCCCATACTTGACTTCTTTTGAAGAAGCTCACGGTGGTTCTCCATGGGGTGCCGGTACTTTCGCTGGTTCTGATGGTTCGAAACTACCAAATGAAACCGAATTGGCCATTGCTAAGGCTCAAGGTGAAGCCTTTGTTAATACTGCTTTCAAGATCTACAATTCCACAAACCCTTCTGCATCTGAAAGCTCTACTGCTACACCAACTGAAAAGTCGTCTGCCTCTCCAGCCCCTGCTCCAGCAAAGAAAGCTGCTGCTGCTGCTGCTCCAGCTGCAAAGAGAGAAGCTCAATCTTCTAAGCCACCTGCAGAATCTCAAAGTTCTTGCAAATGTATAATAATGTAGACATAGAAATAAGCTAGATTTGTTTCACATATAAACTTTTAATATCTAATGAATGAAATCATTTTAAATTGAATCAATTGTTCCGAATTATCGGATGTTAGTAATCAGTATCTCTTGATTAAATGCAAAAAAATAAACATACCAAATGGGAAATCAACTCCAAAAACATCCAATCTTACATAAGCTATTTTATGGATCTCATATTTTTTCAAAAATAGACTTTTGAGTGAATTGAAATGCCATAGTAGGAAATGAATGCACCTTGTTATTGAATATTCTACTCAAATCTTTAAAACTCTCATCCCCGCTCTCACGGCAATTAACTTTCAAAATTTGTCAAGTACTAACATGCACGATAACATATACATTGGATCAATCCTCAGGGAAAGCCTAGTACAAACACAAAATTAAATTGAATAGTCAACAAAAGCGGGAACGCTAAAGTGCAACGAATTTCATTGGATTTTTAGTCGGTTCACTGGAACAATAGACAGGACTAATTTCTTTGTGTGAGGAGAATATGCAAGTTGCACACGTTCATGAGAACGTGGTGGTATATGCAGTATGGCTAAACTTCCCTTGAACTAATCAATGAATACATTTCTCGAGATTGAAGATAATAATATTAAAAAAAGGGTAAAGACCACGAAAAGTTTACGTAATATTTGATGTGGGGATTAACACGTAAAATTGTGTTCCTAAATCAAATAAAAAATAAACTTGACGGAGTACTCGACTCTTTTCCCGATATGCAATATCATTAAACTTCCTGCTCTTTTTATCTTTCTTTGAAAAAAAACGAAACCATTGGGAAAGTAAAAAAAAAAGCAAGAATATGTGAGATACATATCCTAGATGTGAAATGTTGTCTATTTCACAGACTATATATGCCAAGTGCTTGCGTTCATTGAAAAATAATGTGTCAAACAAGATAATATCCCGAAACTTTAATAGATTTCTTGTAGAAGAGTTGATGTATCATGGAGAAAGCTGCCAAGTTCTCCGCATATCTCATTTTTGTCATCCTCGAATAACTTTGCAAATACGTCTCGAAGTAGAATTCTAATCTTTGTTGAACGATGTCAGTATATCGGGCAATTGATGATACAAAGGGTGAAACGGTACCGGAATATGACAGGCACGCTTTTGAATGTCTAATTTAATAAACCCTTTTGTATGCATAGACTGTATTCTACGTAACACCTCAGGGGAATAGTCTGTATATTAAGACTAGTCCAAAAATCAATTACCCAAAACACTTACAATGTCAACAAATTTAGTACTTCTGAAACCTTATAATGCAATTGGTGTATTCTCTGAATCAACTACGACATTCCAAACGACAATACTATCTAATTGGCTTGGTATGATCTTTTCACATTACACTTAACACGTCAACACATTGGATAATAGCTCTTGAAGGTAAAGTCCGCCTCCAATTTCCAAGATCTTTAGGGACACTAACTACTGCGGTATGGATCTTTAGATAACCGATCGATCCAGTTCAAGTTCAGGTTCCAGCGAACATGTTAAGAAGTGCAACATTATAAAACTATTCTCCATTAGTGAAATTAGTGCCAGAATATGTAATAAAGCAAATAAAATTCGAATGAATTCGAATGTGAGAAAAGAAAATCTTTAGTAGAGCCAAAGTTAACATTCAATTATAATTGTATAATTCGACTGAAAAACCATCGAATTGCCAATCTCCCCTAGTGACTTTTCATATTCAAAAGTACAAAAGTCTTCCCTAGAAAAGGCTTTTGAATTTTCTGCGATGCCATAATAAAAGAATATAGTAAACCTGTCTTAAGCAAGACACAATGTTTTAATGAAGCTTGATTCCCAAAGAATTGAAAAGGAAAAGGAATTTTTCAGTTCATTTTTAGCGCGTTTTGTTTACGCGAGCTTTTTGGTTTCCAAGAGTATAAACAAACGTTCGAAATCAAAAACTTTAATTAAATGAGCATGAACGATTACGAGGAAAAGTTGTGGGATATAGCTCTGAATATATTCCTTAATAAGCCGAGGGCTAGCGCCTCCAGCACAGTGAATCAGTCCGTGAATTCACTATTTTCAGCCGTTAGTGGTGACACAGTCAAGCCGAGAAAACGGTCCAAAAAGGTACATATATATGGTTCAAATGACATTGATTCTTCCAAATTGAGTCTTAAAAAGAAAAGGACGCCATTGCAAGATGTTTGCGTGAATACAATTAAGTCGCTGGACGAACAAGCCAAGCATATAGATTCGGGACCGATCGATATTAAGAAACGCAAAAGTATACCCATTGCTTTTCTAGTCGATTCCGATAGTTTGGATAAATCAGATTTGCAGAAGATTACTACGGAAGACTCTGAAAATATAGCGTCGCTGAATATCACAGCTCAGCGTAATGATAACCTTAAAAGCCTGTCTTTCCAAGACGTTGTGAATGTTATCGATATTACCAAAACCTCAGCCAAGCATACTCAAGATGGGAATAATTTAAAAGATCGCGAATATCAAACGGCGCTCGTGACTGGTATAGCGGTCTTGCAACCAATTTTGTCTAAACCCAATAGGCCCCTGCATTCTCGTGAAACATCGATTGAAGTCGATGATAGCGAAGAAGAAATTATTCCCTTGACGAGTTCTCAATTCACGGCTCCGTCGTCATCCCAAAAGCATAGAACTGTGGTGCCTGATTCGAGATCGCTAATACCTCACAGTCAGGTTTTGGTCAAACCCAGACAACACAAAGAGCATTTGATGAGCTCACAACTAAGCAATGAAAATTTACAACCGGAAGATTTAGCAATTACCGCGGACTCAACAGTAGAGTGTGATGCCTACACCTCGCAGCCTATGATATATGACGTGGAGCGTTGTTCATCACCGGTTGCAAAGTACGTTGATAATGATTGTGTGATTATAGAAGAAAAGAAAGTCGATATAGATCAGGTTGAACTAAATGAGCCTGAAGCAAACACGATTCCCGACAAAAGCCTGAAGATATCAATTGTCGTGGAAATGTCACTGGTGACCACCAACGAAAGAGAAACAACAAAAATGCTGATGGAGAATGATAATAAGAAAGAAAACGTACGAGAAGAGAGAGGTAAAAACTCCCCTGATGATGTCGAAGAAAACAACAGCTTAAAAGATGAAAAAGAATTTTCAGGAGTTCCAAATGCAAGTACAGAAGTAAAATCGAAAATTGCCGTTGAAAAAAATGCTACTTTCCTTCCAATTAAGAAACCCAAAACCGTTAAAAGCATTTATCAGCTTAAAAACAAAAGTTTATCGGACATAATGGGCAATTCATTTTCAGCGAGGAAAGGTGTTCGTGTTGGACTATCTAGAAAAACTAGAATAGACTCATTGCATCAAAACATTAGAAAGAAAAGCTGAGGATATAGGGACGGTTTTTATATTTAACAAGTTGTATAGATTAAAATTAAATATATGCAACCGTTTCTTCGTCTGATTTAGAGGTTCAAATCTGCTTCAAAATAACGGAATACGGATGTGATGTATAGCGGGCGTTATAGCTTACGTTCAAGCTCCAGATTTCAATTTTAAATCGATTAGTGAAAAAATAGAGATACCTTGTAGATTGAGAGTCAATTGGTATAGTCGGGAAAAGATCCGATCCGCAGTAGTTAGTGTCCATTGAGGCTCTTGATAAATGCGTCCACATTTTGGCTGCAATTTTATGGAGAATTCGCCTTAAATGTTGGAAAAACGTCTATAAATAATTTTAAATGATGTTCTTGGAAGCAAGTTCAGGAAAGCAGTATGCAAAAGTATATTTCTTAGCCATTTTGAGTTGTTGGCCAAATGTTTGGTACTTACGAAAGTTGAAAAAAAATCGCCCAAAAGAAACTGAGCCAACAGTTTTTTAGGGGATTTCGCACTTATTTCGGCCGATATGGCCAGAGAGTGGTTTGCATGTTTTTTTTAGCAAGCGTAATTTTCTTCTTTTCTTTATGCTAAACCCAGGACACTTGCAATGAGCGTCCGTGCCGGAATGATACCATCTTTGAAGAGAGGGGGAGTTCCCTAGTGCAGACGTACTCTCTAGCCTGGAATATAAGGTGCGGTCATTCATTTGGCGGTACTCTGGATACTTGTGTTCAGTCGTTAGCTCGCATGGTTGGTTAAGGACTCTACGAATATCCGTACATATTTTTTCTCACCGTATAGGAAAGGATGATAAGCCAGCAAAAGAAACACGGGTTAAGGGGCAATTAACTCTTCAACGCATTCTCTTTCAGACCCTTGGTTTCTTTCTTTTCTTTGTGTGTTCTTTCCTTTTTATTTTCTGTTTGTTGGCTGATTTCTCTTGTTGGATTAATTGCGCTTTCTTTGTGGGAGAATAGAATATTTTTGTATACGAACCCCGGAATCCTACAAGAGTTGTAGCAGAAATGAGAAGCTCAAACCGAGTCTTAACTTCGTGGAATCTATTGCAAGATAGTCCTGGAATTACAGCCATGATAAAATAGAGAATACAAAGGATCGATAAGTAAATACACAGTCCATACGGTCAACCTCATTTCGTGTATCCTCGTTTGCAGGTGTAGCACCTCTTTCTAAACTAAATACGCACTCATTTCGGCAAAATTTTTTGAGTATGCGACCAAATACAAAAAATAAAACATCGTAAATAAATTAAATAAAGAACTGAAAAACCTATAGTTATACAAACGTATGAAATAAACCGGGTGTGTACCAAAGCATGATGGCAACAATAAATAGATGTTTT
The DNA here is from genome assembly GCA_030582715.1 of Kodamaea sp. yHQL449. Lineage (NCBI taxonomy): Eukaryota > Fungi > Ascomycota > Pichiomycetes > Serinales > Debaryomycetaceae > Kodamaea > Kodamaea sp. yHQL449. The sequence continues at coordinate 420,061 of JAJMGT010000010.1, read as the reverse complement.
TTGCTATCCTTTAAGATTCCGTGGCGATACTAGTAGCAGTTAAAAGGAGCGTGAGCTGATTAGGAAAATCAATACATTTTTTTTTAGAAAACTCGTAACATACACTTCTCATAGATAATCACCAGTTATGAAGAGCCTCTTGTAGTTTGAGTATAATCTCGTAAGTCGTAATATCATCAAGTTGGGTATTAACGGGTTAGCGCTTAATGTTTACCCAAACAGAATGAAACTGGAGTAGGACAAGCGCCCTTCTTAGTCGAGGACTTCAAAGAGCATCGCCTAACATAATCCTTCTTTTCATCAAACTGCGTATAATTCTTGCACTGAGACGATGTGTTAGAAGTACTAACCTCAACGGCGGGCTTCTTTTTGCTAAGTAAGCTCATTTTGCTATGTTTTCCACCACCAAATCAGCGATATATGGATATCAAATATAATAATACTCTGACAGCACACTAGAAACACACCAAAGGTGATTTAATAGTAGATAACAGAATAAAATATATGTGTAGATAAATAAATAAAACAAATAAAACAAATATATTGAAGATATTTGTATGTTATATACGATTTTTTTAATGGGTATTTTTATGCTTATGGGGGAGCGAGATTTTGTCTTAAAAATGCAATTTGCGCTGATTTTATTAGGGTAAAGTACAAATTTTTTTCTATAGATCATAAGGCCGTATACATGCTAATTATTTATTGCCAGATTTAGATTCGCTTATTAGAAATTTTAGGGCCTTAGTAAAGTGTTGTATGCCTATGATGTAATTGGAGTACAAAATTTTTGTTTGTTACTAGCGTTAAATGTGTTTTAGGTGTATTTTTTTTTTTTTTTTGCAATAATAGAAAGGCTTGTCCTGTCTGTGACATAAAAGCTGCATTTGCAGGTTAGATGCATATTATTTTATTAATGGAGTTGACTCTTGACTTTGTTTTCGCGCTAGTATTAATTTTTATATTTGGTGCAGTAACGACCAAACCCACCTATGAAAAAAATCCCTCATGATTACTTTGACAAAGAATAAAAAATTTTCTCGCGATTTTTGTTTTGCTTTTTCTTTTTTACACTTTAGAGAGAATCCGCAAAGGGGAATGGTTCGAAATTACTATCTTTTGTAGGACAATAAAATTGGTTGGGCAACAAAGTATGAGACGGGGCAAAAACAGAATAGGCCAAATAGAGAAATGATGGACTGTATAAGCATTTTTAGTGTAGCACACACTTAGCCTAATGGAGCAATGGCAACGACCTAATCGAGTTATTGTGTCCATGCTCAAAAATTCGACTCTTCCTCTCTGCGGAAACACCGTACTTGAAGTTTCCGCATTAGACGAAGATTTTGTCGATTTCTTTTTTAACATGTTTCAGAGCATCATGAGGTTGTTGGTGCAATATTGTCATCTCCGTAAAGATGCAATTTATTATTTGATTACATAATCATTTTGTTTCTCTTGTTCTTGCTATTCTGTTTCAAATAACACACCACTCACAAACGTCATACGGTGACATACAATAGCATCCCAAAGTAGAGAGACCTATTCCCCATATTACAAAAATAGCATGCTATTACAGATTTTATGTCATTTCTATCATTAAGATACCAGTTTTGGCTTTTTCCTATTTTGTACGTGAACTAGACTAATTCTACTACAACAAACTTTCCTCATCAAGCTTTTGTCTAATTACAAACAACAATTATATTTTTAAGCTTTGTTTTTAAGCTTTGTTTCATTTGACGTCAACAAGAATTGCTTGCTGGGGCCAAATTATTTCTATTCTTGGTATTTTGTCTACCGTAGCAAGTCAAGCTAAAATGTTCTCGAACTCATCCATGTTTTCCAACTCATCTTGTTGCGCCACTCTCTTTAATACCTCTTTCTTACTCGACTCCTGTATGAAACCATCCAATAGTAACTCATCTAATATGTGATAGGCCTTCTCAAAGCCAAATATAATATCCAATTCACACACATTTCCGTACATCTTGTCCATTTGTTCAACAAATCTGTGGATAATCTCAAGGCCAAGCAATTCGTTATCACCTTGATCAATACCAATCACAAAAAATAGCGATGCGTATCGACGGTAGACAACCTTAATATCCTTATATTCTAAAACATTACACATCTTGGCTCTACGGCTAAGAATCAACGTGGTTAATTCTCTCGTTCTCTTTGATTTTTCCTTTTGCAGCACGCTTTGGTACCATTTGGATAGCCTGACCTTCCCTTGTCGGGAGAGAAGGAATAAAAACTGAATGGCCATGTTGATGGTTGTGTATTGACTTTAATCTCGAATTACCTAATATATTTTGATTTGATTTTTTGAGCTTGTTGTCTTTTCGTTTGTACTGCATATTAAAATAAGTTTGTGAACAATTTGCAATCATATTTCTTCCGCAAAGTATTAGAACGCAACTATAAGTTACATCCTTACAAGGGGGTTATTGATAGATATGTATCCGATTATTTCGTGTACTTGGTCTTTCGCATTAGGCAGGTGTACAGTTTCGAGTTAGTTCTTTTGAAATAAGGTTCTGTTTTGCAACTGGAGTATCTGCTTCTATATTAAATGGATTTATTCGCGCCAGTTTTAAAAGAGCTTCACACGGAGGAGTTTATACAACTAGCTTGTTTTGAACTTATTAGTTGATTATGAAGCTTTACTGCCTTTACCGTCAGAGCTTTAAGCGTAAAAAGAGCAAACAGGTGAAAGACAGAATGGTATAAAGTACTATTGAAAAAGCTCTCATGGCGTAGAAGGTATCACTGACCAGAATTGTTGGCTTTACAAAAGCTCTAGAGAGCTGGCACTTTCTGCATTTCATTTTATTGGTATTTACAGGTGACTAGTGGCTCACTGCTCATTTGGGGAAATAATCTATTTTGGCAGACGTTCTTTGAATAATCTGTAAAGTTTGATCGGCTGACTATTCTATTGAATAGGGATAGTATTATGACAGAGATCCGTAGCGAAAAGAAGTTATGCACAATAACGTTGCTCGTTCACTTCGCACGAGGTGCATATTACACAGCTGCCAGAATGACCGTCATAATTGGATAATTGTACTGTTGAAATCGTCTTAGATGCGTCTACAGCATTTTGTCTATCCATTTGTTAGACATTAGTTACAGAGTATTTTTTTTGCGCTCTGCGTGCTTCTATACCTGGTTAAAAATACACAAAAGAACGAGAGTCTCGTAATATTATGTCATACAGCAGTTCAAGAAGAAGATCGTGGAATGCACAAGGAGATATAAGATAGATTGAAATTGGTGACGCCGCGACAGCCTTAGTCTTGCCACAGTTTTGGCGATGATACATTTCATTATCTAGAAACGAGGTGAAAGATTTATCTACAGTAAATAGATTCATATATTAAATACTCGATTTTTGAAAGAGTCAATGTTATTCCAATCGATAAGAAACAGTAAACAACGCACAGCCACTGTAAATAAACTCTGCAGTCTAATAACTATTTCCCAAAAAATGTTCTGTGTGAATCACCAAAAAGAAAAAAGTTGGTGCAACTTTTTCGCTTATACATATAAATATACCCCAGGTGGCCCCCACCACGTTTTTGGCTTTGTAACAAATTCTGACGCCTTCCCCATTAGCAATATTGTTCACCCGAATTGAATCAAATTTTAATCTCAACACAATTTGATATGTTTATATGCAATGTGGCATTATGTTACTGAATTATATATATATACTATTTATTTCGTCTTATCTTTTTGTTCTCTTTATCTTTTGAAATTTTGATTGTGTATTTTGAGTAATATTTTCAAGCCTTCACGATAGACTTAGTGATATTGCCAGTAAGTTTTGCTCCGTTAATTATTACTTAAAAAAGACGAGATAAAAAAAGATTGTTTTTGACACCTTAAAACTTTTCACTTCAGCAAAGGAAAAATAGGTCAGGCTCAGAAACGGAAAACCAAACAATCAAAGCGATTTGAAGATACAAAGGTCAGAGAAAAAAGAAAAAAAGAAACACACCCACTTTTTCTTACATTTGAAGTTTTTTTCCTTGACTAAACTTAGCCCAAGCGCATCATTCTTCTTTCTCATAAATATCAACATATATATATACACCATATATATTATCATATTAACACTTGTGATATCACTGATGAATTCACTTGAAAACAGATCAAAGTACTGAAAAAGAAAACACTTCTCGAAAAAAAAAAAAGAAAAAAAAAGGGAAAACTTTAAAAAAAAATAAACAGCCATGGCGATGAAGGTTATACATACAGAATCTAAAGGACCACCATCAAAAACAACAATATCGGAAGCGGCTAATGAGACCGTCTCTTTATCGCCAAAATCTAACCTGTCTTCCACAAAAACTATTGCATCTACCTCTGCATTTCGCCGTGCATCTTTTGCACCAGGAGTCGCAACTATATCCGAATCAATACTGAAAAATACGGCTAACCCCTCTAATACAAATGCATTTCCGACAACAAATACACTGTTATCAAATGTAGAGGGTACCACATCTGCATCTACTCAATCCGAGTTATCGATACCTTCCAGCTCGATAACAGGAAGAAAGGCCGCCAGATCATTGCGGCTTTTCAGACCTCCAAATATCAAACCTAGTTCAAATACAGATGATGAAGATTATGGTGATTTAGATGGAAATACTCAAACTTCTACATCAACAAATGCCAATGCTCATCCTTTTTTACTCACTTCGAGAACCAATTCAAAGTTATTCGAATGCGACGATGCCCTTAATAAGTTAAAAGTCGACTCCGAAGATGCGAACTTATTGAGTGACATTGAGCCAGTATCATCAGCAACTTATTTCCCTCATACCCCCGCCGACAAAATGCCATATATATATCCTGCTGTTTCTCCCTATAAGAATAGCAACGAAGATAATAAGGCATCTTCAATATCTGAAGATTTCCCCCAGACACAGCATCTTAAAGCCAATCTTGAGTTTGATCATTCATCCACTGGTGGTATAACCAGAATCAAAAAACTGAAAGACTCACTGGAAGAATCATCTGCTACAATGTCTGTATCTGCATCTACACCTTCAATAACTCCAAAACAGGAAACGACACCGCCGGCTGAAACTCCAGCAACAGTTCCAGGACCAATTGAGCATACACACCAGCATCATCATCAGCATCATGAAAACCAGCATGCATACCCAAACACTCAGTTGTTTCCTTTGGCTGTTGAGTTACGTCCGTTCAAAAATAAGGTTGGAGGACATACTGCTATTTTCAGCTTCTCTAAACGAGCAGTATGTAAAGCTCTTATGAACAGAGAAAATTTATTTTACGAAACTGTTGAATTCAAGCACACCGAATTGCTTAAGTTCATGCCCAAATATATCGGTGTTCTTAACGTGAGATATTCAAGCATCATCAGTGATGATGACCTCATCGAAGAAAACATTGCTACTCCAAACAGCCCAATCGAAAACGATGACGAAGAAGAGTTACATCCAGAAGTTGTATTAGATGACAACAAGCATATAATTCCTGATTCCTTATGGCGGCAATACTCTAATTCATATCCGTCGCCTTTGACCGACTCATATATGGAAGCAAATCGTGATGCTGCCGGTAGCTTACACGATAGTTTCCATGGAGCCGCGAATCTACAGAACTCGAGCGATAATTTATCGAACCTGGTTGCATCTTCGATGAACTCGCAAAAGCAAGCTCATAATCCAAACACAGGACTTCATCAAACAAGATCGAATAACACTGGTTCGACGTTGATCAATACTGATTTTCAAGTGCAAATTTTGCAAGAAGTATTCCACCCTACATTGAAATTGCAAAATCAGAATGTGGCAACACCTGTGACTGCAACAACACCAAACGATGTCGTTCCAGCAACAGGAGATGATATCTTCACTATGGACGATGAACCACCTCTGGAGGAAGTTGCATCGGAGATTGAATCTCCACAACTTAGTTCGGCAGATCCTAAGAAGCAAAGTGGAAGTACTCTATCATCGAGCGTTGCAGTTACACCAGCATTAAGAAAACATACGAGGTTTGAAAGATTCATTCTTTTGGAGGACCTCACCTCGAACATGACGCGGCCTTGTGTTCTCGATTTGAAAATGGGAACTAGACAATATGGTATAGAGGCAACTGATATAAAGCAAAAATCCCAGAGACGTAAATGCCGTGCCACAACTTCTAGAAAATTGGGTGTAAGAATCTGTGGATTACAGATTTTTAAGAAAAAGCGTGATGATGAACAAAATAATGAAACCGTACACATTATGAAAGATAAATATTTCGGTAGAAGAGTCAAGATTGGGCTTGAATTTGCTAAAATATTGAGCAAATATTTGTACGATGGGCAGACCAACTACTCGATTCTAATTAAAATACCCAGTTTGATTGCACAATTCAACGAATTATATGAGATTTTCAAGCAAATGAAAGGTTATCGTATGTATGGATCATCAATCTTGCTTATGCATGACGGATGTGCACAATTGGATGAAGAACGGGTTAAAGTTAAGATCATTGATTTTGCACAATCAGTTATTATCCCACTGGATGCACTCGACATCAACCACGTAGTCAATGCAACGATCCCTCCCGCATACCCTAATTCAAGCGATCGAGGTTATTTGCGTGGTTTAAACACACTCATTGCATATTTCAAGCTAATCTTCAAGGTTTTGAGTGGACTTGAATTTGGTGAAGATTGTGATGCTGCCCTTGCACGAATAAAGCAAAATAAGGCCCGTTTCATGCAACCAAATTATTGGCTTGATGATTATGCCGAGTTGGATGATGGTAATGATGGTAAAGGTACCGAGATTGAACAGAATGATCCATTCAATATTGAGTATCCCGAATATTCGTACGAGGAAGACGAATTAGTTTCTGAATAGTTGTATTTCTTATAATGCATGAGACCCTGTGATACAAAATAGTGTTTGTGCCTCTTCTACATATTGAGAAATGATGTAAAAATAAAAATTAAAAAAACCTGTCTGTAGCAGATTAAGATTATTTCCAAAATAAGACATAAATATGAAATAGGAATTAACAAATTTGTATAATTTAGAGATTATTTTGTCGATATTTTTTGAATTTCTAATAATTGATGTAATTTTTAAACCAACAAAATGTGGAGGTATCCGTGCCTTTCGCAGAAGAGCTCATAATGTTTGCGCAAAGTTTTAGCGCTCATCGGCCTTTTCGGAAAATACAGACGCATTCTCAAGTTCTCGGCTTGATCACATTTGTGTAAGCAATCTAACTTGATACTCAAAAGTTGCTCCAGACATTTTCTACACATAATATATCTGATTTTTCTAAGATCCCGTAGTATTGTAGACACCACCATGGTCAGTCTTGTTGTATAAACACCGCCTACTTCATTTTTTATCCGGCGCAATGTTTTCGCAGCTTTCCCCCACTTTTGGCCAAGCGACAAAAATTGTTTAAAGGCGGACTAGACGTAAGTGACACAATCAAATACACAATATAAATATAAAAATAGTGCGAAAGCCAAATATTGACAAGTATATATAAACCGGACAATTTCTCCGGATTTGAAAATTGATAAAGGAAAAAGGTTGATTTTTTTTTAATATTAGATTTTATATTGGTTCTTCTTTTGAACTTTACTATTGCCTTTTCATATATTCACAGATCATATGCCACGTCGTAACAGTAATGCTCCGTTCATACCTTTGGTTGCTACTATAGATATCGGTACCACCTCGGCAAGAGCGATCTTATTTTCACAAGAGGGGGTTGAAATAGCCAAGCGACAAATCGAGTACTCGACAACCGCTTCTGAAGCTCCCGCAGGATCGAAAAATACCGACCAATTTAGAAGAAGATCATCTCTTTTGAGACATAATGAACCGATTTTTACCGCTGAAGGTATCGCAATTTCGATTACGGATGACATTGAAATCGAAAACAATGCTGCCAGTGTCGGTCCAACTTTAAGATTCCCTCAACCAGGTTGGGTCGAATGTATGCCAGTGCATATATTGGCCAATGCTGTTCAATGTTTGGTTGCCTGCTTGATCACTTTACGGAAAATCAACTCGAATCCAGCCCTCAAGGTCAAATACAAGGTTAAGGCTATTGGTATTGCAAATATGAGAGAAACAACAATCGTTTGGTCTAGGAAAACAGGTAAACCTATGTCGGGTGGTATCACATGGACCGATACCAGAACCGCCGAAATTGTTCAACATTTGGAAAAGATGATTGATGAAGATCGGAAAGAAGAATTGAAACAAAAAACCGGCTTGCCATTATCAACCTATTTTTCCGCTGCCAAATTGCGTTGGCTTTTGGATAATGATGACAAGATTAGAGAAGAGTATGAAAAGGGTGATGGTAACTTGATGTTTGGTACTGTCGACACTTGGTTAATTTATAATATGACAAAGGAAAAGACTTTTGTGTCAGATGTTACAAATGCCTCGAGAACATATTTCATGGATCTTGAAACTATGGACTATGATGACGATTTACTTGATTTTTGGGGCATTGACCCAACTAAAATCAGGTTACCCAAGATTGTATCAAGTTCCGAGTTTTATGGTTCTTTTGCCGCTCCAAACTTGTCCAATTTAGGTTTCCATAATAAGATTACTCAAGAAGCATATGACATCTTGAAAACAATCACTGGTGTGCCCATTTGTGGATGTCTTGGAGATCAATCTGCATCTCTTGTTGGTCAAATGGCATTTAAGCCTGGTTCAGCTAAGTGTACCTATGGTACTGGTTGTTTCCTTTTGTATAATACCGGTACACGGAAATTGATTTCTGAAAACGGTGCTTTGACCACCTTTGGTTTTTGGTTCCCTCATTTAGAAGGTGAAGATGCCAAACCACATTATGCGCTCGAAGGTTCGATTGCTGTTGCCGGTTCGATCATTCAATGGTTGAGAGATAACTTGAAATTGATTGAAAATGCAAAAGATATTGGACCATTGGCTTCTCAAGTGCCAAACTCGGGTGGTGTTGTTTTCATTCCAGCATTTTCGGGGTTATATGCCCCATATTGGGACCGTGGTGCTAGAGGTACTATCTTTGGTATGACTCAATATACTTCTTCGAGTCATATTGCTCGTGCTGCCTTAGAAGGTGTCTGTTTCCAAGTACGTGGTATTTTAAAGGCTATGGCTAAGGATGCTGGTGAATCTGAAGATTTCTTGGAAGAAGCTTTAGCTACTCAGGATGAAACAAAGCCATTGTCGTCTTTAGCTGTCGATGGTGGGATGTCAAAGGCTGATGAAGTCTTGCAGATTCAAGCAGATGTTTTGGGTCCTTGTGTTACGGTGAAGAGAGCTAAAATTTCCGAATGCACAGCATTGGGTGCTGCTATTGCTGCTGGTTTATCGTTCAAGGATGAAGAAGAACGAGTTTGGAAGAACTTTGATGATGTTGTAGCGAAGATTAATGGTAATGATGATCATAATAACTCGTTTACTGCCGAATTGCCTGACAATGATAGAAGAAAGAACTGGAAGAGATGGGAAACTGCGGTCGATAGAGCAAAGGGTTGGTTGACAGAAGAAGACTTCTGAAGTTATAGATTTTATTTATATAATTACATGATTAGTTATAAATTTCGAAATATGGTTCATAAACTATGCTCTTCTTCAGTATCACTCTCATAATCATCGATATCGACAACCTGATGAGACTCATCCTCATCGTAGCAGAAAGATCCAGTGGTATCTTGATCTGATAAGTTTTCAAAGTTGAAGGAACTATTGAGTAAATCGTCATTTGGTAGTATCTGTTTTAAAGGAGAATTAGGAGTCTTTTTGGGCGATAGGTTTGTTACCACATCTTGAAAGAATTTGCTCGTTTTGTTTGTCAAATCGTCCAACTTTTCATTGAAATCATTTGTTTTTGGTGGGAAGATGTTTGAAGCTTTATTTTTCAAGATCTTAAAATCATTGACCGTATTGTTTAAAAAGATATTTGAAGCCCTCTTGGTGATATGATTGATTTTGGGTAAAAAGTCCATGTCTGAAGTCGTTGAATCATCGGTATTTGTTAATCTTGCTAATTCAGCATTTGTTTCCATATATATTTGCTTATAGACATCGCTCAGCGATCCATGCATGTTTTTATTCAAATTAGAAAACTGCTGTTGTCTCTTACATTCTTCCAAATTTGTCGAGATTTCCAATAATTCGAACTTTAGGCGTTCAACTTTATTTTGGTATTCAAGAAGTTGTTTGTGCTTTGTAGTGTAATCTTCGAGGAGTTGATTATGCCTCGATTTATAATCGATTTTTGAATTGTTGATGGTGGATGGTGGCCTTATGGCCGGTTTCATGGTCACAGGTTGTTCGAGCAGTATTTCATTTCTATTGAATTGCTGATTTTTTAAAGGTGAGCTTTTGGGAGTGATGTGATTCGACTTTTCTCTAGTGCTTTGACTCTGGAAATGGCTCACCAATTCGCTGACCGATCCTGTCTTGCGTATAGTTTTATTAATCGAAGGTTGCTGCAAATTCAATGGAGAGAGAATTGAAGAAGAATCTCTCTTTGGCCTAATTGGAGTTCTTAAATGGCCTTGATTTTCCTTATCTTCGATCATTCTGTGATTTGTTTTGATCTAGTTTACACAACGTCAATTTTGTTTGACGAAATCTCAACGTATATATAGAAATAACAAATTAATGAGATGAGACAAAGCAGTTGTGGTTAACCCGATTTGTAACTTTTATAAATACATATAAGCTTGTTGGGAATTAAATCAATATTGCAACCTAATCGAGACGAAATCAAAATAATCATCAACGGATCATGTCGTTGAAATTAATTCGCGACATACCTGCAGGCACGTGAGAAAGATTGCTTAAATTTGTTGCATTATTTGCATATGACACTCCAATTCCACGCCTGTTCAAATAGAAGAAAAAAAACCTTCCATCAATAATAAACAATCAAAACAAACCGAAAATTTTAGTTGCCCTACAAATTTTCATCAGATTATCATTTAAGTATTTTATTCATATTTATATTCAAAACTTTCTTCCATATTTAAAGAATAATTTTTTTTTTTTTTGAATCTTATTCTGCAATCAATTTAACTTAAATAAAATGGCTCTCTTAGCTAAGATCAAGTGTTACGTTTCTTCCTTCCTTGTTTTATATACCTTGTACTTGTTCACTTACAAGTGTGTTCAATTGAAGGAAACCCCATTGGAACATGGTGTCGAATCTGTTCTCCACCCATTGTCTCACAGCCATAACCAAGCTTGTGACGCTTTAGATAAGGGTCATGCTTACTTACAACCATATGTTGTTAAGGTCCAATCCTTTTTGGATACTCATGTTCACTCGCATCCACTCTTTGTTCAGTACAAGGTTGATGCCAAGTTGGATCTTGTTAAGAGCAAGTACTACGAATATATTTACCCATTGGTCATTCAATTGTTCAAATATATTGAAATCGTCGAAGCTCACATCTATGATAATGCTCAAAACTTATACAAGAAGTTTCAGAATGTTAAGAACTAATTGTATATAGTGTGTATTAATAAACAGTCTATTTATCCATGTGTAATTTTAACTTGTATTTCGCATTTATTTCGCCCCTCCTTTGACTCCCTTTTTTATCACCTCTTTGCTTGCTTTTTGATGACTGGGGTATCCCCGGAAAAAATGATCTCGTCTGTGCTTCAAACAGCTTAAATATTATACACACGCTCTCTATAAACTTGTAAAGGGACAACATTCTTCCATGCGACAAGTTTCTGATTATTGCTACTGGTTTAAGCTTTACTTGCAGCAATACTACAAATTTCAGGTGTGATTGATCCATTAAATTTTCTCTTTGCGCTCCGAACAGATCTCGGGTTTATCTACTTTTTGATCAAATAAAAAAGGACTACACATTTAGTTGTCTTTTTTTTACGAGAACTCATGTCTTATTTATCAAGGCTTTATATACTCACAAACTTGACACCATTTTTTTGCAATAATTCGATTTTGTGTACATTCTCATTTTATGGATTGAAAATCAAAAATGTGATCAAAAAAAAAATAAAAACATCGAAAATCAATGAACAAAAGGCTTCTCCTTGTTATTGTTAATTTGCAGCCTTATAGTTTTTTTGCAGTATTGATATAAGAATACAATGAATCTCCTCCAAGGTATTGTATTGCTTTTCAAATTTGCAATCAGTTACTTGGTATACACCGCCACATTCACATGTCCGATTAACAAAGATATCAACCAAAGTGACTTGACGCTGTTGTATCCAGTAAATTCCCAAACATGTAACTTATTACATAATGATATAAAACCAGTTTACGTCAACCATTTACTTCCAAATTTGGTTGAGTTGGATCAAAAATTCCACATCAGGCAACAGTCGAATCAAGCTATTCAAAAAATCACTGATTTTAGTAAAGCAGTTATTTTGCCCAAATTAGTTGAAGTCAACAGAAATATAATAGTACCATTTTTAACAAAAGCTCAAATCGAACTTGAGTTTTATGCGTACTTGGGTAAAATTCATCTTATTAGATATTACAATTTGACTACCCTTCATTTGAAGTCTGCTTCTCAGAAATATATCGAACCACATCTTCATACCTTGTATGAAATCGACCAAATCAAGCTTGTGGTGGATTGGATTGTGGATTCTTATTCTATTCTTGTTAAGAGATCTCATGATATTAACTTACAGAGCAAACTCGATTTCTTAAGCACCGAGTTCAATAACTTGATTAAGTTTGATGAATTCAAGAAGATTGCCGACGGTAGTGGCGAAAATTTCAGAATTGTTCAAATTGTCAAGGATTTATTGTTTAATGAAGATGATAATACAAAACAGGACAAGGATTTAATGTTTAATGAAGATGATAATACAAACCAGGACAAGGATGATACTGATTCATCTGCTGATATTGACAGTTTCTCCGACGGTGAAGAGCCTATTACTGTTTTATTAACTTCCACTATCACCCTTCAAGATGGTGGTTCACTCAGTGCTCCAACTTCTTCATCGGCTGAGGTTGATACTATTCATCTCCTGCCAATTGACGAAGAATTGGCTTATTGGGGTGGTAAAGTTAATAAGACTCTTAATTTGGCACTCGTTCAAATTGAAGAAGGTATGAAACCAATTATCAATGAAACAATAGAATCTTTGGTTGCATCGATTTCGACAGAATTACAACAATTACAAAAGACAAATTACGACAATTATAAATCATTAAATATATTGATAAGTGATATCAACAAGGATTATGAGCGTATGAGAGTATCCAATGATTCCCTGATTGAAACTGTTTCAAGACAAGACGTTAGGGATACAATTGATAATACATACCAATATCCAAGTAATACAACTGAAACTATAAAGGACTTGGTATTCACTAACCATGATAAATTGGTTGAAAAATATTTCAGAACTGTCCAAGACGTCATTGATATCTTGGAAACTTTTGCTGAGACTACTATTCTGGAGTTTACCAAAAGGTTGGGTGGGTTGCTTGACCTTGAGGATGATGATGATGTTGTTTGGGCCACTTGGAAGAAGTTCCACAAGGTCAAAGAACAAATTTTTGAATTTAGAGATTATTTGTTTGATCAAGCAAATGCGTATAAAGAAAATAGCAAAGATAATGTTGCTGTTGGGATGAAGGTTTGGAATGATTATTTAAGAAAAGTGGAATTTCATATAAACTTCCTTCTCAGAGATAATGCTGATTATTTGCAATTGGTCAGAGCCAAGGCTAATGTGGCATTCCAATTGAGAGAAGCGCTTGCTAGAGAGCTTGAAGAGAAAAAGAAGATTGAACAAGTTCAAGAAACAGAAAAAGAAAGCGTTGATCCTAAAAAGGAAGAGGAAAAGGAGGTAGAACAAGAAAAAGAAGGTAAGGAGGTAGAACAACCTGAAGAGGTTAATGGAGTGCAACAACCTGTTCATGCTCAACATGAGGAGGTACAACAACATGTTGCTACTGAAAAGGTAGAGCCAGAAGAGGTGGAGGAAAAAATAAAAGAAAACTTTGAAGTACCAATCGTGCCTGAAGCTGAAGATTCTGAATACGAAGATATTGAAGTTGAAGAAGAAATAGAAATCGATCTGGAAGACGATGTGGACGACTTGAATGCGGATATCGACTATTCTGCATCCGGATCGTATAGATAAACGGGCTAAACGTACGATAACTTTCAATTTCTCCATTCCACAGCGAATACTAATCTCTCAGCATCATGACTGATATTTAATATTAAGAAATACAATCCTTAATTATGATATTATACCTTTAGTTAAAGAATAACCGAGGGCCTGTTATGCTTCATTCTTTCGGCTATATGTTATTTGTATATGTGTATAGAATTTATATAGAATTATTTTTCAATATATCCTTTAATGGAATTGGATTTAGGGTTGTGGAGAAAGGGAAGCATGAGGTCAAGAGATTATTATTCCGGGGTAACTTTCCCAGTATTACATTATGCAGCAATTTTATTGGACCGCGGTAACTGATAAGGCATCAATCAACTACCCGCATTAGTAATTTGTGTAACAAAAGTGAAAAATCAGTTTTATTGTTATCGCTAATTAATTATGAATAAGGCTGACTCCGATATCTCTCAATAAAATTAAACGAAATGTAATACCTAGCGGTTCAAAAAGGAGTAAAAGTAAAACCGAGATCCGGAAAGGCGTTGGTTTGTGGAGCTTACTTCTCGTGTCTCGGTAGTTTTCAATTGAAAATCTAGGAACCAGATCTTTTACGATCTCTTGCGATCTATTGTTTTTCTCCAGAATGTAACGTTGATGAAACGCAATTGCACGCGAATCAAGACAAATTAGATGTGTAACATTAACATCACAATATCTGGAAGGTGTCTCGTACTATTTCTAATTTTAATTGTACCGACTATTTGATCTATTTTAGGGGATAGTTTAGAAATTTTGCAATGCCTGAACCGCTCTAGTTTTTCGTGTTCTCGAAAATGCGGCTACTACCAATTTGGAAGTTTTTCCCTATGGTCTGTTTAATTTTTTTGGGAATTATTTTCTGTAACAACCAATGTACATCACTAGAGATAAGGTAAGATGGTTCTAAAAATTGCAATTTCAGGTAACTGATAACGGGGAGAATTTTGGGTTAGCATGTTTTATTTTAATTTTTAACTCTATTCTTACCTAACAGTTATACTTTATACTAAATATTTATGATAATTTATTCTGTATTATTGTAGATCTAGCAAACAAAAGATCGATACTTGAAACAATCCGCCTTACACCCGACTTGGTATACTGTGCATTTTTTCTTTTATGAATTTCTCTTTTTCTTTTATTTTTTATTTTGAAACGATAAACTTCCGGCCAGTTGTAATGCAGATGATAATTTTAGCGATCTTTAACTCGAACAACCTATAAAATCCTTTTAAAATTAATGATAAAACACTCGTCGTAAATGGACAAATTATTTAAAGGAAAAAAAAGAAATAAAATAAGGGAAAAAGAAATAAATTACTTGTCAAAAAAAGAACTTGTTTACATTATACATACAAATGGGAAAATATTTCCTGTAGTCACAGAATCAAATAGGAATAATCCTTCCGTCCTTTCATTTTAGAAGCAACTGCAGGAACTTTTATTTTTTGAATCCTGCATATGTCTCTCGAGTTTCTGATTTTCCCGAACATCGCATTTTGATTGGCTGTGATAAGAAAAAGAAAAGCAATGTGTTTTGTTAATAATTTAATTAAAAAACCTTTCTTAATAAAAAAATTCTTAAAACACAATAAGACCCTCTTCAAAACAGGAAATCAGGAAATTAATTTTCTGCAGTCTTTTATCGCTCCCTATTAATAAAACGCTCAACGAAATCATTATTGCAAATGCTTGTTTGTGGTTAAAGAAAGAACATTATAAATATTTAATGATCTCCAGTTATTTTTATTAAAAACCTTTTTCTTTTCTTTAGATTGCTATTAAGTTTTCTAAATAATCAATAATCAAATATTAAAATACACATTCAAAGATGGTTTCCGTTACTGAACAAACCGCTATATTAGCCAAATATTTAGATTTGGACCAAAGAGGTAAAGTCTTAGCCGAATACGTTTGGATTGATGCTGAAGGTCAAACAAGATCAAAGTGTAAGACCTTGAGCAAAAAACCAGCTACTGTTGATGACTTACCAGAATGGAACTTTGACGGTTCTTCTACTGGTCAAGCTCCAGGTCATGATTCCGATGTCTACTTGAGACCAGTGGCATTTTATCCAGATCCTTTTAGAAAGGGTGATAATATTATTGTCTTGACCGAATGTTGGGGTAATGATGGTACTCCAAACAAATTTAACCACAGACACGAATGTGCCAAATTAATGGAAGCTCATGCTGATGAAGTTGTCTGGTTTGGTTTAGAACAAGAATATACTTTGTTTGATGAATTTGACAATGTTTATGCTTGGCCAAAGGGTGGTTTCCCAGCTCCACAAGGTCCTTACTATTGTGGTGTTGGTACCGGTAAGGTTTATGCCAGAGATGTTATTGAAGCTCATTACAGAGCTTGTCTTCATGCAGGTGTCACTATTTCTGGTATTAACGCTGAAGTTATGCCATCTCAATGGGAATTCCAAGTTGGTCCATGTGAAGGTATTTCTATGGGTGATGAATTATGGATTGCTCGTTACCTTTTGCAAAGAGTTGCCGAAGAATTTGGTGTCAAGATTTCTTTCCACCCTAAGCCATTGAAGGGTGAATGGAACGGTGCTGGTTGCCACACTAACGTTTCTACTGCCAATATGAGAGTCCCAGGTGGTATCAAGTATATTGAAGATGCTTTGGCCAAATTAGCCAAGAGACATAAGGAACATTTGGCTTTATATGGTGCTGACAATCATGAAAGATTGACTGGTCGTCATGAAACTGCTTCTATGGAATCTTTCTCTTCTGGTGTTGCAAACAGAGGTGCTTCTGTTAGAATCCCAAGATCTGTTGCCAAGGAAGGTTATGGTTACTTTGAAGATAGAAGACCAGCATCTAACATTGACCCATACTTGGTCACTGGTATCATGGTTGAAACTATTTGTGGTTCTATTCCTGATGCTGATATGGCTAAGGAATTTGCCAGAGAAACTTCTGATTAAGCATACTTGTAACACTACACACCACATACACAAATTTGGTTTAACATCATTGATTGATCCAAATAAAAAAGTCTATTTTTTTACTTCAGGTATATATACATCACATTATTTAGTTCAGATTATTTTTTAGTTTGGTTGATTGATAACTCTTAATATCCCCTATCTAACCATCTATACTTTCTATATTTAAAACATTTTGTTTTTGGATTTTTTTTATTGAGTTCTGTGAGACTCAACTCGGGCTGTTTGTAATGGTCTTAATATACGTATTACTTTAAGTATTAATTTGTAAATAAAGTCAAGTTGTCAATTTTTTTTGGGAAATTGTCGCAGATTTTTGTTTTGAGAGATTTGCAGCCGCGAATATATTTCTGCGTGGGAAAAACCTTCTTCCGAGTGAGAACAATAAAGGCCACCTTATAAATGTTGCGTTTGGTTTGAGTTTATTGCCTCGAAAATTCTAAATTTATTGATCGATTTCCCTCTATTAGTAGTTTCACTTTTTCTATTAGAGTACGAGAGTATATGTCCATTTCATCACTTCTCGGTTGCGTATACTCTGAAATGTGGTATGACAAAACTCGGATCACAAAAGTAAAAAAAGAAAAGAAAAAAAAGGAAACCCAGTTCCTAAAGTGCCCGTGTTGGGCAAACAAAAGAAAAAAAAAAGGCAAAGAAGTTGGAACTCATGTGTCGCAATTCATGACCTGAAGTTCTTGTAATTGAGCAATTGCCCCTGACAAATATCACACATCCTTCTGCCATTCGGTACCAAAAATAAAGCACTCAAAGGTAACGAAAAACATGAGGAAAATCAATGAATTCGCAGTTTAAAGATACCTGTTCTATCAATAATGGCAACTACCACGGAATTACTCTCCTTCGAATGCTTCTTTCCAGAACACAATTCCTGAAAAAAAGAATAATAGAATTGTGCTTTTTGCGCCTCTCTATGTATTTTTAATGTCCCGCCTTCATTTCTTTTTTTTTTGACTTCGTTTTATTTATCAAAGGTTTCTCTTATTAAATTTGTGTTTATTTTTTTGTCCGTACTTTCCCGGTATGAAGTTAAAATAAAATTAAATTTTCGGGATTTAAATTATGTACACTGAGATATGAAATAGAAAAGACGGGTTCACAAAATTGATCTCACAAACAATTTACTAAAATTAGTTTTGTTTACTTTTGAAGCTTGCTACAAGAGTCATAAAGCTGTCTTAAATTGATATTTAGTTAATTAAATAGGATCCTTTGAGCTGCAAGATTTTCAAGCAAATCAGGAAGAGCTCACTTTAGCTAGTTTTTAGTTGCTTTAAAAATAGCTTTATTTTTTTGAAAGATTTTTGCAACCAAAGTTTAAATGTTAGTGAGGAATGTCGAGCATACTTTTGAAACCTTAAATCAATTACTCTTTAATTTGTAAAGAGAATATACATATATTCTTTTTAAGACCTACGTATCCAGTGCCAGGACCCATTATACTACTCTTCGCTACTACTTTATAACTAAAACTCTAAGATCATTTTCGTTTGCTTTTGAAACTGGAGATCATAATATCTTGTCTATTTCTACAAAATGACTTGAACATAGTTTTTCTAATAAGACGCGTGAATGCCATAACAGAGCTTCATAAAATATCTCCTGGTAATTTTAGTTTAAGACTCAGGCGTAATGTACAGTTAAGAGATATGCTATACAAAAAAAAAAACTCTATACTTGTTTACGCTCTAGCCGTCCCAATAAAACCGAAAAAAATAGACTCTATGTAGTAGGCTATACTCATTCATGGTTATCTCAGAGCCCATGTGCTACAATTCTCATACTTCTCTCGAAATTAACAAGTCTGAAATTATTTCCTCCATGAAAAGCTTTTTAATAGGAAATACTTCGATACACAATTTGCTATTACCCAGTATTGACAAATAGCTTTTTACGGTTTAAATTTAATTATATGTTAAGGATATGTATATACAGCACCCATACTGAGAATGTTTGGGGAAATTTTCAATTAATTAAACTGGCTTACATTTTTATCGTTTAGTCTTTAAATCAAGTTATCCCAAGCAAGACGTTCGACTTTCCGGAGATTCCAATAGCAATATTAACAAAAATAGAATTCTTTATCAGGTAAGTTACACTATTTGACAATTTTGGTAATCAATATTTCCAGAATTTTCGCCGGTCTAGTATAGTGGTTAGTACACTTCGTTGTGGCCGAAGAAACCCAAGTTCGATTCCTGGGACCGGCAGTTTGTTTTTTTCGATTTGCATAAACTTGATTGAACCATTTTTATGGGTAGGTTAGCTTGATTTTTTGGTTTAATTACTACCATTGTGAGAAGAATTACAAACATTGATCAAAGATTAAGATTTTCTTGATAGAGCCTCTAATTTAAATAAATTTAAAAAGTCGTGGAGCTTACCAAAAAATGCTCAATTTCAATAAATTTCGTTTTCAAATAATCAGTAATTTTGCTAGTTATACTCAAATAAGATAGAGACTATAAAAATTTGATATTCCAACAAACATCAATTGATCGATCATGTCTGTTGAATACGTATGTTACATCTTCCTAAAGCTAATTCAATACGCCTGACAAATTCTAGTCGGTATATAATCCATGCAAGACCACTAACTTTGTTTTCTAGACTCCTTTGATTATTGATAGCACTTATCTTGCTGACTCCAAGAAAGTCATTAGAGAAGGTATTATACCATGGGAAGGTTTGTCTCGCTCCAACGTAGTATCTGAAGCCGATGCTAACTATATGAAAGTTTTAGAAAAGCAATCTGCTGAAAATAAAAAGTCAACAATCTTATCCGAATTGGATTTGTATACAAACACCATATTGAACTTGTTGAATAAGTTAAACGTTAATGACAAGGATGATGCGGTTAAAAATGTCTTGACATTAATCAACGACTCATTGTTAGATTTCCCAAATGATGAAGGTGTCTCTTCCGGTGAACATCAATTTTTGGATTCAGCTTTGAAGTTGTCTAATGTTGATGCGTCTTTACCATATGAGCCATTCCTTAAACATTTGGAGAACAATGACAAGATAATTAAATCTTTGGCATTATACAACTTGTCGATTTTATTAGTGAGAGCATCCAAACAACAATCTGCCTCTTCGATAGATAAGGAAGTTTTGATCAAAATTTTGGATTTGTTGTCTTCGAGTAATTTCATCGCAAATTCACAAGATGTTAATTATCAAACTGTTGGTATTCAATTATTACAAGAATTGTTGGCTATTAAATCATTCAAGAAGATTTACGAAGATTCCAACTTGGTTTCAAACTTTAACTCGATTAACCAATTGATCAATGCGCTGGCTAAGCATCCTAATTCATTTGGGTTGCAGTTATCATACAAGGTTTTGGTTAGTGTCTGGATATTATCGTTTTCCGGCTCGATCAACAAAACTTTGATACATAACTATCCTGAATTAGTTGGTAATTTGTTAATTATTGCTAAAGATTCCATCAAGTTGAAGATTGTTAGAGTCGCAATTGGTACTTTAAAAAACATTGTTTCGGTCACTACATCAAATAATGAACAATTTAAAATCATTAAGGTTATTTTATTCAACGATGGATTATCAACCATCAACACTTTGAAGGAACGTAAATTTGCCTCGAATGGTAGTGATGAAGAATTATCTAACGATTTAAACTATTTGAGTGATGTTTTGAATGAAATAGTTACCAACAAATTGACGTCATTGGACGAGTACTTGACTGAATTAGAAAATCCAAACTTGTTGAGTTGGGCCCTGCCAACACATAAGTCTTCTGAATTCTGGTTAGAAAACTCTAGAAAGTTCAAAGATTCTTCTTTTAAATTGATTAAACAAATTTTTAACATTTTATCTTCTACTGCATATGAAAGTACAACCATTAAAGTTATTTTGTTGAATGACTTGCAATTCTTAATCAAAAATATTGGAGATGACTTGGTCACATTTATCAACAATGAAAAAGACGGTCAATACAAGTTGTTGATTATGAACTTTTTGGAAAATAGTAAGGGTGATAATCAATTAAAATACGAAGCATTGAGAACTATACAATTATTAGTTGGTCATAAATTCTAGATAAACGTTAACTTCGTTTTATACCTTTAATTCTTCAAATTTATTTAGTTTTCTTTGTCATTTCATAAAAGCTGTATAAAGTATATAAGCTTCGTTATCTAATATAAATAACCTCACATAAAACATCATAAATGGTTGATTTAGTTTGTAAAATTACAGTATGCACAATCTAATAAACGGCAGACGCGAAAAATTAAATATAGATTGAAATTTGTAACAATTTTGATCTGTCTCAAGTAAACATTAAACATCAATTCAGTCAACAAGACTATGATTATATAACTTCAGTTGTTCTAAACAATTCCAAAATAATCACATATAACTAAACAACACAATGCCGCCAAAAAAAATCAAAGAGTTGATGAAATATAAGGACAATAGAGCCAAATCATATACAGAGCCCGTTTTAATACTGGGAAATAACCAAGAAATACTATGGTCAGACAACAATGATGCACGTTTTATCGAAGCCTTGGTTGATTCGGGATTTTTCTATTCACCGGTGAAATCAAACTTGCATAGGGTGATTTGTGTGCATTGTAATAAGCCAGAAACTGTTAGCGATGATACAGATATTAGCGAGATTCCAACAAAACATTATGCTAAAAAGAAGACGTGTATTTCCTCTTTGGTAATGTTATCTGGTCTCGTGCGAGAAAGATATACAACTCAAGAAGAAATAATGAAATACTGGATGAATCATGATGCTAAAAGCATTCTGTCTCCTCTTCAGGCAGTGGGTTACAATTTTAGATTGAAGTCCTTTGACAAAGAATACCCCTTGGACAAATTGAAGAACTTCAGTGTTAACAGTAAACTATTAGCGGAAGCTGGCTTCATGTACTCTCCTTTAGACTATGAGGATGACCGTGTTTTTTGTATTTATTGTGGCTGTTCGTTAGATCATTGGGAAGCTGAGGATGTGCCTATTGTTGAACATAAAAGAAATTCACTAAGATACTGTTACTTTTTAGATTGTCATTCCAAAGAAACGATGCTGCCTGTGGATCAGTTCTTGTCTCCGGATCTTGTTGAAGTACTAGATTCTGATCTTAATACGCCTATTGAGGAAATAAGAGATGAAAATACAGAATCAGATAGTACAAACACAAAAATTGAGTCTAAGCGTAATTCCAGAAGATCTAATGTCAAAAAATCAAGTCGGTCGAAAAAAGCTAACCCAGTTAGGGACCCCAATGATGCATATTGGAATAAAGTTCCAGATGACGATCTTTTCAATGAGTTGGTCGGAGTGACAAAGAATAAGAGGATACGATCTCAGTCTCCTGTAGTGGTTCAATCCCATACGGAAGAAATAGGAAGGTCAAATAAAAAACGTAAGAGCTCGCAAATTGAAATACCCAGCGAAGATTATTACGTTTCTCCTCAAGAAGATTTCGATGCTGAAGATGAAGTAGAATTAGTCGCAAGCTCACCTAAATATTTCAAGACTGTCACAAATAAACAACATGAAATACCCGAGGTGGAAATTAGTGATATTGAGGAAAATCATGTCTTGCAAAACGATAGATCGGAGGATACAGGAAAGGAAAAGGCCATCGAAATTGATGGCTCCGAAAATGAGGAAGAAAAAGATGTAGCGGGTAAGCTAGATGGTTTTAACGAAAATGAAGAGGAAGAAGATAAAGCGGAAGAAGATAAAGCGGAAGAAGATAAAGAGGAAGAAGATCAAGAGCACGAAGATGAAGAGCAAGAAGATGAAGAGGAAGATGAAAATGATGAAGAAGGTGATGAAGACGAAGATGGGTCAGATACGTACATTTCCGAATCTGAAGTTGAAGAAGAGGAATCTGATTTCGTCCCCGAATCAGGGGACGAATCCAATAAATCTATTGAGCAAGAAGAAGAAAAGATTGAAGTGGCTCCAACTAGCAAACGAAAATCTGAAGAACCGGAAACTGTTGTGCCTCCTAAACCACTTAAAAAATTGAAGCTTAAGAAAGTAAAGGGCTCTCAAGCACCAGATTTAGATAATGAGCTAGATGATTACGGAGAAGATAATCTCGAATTTTTGGAGAAGAATATAAATCCGGTTGTTCTCAAGGAATCAATACCAAAGATAAATGAAAACGGAAATACCAATGGAGATAAACAGTCAGTACTACCTATGAAACTTGAAGAAGATCATGGAAGATTGCCACCTCTCAAACCAACCAAAAAGAAGCTTGATATATTCTCCAATGGTAAGAAGAAGAAACGTAATATTCTCGATATGTCTTTCGAAGATGATTTTTTTAATTTACGTAACTCTTCATCAAACATTTTGGATGGTGCTAAAACCCGCAAAAACAAACAAAAGGTCTTATTGGAACCAACAAAAGCAAAACCAACTAAAGTCAAGAAACATGATAACTTGAAAGAGAACAAGAAGAAAGAAAAAAATCAGGGTGATATAATGCCTATTATGGCTCCTCCCGCCGAAATCCATCAGAAGCAAACTTCGGAAAGTCCTATTCAAGATCAATTACCACCAGATGTTTCCGTTTCTACAGATCTCGAATCCATAGTTAGTACAAAGCTGGCTTTTGATTTTGATAATAAGGCAAAGGGCAACGAGAATAATATTAATAATGAGAATGTGTTACAAAATCAAAGTTTATCAGAAGATGAGGGAATTATCCAAGAATCTTCTACACCAGAAAAAGCCAAAGTCACATCTAAAATACCGGAAAATCATGAAAGTTCTGCCGAAACTTTTGATAATGAAAGTGATTCTGACTCGGTCAAAGACAATCCGGAAAATCGGCATGCGCGGCCTCGCAATTTGGATAAAGAAGGTAAAGAACTTGTGGAGCTAAACAATTCGCATGTATATTCTGAATACATCAAGGAGATCAAAGAGCTTAGTGAAGAAGTCCTGAAATCAATGGAATTGATCTCACAAAGTGACACTCAGGATGGTGATGACGACGTAAAGGAAATAGACGAGGAAGCAGACCTTAAGCTTCCAAAAAACAGAAAGAAAAATAGAACTGATCAGCCATTGAGAAGGTCAAACAGAGTAAAGAAATTGTTGATAAAGGATTATAGCCTCGATTCTAAATCGTTCGAGTTAGATGAAGAACGGGAAAAAGAAGAAACAAATTCATTGAACTCCCGAGAATTCGAACGAGAAGAAGCGCTTGAGTCTCAGGATGTTGAACCGAGAGAGAGTATACATGAAAGTATCGATGAAAATGTTGTTATCGAAAAATCTCAAAGTAAGTCTCCGAGAAACGAAGTAGCTCAAGATGACCCAGAAATCGAATTTGAATATGATGATTCCCAAAGTCCTTCTGAAAATGAAGAATCTAGTCGAAATGAATCTATAGAAAATGAAGAAGATAGACAAGAGGAATTGGGCCAAGAAAGAGAGATTTCATATGAAGAAAAAGATTTAACACAGGAAACTGCGGTGGATTTGGATAGGTCACATCACGAAATTGAATTAAGGACCGCTGATACTAAACCTGACGGAGTAAATGAAGTTGAGCTTCATGATGAACAGGAGGTAGAACTTTCAAATCTCCAAAGTAAGGGTGAAATAGATAATCCAAACGAAATAGAGGTGCCTGAGTATTTAGTTGATGACAGGTACAAATCATTTACTGAAGGAGAAGAAAATAATGAAACTGTCTTGAGATTTGATATTCTGAGAAAAAAGTCCAAACTCACCTCACCAATCAAATCTGAGGTGAGCGAGAGTAATATCTATGATGAAGGACAGGAATTGGGAAAGAAATCGTTTTCCCAGCGGGAATCTAACCCAGAATCAAACCCAGAATCAAACCCAGAATTATCTGCCGTTAAAGTGAGCTATCGGAAGCTAGAGAGCTCGCCCAATTATCAACGGAAGAGCTTTAATGTAACCGAAGATTTCAAAAGCTCGCAAATCGCACAGCTCTCTCAAAGTGGCATATATGAATCAAGTCTACCCCTTGTATCTAACACGTCCAAAAATGTTAGTGCTATCTCGCCTATTGCACATTATACGAGGTCTTCAGGATTTTTTGATGAAATGGGTAGTAAAGGTAAATTATCTGGTAGCTATAACACTTTACTCGACGCAAGTACCCCACATTCTAAGTACCCAGTTAAGGAAAAGAAAGCAAATACTACTAAATCAGTTGCGGCTACGTCATCTTGGGTCCCAGCTCTGCTTTCACAATTCCTTGACACCTTGAATAACATGGAAGGTACATCGACCGAGCTAAAAGAATTAACCAAGTCTCAAAATGATTTGCATGATGATTACGATAGTGAATTGACCGACTTCATATCGGCTATGCCTGAAAACGAAGAATCTATGACAATACAGGAATGGATACAGTATAGTGCAGCAAACAGTAGGACGATCGTTAAAGAGTATGCGGAAGAAACCATTCAATTCTATGAATGGGAATTCAAGAGAGCCTTACAGGTGTTGAATGCATTGCCGACGTCTGATTGATCAGGTAGGTGACTACAGGCGAATTTACGAAGCTGGGACCATTTGAGCACTGACCAAAAAAAAATATAATAGAAGTCAAAATTCTTTATCTATCTTATCACTATATACATAGCGTGTAATATTTAATTGTCGGCACTATATAAATACATACATTCTTATAAACAAACGAGATTTTTTCATTAGGAAACTCAAACCAACTGATAAGCTTATTTAAGGACGTAAATAAATCGACCGTGGACGATTTATAACCAGATCAAAAACAAACGGGAAAAATAAGGAATAGTAACGGCGACCAGGAAAAAAAATATTTCCGAGTCTTATAACAAAAAAGCAGCACACATAATCGTCAAATACAAGCGGCTGTTCTATTCTGTTCTTAATATTTTACATCAAACGTTAAGAAACGAAATACGATTAAAATTGGATAAATATGTCTTTTTGGCCGTTTTCGAATTCGATGAACAGCAGTTCACTGCTTCAAAAGTTCTTGGACTCTGTACAAGATTTCAATGTCGTAACAGTTGATGATTTAATTGCAGATCCAATTCTTCTGCAGGAATTACTTGAAGAGCTTAACAATATAAAGGGAAACTACAATTTGACTTCGTTCCAATTGCAGGGCAATGGCGCCAATGCCACCAACAATAGTGAACTTTCGGGAGTCCCCAATGTTTCTGGAGGCAACGGTGGCCCCAGCACTAATACATCAACTGGTGCAATTGGCGGCATTGGTGGCATTGGTGGCGCAGGTAACGCTGGTCATAATGCGTCTGGGTCTGATGCAGCGTCCCTTACTTCTTCAAACAATGAAAACGGATCAAATTTCAATGGCAAGGATGGTCGTAGCGCCAAATTATTAGAAGTATTAATTCAACCGCATATTCTTAATGGGTTTTTGGATTACTTGATTCAAAGTGTCGACTTTTTTCACGAAGAGTCCATAAAGGACGAAGAATCTTTGAATAAATTAATACGGAGTGCTGTCGAAGGTTCTGAATTAGAAGAATATGAGGCTGATTTGGAGAATAGCAAATCAATCCTACAAGAAGACTTAAATGATGTTGAAATTGAAGAAGCAGAGGATCAGGATAAAAAGGACGAAGAAGAAGATAGGCTCAAGGATCTGGAATCAGCAGATGATAAATTGACTCGTTGTATTCAAACATCATCTGACATCTTATCTATCGACTTGTGGGTGATACTGAACAGAATCATAGAAACCCCAATCATTATGCTGAAATTGTGGCTGATTTTATCGTTGTCGAATTTACAGGAAAGCTCGCCTTCTGTTGCATATTTGGTTCATATTTTAGATCAATTGATGGATACAAACAGTATCGAACTATTGAATTTTATTCGAAGACAAACTGACTTAGTCGATACGTTTTTATCTAAAATAGAAATACCTATGTTGATGGATTTTTTCCTTAGAGTTATCCAAACTGATAAACCAGATTCACCTACTGGAATTTTGGAAATTTTATCATTGCAACAATTGATTCCTAAATTGATCGATATTTTGAAGCCACAACCGTCACAATTTGATCTTAACTCAACTCAAATACCTAACCATGAATTATTCTTCAAGCAAATTGCTGCTACGGATTTCATCAAAGCTTTGGTGACTATATCTTCCAATACTGCGTTGGCCGTAGTTGTCGAAACCAATATTGGCCCAAATCAATTGACAAGAGAGTTGGTATCACCTAAAATAGTGAATACAATGATTCACGAGATTATATTGCATCAACCCAAAACTCAGGATTTTTCTGGAAGAAGACAAACAAATAAACATGGTATCAACAATTGTGTGGGCATCATCATCGAGCTTATCCGTAAAAACAATTCGGATTATGATTTTAACTGCGGAAGTTATACCTCTATCTTGACAAATGGCGCTGGCGAAAACGGTGGTGCTGGTGAGGTGAATTCATATGTGATGTTTCAATGGCTCAAAGACTTTGAACAGAATCCACCGGGCCCTCGTGATCCTATTTATTTGGGTGATATGCTTTCCATTTTTTCTGATAATTTACACAAGTTTTTAGAATTGATGGAATTGGACCCTATACCTCCAATGAATACAGAACCGAATGTTTTAGGTTTCACAAAGTTCAAGATCTCTGAATTAGTAGCTGAATTATTACATTGCTCGAACATGATTTTACTTAACTCAAAGAAGATTCGCAAAATAATTAGGATCCGTGATCATGTTCGAATTCAGCAACATAGAAGATTAAAAAAGGCATTGAATGATACCATTGTGTTTATTGATGATAGTTCCGATTCTTCAATCCATGATGTCACTACAGGTTTAGATGATGTTTCATTGGATGATATTCACTTCGAAGATAGCGGTAACTCCAATACGAATAAGCCATCTCGAAAAGAAGATAATGATTACCTGAAGTTAATCGATGCTTTGGAAAATAAAGATGATTCTGATGATGAAGAACCAATGATTTCTCCAGAAAACCCATTTGTATGCAAAGAGAGAGATCTCGCAATCAGGCTGGATCCCTGTGTCGGTGATTACTTCAAGATCAAGTTGATCGATCTGAATATCTTGCTCGATATAATCTTCAAATTTACTCAGTTTCCATGGCATAATTTTTTCCATAATGTTATATTTGATTTAATTCAGCAAATATTCAATGGAAAATTAAATTCTTATAACTCATTTTTAATTGTTGAATTGTTCAAGCCTGGAAAATGTCAGTTGGCAGATTTGATTGTCCAACTGTACAAGACTACTTCAGTACCAAGACCTGGCTATATGGGTCATTTGATATTGATCAGTGAAGAAGTGGTTAAATTTACTTCATTATATAAGCCAGACTTAATTTCGCCTATCATAGTTGATCTGATACTGTCTAAAGATTGGGAATGGTTTGTTAACGATGTTTTATTGAAGACAAGAGAAGTCTATAATGTCGTCTTGGGTGCTGAACCTGATGAAGAGGAACCTGAGGATGATGAACAAGGTAAATCGGATCATGATCAAGATAGAAATTACGGGTTTGACTCATCTACAGTTGGCTACCTTGATTTGGATTCCTATGATGGTACTCACAATGAGGGAAACGAGAAAAATTTGATCATACTCGGAGATAAGTCTAACCATGACTTGTTTATCAACGACCACGAAGGCTTAGTCGGTTCGCCTGGAGGTGCAGGTTCTCATCATGAAGATGATGATGGAATGGAAGAAGCTCAAATGCCTGATGTTCCTGTTCAAAATATGTCACCCAATGCAGGTATAATATCAAGCCAAAATCTTGATGATGAAGATGCAGATGATTTCCATGACAGTTATCAAGATAATTTTGTTGATAATCTTTCAGGTTCTAGTAGTTCTGATGAGGAAGATGAAGAAGATGATAAAATTATGTCGCTGGTGGACTCTACACATGAAAAACCTCATGAGGAGCATCATGGCGACAATGAAACTACAACTAATGAATTAAGGAGGGTTCCTAAGCATAATGAATAATTACAACGATTGTAATGATTAAATAAATAATAAAATAATGTTGAAAAATGTCCCTCATTTTCTTCTTGTCACGATACAAAATATGAACTATTGTATATACACCATAATGATATAGAAACTTAATAATAACCTAAAATTACTTTTTCCTATTTGGACGACTGTACGCAACTTTACCGTTTGGTAATTCGATCTTTTTGCCTTTATTCTTCTTTTTTGTTGATTTTTTGGCTTCATCAGAACCAGAATTTTCAGGAGAACCTGTCGATTCCGGTGTATAGTTTACGGTAGTATCAATTGGTTTTTGTAACAACTTACCCACGGAAATGTTCCATAATTTGGAGGGGAGTTTAAAAAGAAGAGTGTCCTTAAATCCTGGATTGAGATTGATTTCATTTTCATCCAACGCTATAAAAATTTCTTTACCTCCCTTACCTGCTTCAACCAAGAAAACATCGCCAGTCGCTTTGACTAAGAATGTCTTTCCAGTGCCATCAGTAGACAATTTGCGGTCTGAGCCATCTTGAGGAGGTAATGCAGAACCGCCCCATGCTTGCCTCTTAATTTGCAGTTTAAGGTCAGATAATCTCTTGTAATCTTGAGATCTATTGATTTTCAATGCGATATAATGTATACCACTTATAAAAATATAAATCATGGATAAAGTGAGGAAAAATCCAGGACGAAACTTTGAATAATAAAACCCAGTGCCCTTCCAAGTTGGAAACCCCTTGCTATGGAAGTAATCATAACGTTTTCTCAAAGATTGATCACGCAATATATTCCCTACTAGCGACAATCTTTGGAATCTTTCTTCAGCTTCCTTTTTCAATTTGCGCGATTGGCCAGAGAATTTATCCGGATGAAGCTGACGAGAAATTTTTCTGTAAGCCTTGTTGATATCTTGTAAACTAGATTTACGACCTAAAGGCAATTGTAACCATGAATAAAAGTCAGTATCAGAACCCAAATCAGTCTTGATTTTTTCATTTAAATTGAAAATTTCATAATCTTCCGGTGACCAGTCCGATGCAGCAACCAATATGGTCAAGAATGAAATAAAATATACAATCGTATTAACTAATCTCATGTCTTTACGATTTGTCTTATGAAAACATAAACGTATTGTTTAAGTTGGTTTTTTTTTGTTTTTTTTTTTGCAATGTGTTGTGTGTGATTTTTTTCTTCTTTATTAAGCGCGTCGATTCGAATCGGGATCTAAAAATACACGCAATGAGTAGTTGATATTCTTCTTCTTCTTAAATTATCAAATTCTACAGTCTGAAATATACTCATCACTATCAAGATTATTGGAGCAATCATGTCATTATATCCACTTTCAACAAATCACAAGTTTGTTTTCTTCTTTAATACTGCTGCTGCTACATTATGGTTCTGCTGTCTCGGTCGCTTTTTAATTTTATTGCCACTTGTAGGTCGAAGATTCTTACCTGGAGGAATAGCTGATTTCTTCCACATTGTATCGCTAATTCCACTTACCGAGTTCTTTTTAGTCAAAGCATTCATTAATCCTATTTTTCAGATCATTGACATCTTGAGTTTGGCTAACGGTCTTAGAATGGCCTGGATATGTTATGGAGTCATTTTCCCTCATCCAAAAATTGCCAAACATACGTCGTATTCATTCCTTATCTTTTCGTGGTGCTTGGTTAACCTTATTCATTATACATATCGTGCATTCAAGATAAAGACAAAAAGTTCACCCAAGTCTTTATTCTGGTTAGAATTTCATAACTTTTATGTAACTATGCCAATTTCATGTATTGCCGAAATGACCCTTATTTTCCTTAGTCTCAAGTTTGTTGAAGAAAACTCCTTAAGTGAATATGCAATTAAGCTTGCATTTTTGAGTTACATCCCAGCAGCATATTTCACCTGGTCTCATTTATCTCAAAGAAAGAACCAAAAGTATTTGGCTGTACTTGCAAAGAGAAACTTGCAGCAACAATCACAAGCAAGCATTCGTTCACCAAATCATAGAACTACGCAGGTGAATGTCAACGTTGAAAGTCATGAATTAAGAGAAATTAATTCAAACCAATAAAAAAAGATATCTTTACTAAACTATACTTTGATATTTAACTTCACTCCAACCAATGTAAATCTACTAAGGTACCAGAAAAAAGTACCCATCACCGAGAGACACCCTACCAAAACGACAAACATATCATAGTCATGTACCGTTCCTTTACCTATGATTGTACTTGCAATTGGAAAACCGAACAAATTAGCCACACTTAGACATGCATTTAATATCCCATAAGTCGTACCAATTTCATTGACTGGTGTAATCTGTGCCAAACATGCTGGTAACAAACTTAAAATAGATCCCAGCGCATATCCACCAATACCCGCAAACACATAAAGTAACTTTAGCGATGATCCAAATGGCAACCAAATCGCAAATATACAAATGTTATAGGTGAGCAACATGATGATATTCACATTGAATCTGCCGTATATATCGGAAACGTAGCCCGGAATCCATCTTCCTAATATACCTGTAGCGTTCCACACAGTCAACAATAAATATGAATCAGATTCAGAAACACCTTGTGCAATAGCATATGTAGCGAAGTATGTAAGAAGTAATACTAGCGAAAGTTCGGCAAAAAATCCTCCAAGGATAACAAAAACATACTTTGGTTTGCTTAATGCCCCAAAACCGACATTTTTGAACCCTCTTGTCATAATTTCCCATTTAGTATCGTCTTTGGAAGATACTTTCTTCTCTTTCTTGAATCTGGCTTTAACTAATGAGATAGAAATAACCATACACCCGAGACAAGTAAATGCCAAAATACGGATTGCCCATACGAAACCATATGCGGAATATAAGTGTCTAAGCATCAATGGGAAAACTAAACCACCAACCGATCCACCACTTGTGGCTATCCCTGTACAGTTACCTCTTTTCTTTAAGAACCAATGGCTGATAACACTAATTAAAGGAGCCATTCCAAGACCATTACCTATACCCAAGCAGATAAAACTAAGCACAAACTGCCACACATTGACACTATTGGCAGCGCCCATTAAGCCCACAAAAATGAACACCGTACATCCCAATAAAAGTCCCAAAGGACCCTTTCGATCGAATATATGGCCAGTGAATAACGCAAAAGAGTAAGTCAAAGCGAGGTAAATAGAAAAGATCCATGAAATACTCGATGATTTAACATGTGCCAACTGATGTGTCAGAACGTATACCTGAATTGCACCGATCGAGTTTATAATACCCAAAGTGACAATACTTCCAACAAAAGAGCCCAATACGACTGAATAAGCTCTGAGACCACCATCAGGATAAGTTTCTTCTTCCCCTTCACTTTGAGACCCGATTATGGATTCATCCGACGACGAGGACCTATTATCAAAAGAAATATCCTCTTCTGTCACATGTTCATCTCTTCTTCTATACAAATCGGTCAAATCGTGTGAACGGGAGGTCAGATGAAGCTCATGCACATACTCAATTTCTGCCGAGTTATATGTATTGTCATGTGTGTCTTTATTACGTGTTATATTAACCGACACTAACTCAATTCCCGACATTTCACCTGAATATCTGATTATGCTATATGATATGTGATTATAGCATAATCATGTGGGTCATCATCTTAATATATAGAATCAATATATGACTCAAAATCGAAGTCAAGAAAAGTTTGCACCTTTTTGACCCTCTGCGATTTTTCTCATGCAGTTTGACGCTAGTGCGGCTTTGTAGCTCCGCAATTAGGGAATCCAAATGTTGTGTTTCTTTTGCCTGATTGGTCAAAAATAGATACAATTGATAGATGTGAGTCAACCGGAGGGATATGTTGAATCATCCCTATTGTGTTTTCGAACCTTCAATCCGGCGGAATATCAAATTGGGAGGGTCTTATTTATGCAGACCCTGAGGCGAAATGGGTCAGATGCATTCGCTTAGACAAACCAAAAACTAATATATTGTAATCAATAATTTTTAAACTCGGTAAAGTCCAATGTCTTTCGTGTCTGTTATAGCCGGTAATTTCTAAATCAGATATTTGTTATTTTTATGAAAAGGTTCGATACCTTGTTGATTTTCTATGACGATATGCTGCAGGAAGTCAGCTCGCTTATTTTATCTTTTTTTTGCAGCTGAAATTTATCTCAAGTTTTTTAAATTTTTTTTGATTGAAATTCCCTGATCAAGGGTATTAGAAATCGAATTAATTTTACTTATGACTTGAGAATGCTCAACATATAAGTTCTAAATATAAGATATGAAATCAATAAGAACACTTTTAAAAGGTTTGAAAATTTTCTATAAGCGAACTGGAAATTATTTTTTTTTATTGCAAAATTTATAATACTAATTAATCTAAACTGAATCAAAACTAAAACATAAAGTGAACAAGTAGTTTAAAACTCAAAAGGATGTTCTTCTCAATCATCCATTCATAAACGACACAAACATTCCTTTGAAGTCTGGGTCGCTCGTATAATCATACAAAACAATAAGTCATCATACTGGACTGATGGTGAATTCTTAGTTAGAACATTGTGGCGTCCAACAGAAATTTGGTAAGATTCCGGAAGAAAATCCCCAATTTGCCAATTCCCTAATATCAAATTCAGCATCTGCTAAAGAGGTGGAGTTGGAAGAAGACCCTAAGGTTATTCTGTCAACTTCAATGCTCGACTTCTGGTTATTGAAGGTTTTAGACGTAGTGTATACGTAGTTTGTGTCGAAGTATTTACTCCACTGAGCATGCAAACTGCTGGTTCCTCTAGCGTTCCAATCGAACTTTATGGCGAAATTATCTGGAAGACAATAGAGGTTGTTGTGCTTGGAACCCCTGACCATAACTGTGGCCGACCACTTGGCAAAGCTGTCAATCTTAGATGCAGATGATCCGTCCCATAAGAGGATGCTTTCCGATTCATCCGTACCAGTACCCTCGATGTGGACAGTTTTCAATTCATCTTGGAATTTGGCAAAGAGCTTAGCAGATTCGACTGTTTCGAAGTTTATACTAACCTTAAAGAGATCTCCACCTATCCAAGCAACATCAGAAACAGAGAATTCTGCTTTAGGGGCTTTTGCAGGCACTTGCTTAATAATACCCTTGCCAGTTTTGGTGAAACTCTCTCTGAGAGCATCAAAGAAACCAAAGCCAAGCTCAGAATCAATGTCAACGGATCTTTTCAAGATACCCACATCAAGGTCCGCACCAACGTCTATCCCAAGCAAACCGAGAACGTCTCCAACAACGTCAAGGTCAAGGTCAAGACGCTTTTTCAAGATGTCTGCGTCAACATCGGCACCAACGTCGATACCAAGTAAGCCAAGAACATCTCCAACAACGTTAAGATCGAGGTCAAGACGCTTCTTCAAGAGGTCAATGTCAGCGTCAGCACCAACGTCGATCCCAAGCAAACCGAGAACGTCTCCAACGACGTTAAGATCGAGATCAAGGCGCTTTTTCAAGATGTCTGCGTCAACATCGGCACCAACATCGATCCCAAGCAAGCCAAGAACATCTCCAACAACGTTAAGATCGAGGTCAAGACGCTTCTTCAAGAGGTCAATGTCAGCGTCAGCACCAACGTCTATTCCAAGCAAACCGAGAACGTCTCCAACAACGTCAAGATCGAGATCAAGGCGCTTTTTTAAGATGTCTGCGTCAACATCGGCACCAACGTCGATCCCAAGTAAGCCGAGAACGTCTCCAACAACGTCAAGCCCAAGATCAAGATCAATGCGCTTTTTCAAGATGTTCGCATCAATGTCGGCACCAACATCGATACCAAGTAAGCCAAGAACATCCCCTACGACGTCAAGCCCAAGATCAAGATCAAGACGCTTTTTCAAGAGACCCGCATCAAGATCTGCACCAACGTCAATACCAAGCAAACCGAGAACGTCTCCAACAACATCGAGGCCAAGCTCTATGTCTCTCTTATCCACATTTGTTTGATGGATATCAAAACCATATATTTCTTTACCAGTACAGTATTTGGTGGATGGTTGATCACTAGCCAAGTCAGCATAATTGTCATAGTGATATCTGTTATTAGCTGTGACACTATTTAAAAACGATGAAAACGCCAATGCTATCGAGATCGTAGCACCTTTAGTAAAAAGCATGTTTGGCCGATAATATAGAAAGTAAAAACGAAAGTTGTTCGAATATGGTATAAATTATTTTTCTTTTGCAAACCTTATTGCTGCAAAAAAAGATAAAAAATGAATCGAAATTTAATGGAGTAAAATTGAGAAAATGTTTTCTTAGTGGGATGCTCTGAAGGTATTGAAACTGGAATTTAATAGAAACGATCGTAGTTATGTGTGTCTAAAGTCTAGCAAAAGTGTTTCTTACCAGGCAATTTTTGTAAAAAATATGGTTGATTAATAAACTAAAAATTTCTGAAACTGGGATTTGGCTCTGTTTATAAGTGCGGTCAAAAAATGAGTTACTAAAACTATGATTAATTTCAGAAAGTTGATACAAATTAAACTGCTACATCGCTACGCCGGCGGACCGCCATAAAAAAATATTGAAAAATAAGTGAGGGAAAGTATAGCCATTTTGAACAATAAGGCATGAGCGCAAAACTTTGAGCGTAAGTGCGGAAATCCACTTGAAATTTCTGCCATACTCAAATAATTAAAACTGAAAGATCAATAAAGTTCAGAAAATTCATCGGATTGTTGTTCAATTACAATCGAAAAAAATAACACCTGAAAAAATAAATATATGCAAGTGCAATAATTTTGCAGCCCGATCTCCGAAAAAGAGGGCTTCACAAGACAGGTAAATATGAATCTTAGTCTCATCCCTACGACTTAAAGGGATTATGGACTTGAGAACTTATTGTTACAGAGATGATAATTATGAAAGGATCTAGAAAAAAGGGTTGAAGGCGATCAAAAGTCTGCTCGAAAAATTCCTTTATCCGGAAACCCTATGGTTGTCGATGCCAAACACATTGGTAGATCACACATACATAGATGAAATACGACACCTGATCAAGGGCTGAATCGTCGCCACAGCATTCTGGTTGCGCTTATTGTTCATTCTGGAGAACAATTATTTCCCATAATGGAAAAAATTGCGAACAATAGAAATGAGAACAATACATACTTTCTCGAAATTCAATTCTATTAGGGTAACTAGTTCCTTCTTGTGCCCTTTAAAGCACAGCAGTATACTGTATCTTTGATTATCCTTCGAAAAGTAGCTATTCACAACAATCCTTTTTTAGAGCGATTCTTAATTGTTAAATGGTTGCAAAACGCTGAAAAAAGTTATCCAAAAACGGGTTGAACCCTTGTCAAAAACAATTTGCGGTATGAAACCATTCCTAGAAGATGACCCATAATTTTAAGAACAAACTGAAATTGGTGGTTATGTCTGCTCTCATTTCGGAAAGAGAAAGAGAATTCGAATGACCCGAACAATCTGACTTTAAATAATTTTAAGTCGTATCGAAAATTGAATAATGCACGTTAGCTTTGTGTTATTGACGAATTAAACAGAAAAAAAGTTGTAAGAAACTCCTATCGAATGTCTTTGGCAATTATATAACTAATTAAGATAGCAGTCAAACCTGAGGTCATCTGAAAATTTACTTAAAGCTGTTTCCATCAAAGTTCTTACGCTTGTACCATAATCGCTAAATATAATAGTACCTTCTTGCAATAATCCCCAACAGTTTCATTATATGAATATAAGGAAAAGTGTTTAACTGAACAATACTAATACAATTGAAAAAAAAAATCAACTACTTATATCCGGCGCTTAGTTATTCAATCTGCAGCACTCGAGGATTTAACCGCAAGAAAACAAAAACTTAGTTCGTGGTGTAAACCGAGAAGGCCTGGAAAAAGAATCCACCGGAGAACAATACAAAAAAATAAAATACGAACAAAACTCATCCAAAATAGGAATAAATCTTTATGTGTTGGTCATCTGTTCTTCGTGTTTAATTTACGGGGGCTTGAATTTTTCAAACCCTAAGTTGTGCTCCTGTGGTTAAATGAAGCAACAACAATTTCTAGTGTACTCGTGTCCTCGAGAATTAGAGATACATATTAAAACATTTCGAAACTTCATCTTTAACCTTCTTCTAACTCCGGGTCTCTTTCTGAGTAAACTATTTTTTTTTGATATTTAGTCACTTCGCTATATTTTGTAATATAATTCTCTCTTCCCGCAATTATACCTTAGATCTCCGTAATGTGCGTAATTCATCGTTACGCGCAAAATTTTTCCACAAAAGGAGTTCGGTGTTTGCATTTTATGATTAAGGTGTATTTTCATATTATACGAACTTATTGTTCAGAGACTGTTGTTTGTGTAATGTACCGCTTCTCAGCTTTTTATTCCGGAAAATTGCAGCCACAAAAATACTATATGATCAAATTAAGGAGCCCTGCATGTCACAAAAAAACACAAATTATTTTGCGGCAACATATTTCACTTTTCGTAATATTTGTGTGATTGCAAAAATAATTTTGTTATTAATGCACTTTACATGCGTAGGCTTGTTTACTTGTAACTCTTTTTGTCGATGCGACTTCCAATTTCGTCGTGGCGGTGCAGTTGCTTCATAAGAAAGCTAGCTACAGAAAAGGATTCCTGAACCATTGCGTTTCCTGTGGCACGTTGCGGAAGTAGAAGCCCTTTCTCCTGCGACTACCTACACAACCTCTTGCCTCGCTTGACCTTTTTCAAATGCAGGTCACAACAAATATAATGTAAGATTTCTAAGCTGGAGAATTGCATCGATATCTCGCGAACCAAAAGCCGTGATCTGGATTGCAATTCATCGTATAATCTTGCCACGATTATACTGTTAGAGCTTTTTGAGATGAGAATTTATTATTCAAATGTGGTCATAATGATGAAGACAGGTTAAATCACTGAATTCAAAACGAAAACATGCCAACGGAACAAATAAGATAAAATAGCGGAAATTGAAATTTACATGATTCAAACCATGATAGTTCCTTGAAATATAAAAGTTTAAAATATTTATATTGCAAAAGAAACCAACCCCTTTCCAAAAATGAAAAAAAGGATCGGACTCCTTGTCTCGAAATAACATGTACTTGTTTAAGTCTATTGTTATCATTAGAAAAAAGTCAAATAAGTAGAGTACGTTCTTTAAATAAAAAAAATATGCACCAGCCGGGAATCGAACCCGGGGCCTAACAGTGGGAACGTTAGATTTTACCACTAAACTACTAGTGCAGCGTAGTTAAAAAATTTTGAATTTTTAAGGAATTTATAAAGCAGAACCCTTTTCTCAAACATTTAAATAGTTTTTTAATAGTGCTGTATGGATGTTTAGAGGCAAATTATCAAACATGATTTGGTTTTGTTAGTCAAAATTTGCAGACTTTTTGGAAATAATTTACAAAATTTTGAAAATAATTTACTAAATCAAAATTTATCTCTGCCTTACCTCTTAATTGAGATGCTTTGATTTTGTAGACTAGATAGCATGGATTATTCAATCTCGTATTCTCTAGTACATATAATTTTATGGCGTTTATAATGTGTTTGTGTAAGTAAATTTCAGACTGATACCGTGCCTAGAATTACACGCGCTCAACTACGCAAAAAAGTTTTCAAGAACCTAATATACAAAATACAAAGTCATACCTTCAACAATGATTACCAAATATATTACTAGTGTCAAAGTCAGATTCGACCCATTTTTGCACAGCGGCAGATCAGCCAGGCTATTCCTCGCTAGAATGCCACAACAAGTCAAGATTGACTGCAAGGTTTTGATGCCATCATCTAAGGACAATGCCGTGATTGAAGTTACATTTAAAGACAAGTTTGTGATGCAAGTCGACCCATCTGAAATGAACATTAATGATTTAAAAGAACATTTCAATACGCATTCGAGAAAGTTAGCCATTGATGAGGCCATTAAGGATTGAACACTTTATAAATTCAAATCCAGACTCCAGAAAAATACCATAATCATCACCATAACGCATTTTCTTTTATATCTATCTCATGTCACTTTTATTTACCCGTTTGTATATATTTGTTTATTTCTTGTAATACTACTTTTTTATTGACTTGATAAACCTTTGAAACCATGTAGGGACAGTTTCGTGGAATAATTTTGATTGATCTTTACGAATATTGACCATATTTAAAGATGATTCGTCAAGTGACTCTTCAACTTTAAAAGATAATTTGTACACTTCATATTGATCCAGCTGTGGTTTATGCTGTGTGATATACTCTATCACATCGCCGAACCATTGTTGTAAGGTGTCATAGTTTATCTCGACCTTGTCGTCTAAGTAAATCGGATCCTTCAGCAAATACTGACATATATCATCCGCTGTATATCTTTTGACAGATTTCAATTGGAAATTGTTTGATCTATAACCAACAAGGCAGTCTTTGCAATCGATGAAGTTTATTTGACACAAGGACTTTAAAAGCTTTAGCTTTAGTCGCATATTATCATTGTCCATTTTCGAACTTTGCAGAGCATGAGTCTTTAACTCTACATATCCTTTCAATCCAGGGTCCTCAATTTTAGTAGCGTCAATTTCGGCCGTGAAGTGCAAAGAAATTCCATTAACTGTTCGTTGAACAAAGGTATAGAATTCATTCAGGTGGTCACCCTCTGTCATCACTTTCTCAAATCTGAAACCAGAATACTGATACATGTTTAAGCCAATAGTGTCGCGGGTTTCATCTTCCCAATCATAGTCTATAATGATGAGGCCCTGCCAATAGATTACGTTAAACTTTATATCTTTAAGTAGTATTGGAATTTCCATTAATAAAGTCAATGTCCTTCTTAAACCAAGAATTCTAAAATCAGACAACTTTGAAATGCCATTCTCAATGGAATGTCGCACTGACCAGAACACATCATCTAGCTGAAAAATCTCCAGTGTTGATTTCCCTTTAAATTTGGTGAACCCAATTGATAAGTCCGCACCTATTATACCCGAATATACACTTGTTTTCTTAACTCTCTGGTGTTTTGATCTTCGTTTGTAAGGAGATTTTTTTCCTTTTGTTAATTCTTCTTCACTGCTCTGTTCAAAAGGAACTTTCAACTGTTTCAATCCTATCAGATCATTGAAAAGAAGATTTTTGGATGTCTTGGTATAATACAATATCTCAGTTGGCGCGTCCCATACACTCTTAGGTTTTCCAGTTTCTCCCTCCAAGACCGACAAAGACAACTTATCTATACTGTCGATGATAGCGTCCATGATTTTGACTTGTACAGTTCAACTAGTTAGTTATTTTTTTGTTTGCAATATTCGCATCAAAATTATAATTACACAAATCTACAATTTTTCACAATATATCATAATAATTAAACAAGGAAAATAGACTAAAGCTATAAAAAAACTTATTTAGAGCAAATTACGTTGCTCATTCATTAAGTAATCAGAGGATGATTTACTTCTTACCATCAATCTTTTTTCTTTCACCGTAAGCCTTAGTGGTGTAGTCACCCTTGTGAACAATCAAATCTTGAGGTCTGTAGCCATGCTTACCAGTTAAGTATTCTTCCAAGATGCTCTTAACACCAGCAGCATAACGCGCCTGCGCGTCAAGAGAAGTACCAGAGACGTGAGGAGTCATGGCGTTACCACCACCGTATGGGTTGGTCATTGTTCTCCATGGGTGGTCCTTTGGAGCAGGTTGAACGTTCCAGACATCACCACCATAACCCATGAGTTGGCCGGATTTCAAAGCTTCAGCGACATCTTCAGCAACACAAATGGCACCTCTGGCAGTGTTGACCAAGAGAGCACCCTTTTTCATCTTAGAAATCAATCTCTTGTTGAACAAGCCGTATGAATCTTCATGCAATGGACAGTTAATAGTGACAATATCGGCTTGGGCAACCATATCTTCCAAGCTCGCAACTCTAGAAACAATGTTGTCTTTGTCATTGAACAACTTGGAGGCATCGTTCAATTTCTTTACTGCAGCCTCTGGCAAGTCTTGGTAGTCATAATACAATAACTTCTTTGGGTTAAATGCAACCAATCTTTCCAAGACTCTGTAACCAATTCTACCAGCACCAACAGTGGCAATGACTTTGTCTTCCAAGTCATATTCTTGCTTGGCAGCACCGGCAATGTCCCATTCCTTGGTAACACATGCTTGCTCATGAGCTGGAACAAAGTTTCTGACCAAGTTCAAGATGGTCATCAAGACGTGTTCAGCAACAGAAACAACGTTCGAGCCAGTGACTTCTGCAACAGTAACATGGTGTCTGTTGGCAGCATTCAAGTCGATGTGGTCAGAACCAACACCAGCGGTAACGGCGAGCCTCAACTTGTGGGCATTCTTGAATCTACTTTCGGTCAAGTAAGCTGGGAAGAATGGAGTCGTAATCAAGATTTCTGCTTCTGGCAAGTGTTGGTCAAAAGCAGATTCTGGTTCAGGATCCTTGTCAGAAGTAGTGACCAATTCGTAACCATGAGATTCAACAAATTCACGGATACCTAATTGGTTTTCCAAAGTACCAAGCAAAGCTGGAACTTCTTCAGCATGTTTTCCACCTTCGTAAAGAACGAGCAAGACCTTTCCTTTTGACATTTTAATAGTTGTTAGTTTATTGAGTTTGATTTTATTGATACTTCAATTGATGAATTATCCGATATCTAATAAAAATGAAATAGTCGAATCATGGTTCTAACTATATCCTTATATACTTGTCAGATAAATTATTCAAATCACTGTAAACCCCACACCAAGTCCTTATCCGAGATATTTTTCAAGCTTGGCCATATTCATCCCCACATATCTGATTTATTCAATGGTCTAAATAATAATAAATTAAGCAAAAAATATCAAGACTCTACAAAACAAAAGTCACAAATCCCTCTTAAGATCCTTAAAGTAACCGAATCAGACCATTTCTTTGTTCTTATGTCCCTAAAAAGAGAAATTAAGTCGAGTTACATACAACTATTGTGATTTTGGTGGTTTCGCTGATTTTTTAATTCTGCATTTAGACCCTTTTAATTAAATTTATGAGACAAAAGAACAACATCGTACCAGAAATCGGACTCCGAATCCGAGCCATTTATCTATTTTCGCATTTAGGTGCGAATTTAATAGTAAGGATTGGAATGATATTTTTTTGTGTTATGCGGGGGACCTGATTAATATCTTAATTGGGTATTTGTTGTGGAGATGGGTAAAGAATAAAAGGCATCCCGCGTAAATAAATGTAGACCGGGTAACTAAAGAATTTGAACTTGGTAGCATCTTCCATTTTGTACCCCTCACCAGCTCATACTGATGTGGATAATGTTTATAACAAACAAGAAGACCTCCGCTTTTCACTCGACTCAATTGTTTCAAAATCGCTTAATCGTAAATTATCAAGAAACTAAACCGTAAATGTAATAAAGACGGTTTATTAGGATCGTATTGTGAAATTCTTTCCACTACATATTGCGGTATGGATCTTATAAATATATTTATGTTACAGGTTTTTTACTAGTTTCAAATATTTATTCCCAAAGGGAAACGTTCTCGTCGTCACTGGCGTAATTATAAATAACCAATAGGTAATCCCATACAAGGAAATTCAACTTAAAATAAATAGACATTATGGGGTAGGAGACTATATATCTATTTAGTCAAAAGCCAATTGCTTCTTGATTTCAGCAATAGCCTTACCTGGGTTCAAACCCTTTGGACAAGTTCTAGCACAGTTCATAATGGTGTGACATCTATACAAGGACATAGAGTTTTGCAACATTTCCTTTCTGAGCTTAGAAGCTTCATCTCTTGAATCAATCAACCATCTGTAAGCT
Organism: Kodamaea sp. yHQL449; assembly: GCA_030582715.1. Lineage (NCBI taxonomy): Eukaryota > Fungi > Ascomycota > Pichiomycetes > Serinales > Debaryomycetaceae > Kodamaea > Kodamaea sp. yHQL449. The sequence goes on along the minus strand of JAJMGT010000010.1, from coordinate 377,056 downwards.
TGCATCAAGACGGCTGGACCCAAGTATTCTTGTTGATTCCACCAGTAAGAAGGACAAGAGGTTGAACAACAGGCACACAATATACATTCGTACAAACCATCCAATTTGGCTCTGTCTTCGATGCTTTGCAAGTTTTCACGGCCATCAACGGGTTGAGTTTCTCTTTGCAAGTATGGTTGGATTGACTTATATTGCTTGTAGAAATGGGTCAAATCAGGAACCAAGTCTCTGACAACGTACATGTGTGGCAATGGATAAATCTTGGTGTCCTTTGAAGTGTCGGTATCTATACGGCATAAACAAGCTAAAGTATTTCTACCCCCGATATTCATGGCACAAGAACCACAAATACCTTCACGACAAGATCTTCTAAAAGTCAAAGTTGGATCTTGTTCATTCTTGATTTTTAAAATGGCATCTAAAACCATAGGACCACATTCATTCAAGTCAACATCGTAAGTTTGCATGTTTGGTTTAACTTCTGGAGTATCTGGATTCCATCTGTAAATTTGAAATTTTTTGACGTTAGTTGGCTTTGTTGAAGCAGCTGTAGCTAACCCTCTAAAACCAAAGGCCTTAGCATTGTTATGAATTAATGATCTAAACATGATGATGTTTGTGGAGAAGATTTTCGTGACGTTTAAAAAAATACTAAATCTTATTCGTTAAAGAAAATTTCCCTCGTTCTTTGTTACAAAAAAAAAAGCAGTGTTAAAAATCAGTTCCGACTATGACCGGAAATAATCCCGGCGTAGATTTTGACAAATTACTAAGTTTTTATTGGCTAGAATCATTAAAAGATCAAAAAAATAAAATACAATTGCGTCGAGGTCACGTGCAACCTCCGCAGTTCCGAGATTAATGACCGAGCTTAAGTTTTTTTCGCGCTCTGAAAATATTGATTACTATTTAAAAATACCATCTAATAAAAGTTCACTCATTCTTACCGACATTTAACAATCTATATATATTTTCATCAAATGGTGGAAATTCTACCGGGAAAAATTCTGATTCAGCTGGCTTTAATGTAAAAGGATTTGCCCAAGATTGTTCGAAATTGTTAATTTTAGTCTCTTCTGAAACACCATCTTCTTTAGCTTGTCCTCCCACAGGTGGTTTGGGTATTGAATTGGTAAAATGTTTAGATATACTTTCCTTATTATTAGATGCATCCTTATGAATTGCCTCATATAACATATTTTTCAATTTTTCATCGCTAAAATCATGCTTCTCTTCTAGTTTTAAAGACGATAAAGAATTATCAAGAACCCCAATTAAATCTTTTAATTGTGAATTGGTAAACTTAAAATCACATAATCTTTCCAATCTTGTCAAATCATAAGCCTCTTTATGTGTAATATGACACTGAAATTCACCTGTATATGTCTTACAAAATAAGTAGAAACTAGCCGCATTATAAAAATCATCACAGAAAACTCCACTTAAAATAAATGAGTATAATGTACTTGTTGCTCTAACATAAGAATAAGTTTCACTATATTGAAGCAAATACCAAAGATTAACTTTAATGACTTGAGTGATCAAAACTGAAAACGTTGTAATGTTGGTGAAATATTCCCTATATTCTTCATCTGTTTGCATGTTTTGTTGATGTACTGTTATATCATTATCTCCACGAATCAACGTTTGCATTGTATAACTCAATCTTGTCAAGATCCCAAATAAATAATAATTAGCTTTTTTGATTGAAGTAATAATTAAAGGACTTAAAATAAAATTTAAACAATTGCCAAATTTTGATCCTTCTAAATTCATTAATTTATCATATTGAGGTATAAACTCTTCAAGTAAGAAAAGTAATAATTTCTTAAAATAAAAGAAGGTTAAATTAAGATTTCCATCACGTTCATAATGCATAAATAAATGGTAATAATTAACAAATAAAAATAAACCAACATTGATATAATATGAAATATTCATGACATGGAAAACCTTTCGTTCAACAGGATCAATATTAATTGCATCTATAATTTCACCGAAATTGGCACTAAACATATTTTTGTTCATGAAAACTTCCAAACCTTCCAATTTTTTGGCTAAATCAGTCAAATTAACCTTGTTGGAATTCAAGACAAAGTCAACAATCCCTCTAACTCTACTATGAAGAGGGTCTAATGCACTCAATGCCTCTTGAGATAATCTTTCCATTTCAACTGATTTGACATTTTCATTTCCTTCCTCCAAAAATGGTGCCTTTGTATCCAGATGAGTTATAAAGCTCAGATGATGACCATTGTTTGTAATCAAAAATAAATCAAGGTATTTCAAGTTTTGCCATATCTTCCTTCTCAAATTATTAATCTTGGGGTTTTCCAAAATTTGCTTAAAAGTATCTGGCTCTTTATTTAAACCGATTAAATATGCATTTTGAAATAACTCAGCATCAAACGTTTGATACTTAACGGTTTCAATTGGATCATCATAATCATGAGGATTCATCAGATAATAAACTCTCATCAAACATAACAATTGAAGAATAGTTAAATTCGATTTGTTGGCGTTCAATAATGGTTGTATTCTCAAAATAATGTGTCTAGTTAAATTAATTGATTTACTATCAATTGGTTCTTCGAGGAAAAACTGGATTTCTTGAATTTGTTCACGGGTTAGCTTATGTTTATTCAATCTGTCGTTAATATCACTGTCATCATTGAAATTCTTAAAATAGTCATTCGTATCCTTACTGTGAGAAAACAACGAATTAAAGCTAAGGTTAAGGATCACAAGAAGAATACCAACGTTTGCATAATCTTCACGTTTCTTTAATTTGATAATTGGAAGTTTGGGGTCATCCTTTGGACCAAGAATAGGTTTCATTGCAGTTTCAAACATTTCCTGATCAAGAAAAGGGAAAAATGGATAAATAATTTCAAAGTATCTGTTAATATGAGCCCAAATGGTTTTCTTAGAAGGTAAAATGCTCATCAATTCCTTGGGAAAATTAATAAACAAATCTTCCTCTTCTTCTTCTTCTTCTTCTTCTTTGTCATCCTCGTTTACATTTTTCAGTTTCATTTCAACTTGAATCTTCTCACGTTGCTCTTTTTGCTTTAATTTCACAAACGACCAGACGTCAGAGAGACCAACATCTTTCTTCATCATTGCAAAAATTGCAAAAGGACCATGGTTTACATCACTGACCGAATCATTTGATTCATCTTCTAATAATTCAATTGAAGGATAATTCCAATAAATATCACTTAGTTCATTTTCGGTTGCAATCGGATTAACACCAACAACAGATCCAAATGAATGGAAATCGGAAAGTAAATCACTAATGTGCTTTGGAGTTGGTGGACGTGTAATCTTAACCGGTATGTATTTGGCGATTTCATTAACTTCAGCATCAGTAGGAGGACTGATTTCCTGCTTTGGACTAGTTTCTTCATTCTTAATACTTGTTATGTTGATAGGGTCACCTAGGTCTGTTTCGCCTGCTTCTGGACTTGGTGTAAATTTCATGGTAGTGTGTGCATGCTTAACCGTAGAATCATCGGGAATTGCTTGCTCTTCAGAGATTTCATCACCCTCCATTGGTTCGATTTTTTCAAGCTGCTTCTCGATTTTATCTTCTTCTTTAGTATCTTCTTGCTTATCTTCCACGGTTCTTTCCTCTTGCTCTTCCGAATTGGAAGGTGGCAAGTCCGAGTTTAGTAAAGGCGAAATCGCAGGTGATTCCGTAGGCTTTGAAGAGCTCGTGAAACTAGAAGACACAAAATGTTGACCAATGTACGGATAAGATGAGGGATCTTTTGAAAATTGTAAACATTGGAACAGAGGCAATGATTTTTCAGTGGAAATAATGCTCGAGGACCTTGGGACAGGTAGAGTTGTGGGTATACCGGAAGGAGATGAAATTGAAGTATTAGATGTCTTAGACATTATTGGCATCTTAGGTGAAGATATTCCTTGCAATGATGAAGGTGGTAATGATGATAAGGGTTTAGCGGAGGTTATGGATGACCCACCAGGGGCGATTGAACCAGTATTTGATTGACCAGAAACGGACAATGGGGTACTAAATTGTATAGATAGTCTATTTCCTTGACCGTAATTTGAAGAGTCAAATGAGGTGTGTTTTGTCATCATCGAATAATCTGCGATTGAATTCATACCTGAAACAGAAGACAGTTGCGAACTGAAACTGTCTTTGGTAGAAGCTTCGGCAGGCTTAGGAGGTACTTGCAAGATTTGTGGTTGAGGAGGAGCTTTAGATTCTTGTTTAAGTTCAAGCATTCCTTGTGAATTCTGAGATTGCAAATCTGGTGTTGGATGTCGCAGCGAGTTGAGCAGATGTTGATGGGGATACTGGTCCATCCCACCACCAACATTTGAAACATTCTGGTTCGAATATGAATAGTTATAAACTGTCTGCCGGTGGAGAGGAGCGATTGGGTAAGGCGGATTACCCTGATTTGAAGAAGTATGTGGAGGAACCTGTTGTTGAGGTAGAGGAGATCCTTGCGACACTCTATGTACCGGATATGGCACAGGAGGAGCTTGCATATGGGGCGAATATGTATATCCATGCGTGGGAGGTGGATGATGGTGTGTTGGATGAGGTGGATGAGGTGGGTGTTGTTGTGCTGGATGAGGAGGATGAGGTGGGTGTTGTTGTGCTGGATGAGGTGGATGAGGTGGGTGTTGTTGTGCTGGATGAGGAGGATGAGGTGGGTGTTGTTGTGCTGGATGAGGTGGATGCTGTTGTACTGGAGGAGGTGAATGTTGATGAATTGTAGGAGGTGGGTGTTGATGTGTTGGATGAGTTGGATACTGGTGTGTTGAAGGAGGTGGGTACTGATGTCCTTGATGAGACACATGTCCTGGATACATAGGTGGATATTGTTGATGTGTAGCCGACGACATATTCGGATGAACATACTGAACATGAGGATTCATAGGAACCATATTCGGAGGTCCATACATAGGATGCGGTTGAGGTAAATAGCCATATTGTTGAGGAGTTTCAGGATATGGGCCACCGCCAGCAGCGACTCTTGGATCATGCCTATCTTTCCTCTTTTTCGACTTTGGCGCTTCTTCAGTATAAGAGCACAAGTTTTGTGTGTTGTGCTTGATACACGAGTTACAAGGAGTTCTCCTATCACACTTAACTTTACGTGCCTTACATATGTTGCACACAAGCGTGATTCTGTTTCTCTTTTTGGGATGGGGATGATCAGTAGTGCTATCATCATGTTTTAGGTCGGACAGGTGCGAATCATCGTCATTCGGTATTTCATGGTTTCCCTGTGCTTGAGAATGAAATGAGTCCTCTCGTGACATCTTAGTAGTTAAACCTTATGTTTCGGTCAAAATATTGTGGTATTGTGTAGTAATAATCTGGTTGATAGATTTTCTATGTAATCTAAAAACAAATTTCCAAAAAGAAAAAAGATCGGGTCAAAATTTCAGATATGAAAAATACATTAACCCGAGAATAGTTAATAATACGGAATTTTCAATAGGTTATATACTGGATTGAATGGGCAAAAAGAAAAAGCATTGTTGATAGAATAGTATAGAAATAATATGCAACATTTAAAAGCATAGATTGTTATTGTTTGAAAATGCTCAATATCTTAGTTGCAGGCAAAACCTGCGAATTAATATTTTGATAGATATAGATAGAAACGTTGATCCTTTAGTTAAGCCGAACCAGTAAAAAAAAAGAAAATAACGAATGATTATGAGCTCTATAAAAACAAAGCCTTACTGTACAAAGGTTTAAATTTGTGCTAGTTAAAGCGAAGGAAAAGAAATTTAACAATAAACTATGGAATGTAATTGGGTATGATTTTAGGGGATGGATCGAACAGTAGTGAGGGGATGGATGGGTAATTTAGGTCGGCGTAACACATAGATCGATCAACTACTTTGTACCCTTTCTTTGAAATTGTTAACAGATTCTTTTTAATTTTTGTATGATATCGAGCATCTATTTTAAATGAGTTGGTCAAGTTGAAGTGACTGATCAGGGTTAGTAATTGGACAACAGAAGAACGTTCGAGTGAGAATGTGCCCGTGTTTGTATGCACGCTGGACATATATTCAATGAAGTTGCATCTTCCGTCGGTGCTAGTATATGCCAGGATACGATCGGCAGACTAATGTGGGAAAGTATCTTTGTTTTCTTTTAGATTTCTGTCGTCAAACTGCTAAAAGAAAAGACACATCATTTCATCAACAAAAGAAACAGAAGTTGTTTTATTGAAAAAACATCTTTTGTAAGCTTTTCATTGAAGTTTCCTGTCAAGAAATAATTGTCAGTGTTCTTACTCTTCCCCACCCAGGAGTTCCGTTTTGCAGATTCAAGAAAAGACTTGTGGCACAGGCTCCTGCTTTTATTTAAGCGCGTCGCATTGATAAAAAAATGGTTTACGGTCATCCAATTAAATGCTTAATTACAATTTATTTTGTGTGTGGAATAATCTTTCTCAAAATAACGGCATTCTACCTGCATTTTGCAGCAATTCATTTTAGAGAGAATAATTTAACAATAGAAACACACAATCATTTCAAATTAATTAGTGAATGAATCAACTAAAACAATACTATCTCTGGGGAGACTTTTTTACAGACCATGCTAGCTTTAAAAATCGTTTCACCTTCAATTTCAAATTTCAGTCTCATTGAGGACCATGATACACCTTATGGCCATTGGTAATATAACAAGCAAACCCATCTCATTATTGGAGCATAACCGCATCCAAAATATTAAACCGCGTATACAGTCTTTAAGAACAAGGCATTTTGAGGTACAACAATCTCTACCAAGGACTCCAATAGGCAAACAGCAGCTAACAAAAATGCTTCATAGACAATTTAAAATATTTATTCAATTATGTATATAGAAGATATAAAGTGTCATCACGAAAGATACAAGTCATCTAATTCGTGAACAAAAGCATCATTCAATATCCTGACTGATTTAACCGTGTTACTTTCCAACCCATTCTCTACGAAACGAATACCTTCAAATTTTTCTAGTCCATTTTTCTTACCATATTTATGCAGGTTCCAGATTAACGATTTAAGTATTTCACTGGTCGTAGTCTTATTTTCGTTATTGCTGCTGCCTTTTTTGTTGTCCAACAACTCATCGGCAATGTTAATCTCGGGTTCATTAAACAAATCATCATCATCAATGATCATGTTGTCAACATCATCGTCTAGATCGTTACGATCTTCTTTCTTCGGAGAATCATTATCTAAGTTTTCATCATTTGTATCTCCTTCGTCATTGAATATACTTGAATAATGATAATCTCTGTTATGCTCGAATTCAATAGCTACATTGAATAGATTCAAGTCTTCTTCATCAATGAATTGGGGATCTCTAGTTAAAATCGATCTCCAATGTGATTTTTCTTCTTTCGTACGCACTGAGTTAAGAATTATTAAATATATCCCCAAATTTATGAGCAAAACTTCTTCTTCATTCTTATTTTTCATCATTATGTCATTCAATAAGAGACCAAGCAATTTGTTTGGGTCATGCTCGGAGAATAACTTAACCACCTCGAGATTATTGGTCGTTTCCGAAGGGCAATTCACAATTAGTTCTCGCAACTGTGATTCGACTGTGCTATTATTTGCACCAATTGGTTCATCAACATAGGTCATATTGATGGTCAGCTCAATCATTTTAATGATTTTTTTTATCTGGTCGGAATTCTCTCCTTTGATCAGTTTCAAGGTACTCAAGATTCTATTTCCCGTTATTTGTAGTACAATGCTGAAAATTAAAGAAGAGGAGTCTTGTGATTTATTCCCCGATGTATCAAGTCCTAATTCGTCAATTTCATTTAAATTAGATTTTATAATTTCATACAATACTTTGACGTATGGCGTTTCTCCTTGTACCTTTATCTTATTCACTAGCCAATTGAGAATACTGATAGTACATGGGATCAAAAACACTTGAGACAAGTAATCAATACCATTGTTAAGAATCTCGAAAGTAACACTACCAGATGTAGCCGCAATAATCGCTTGTTGATATATGATTGGTATCAATTTATAAATCTGTTTAACGTTAACAGATTTAATTAATTCATCCGATAAACCATCATTGCTATCATCAAATAAGGCGTTTATCCAGTCATTCAACAAGCTATTGTAGTTGGTAACAACGATATTATCTTCTTCGTTCCAATTGGGGCCAACCCTACTTGTCAAATTGTCGACTAATCTATAGTAAAATTGGTTCAAATATTCGATTGTGAAGGAGTTGTTAATTTTCAATTGTGAAAGATCAATGTCAAATACTTCAACAATAAGCATAACTGCCAGCAAAATAACACCAAAATAAGAATAAAATTCTTGAAAATTTTCATCGTTATCATCAAATTGAAAAGTTTCTGTATCAATATAGTCAATCAATTTGCCCAAAATTTCATATGGACTCGAATTGAATACCACTAGATTGACTAATTCAACATTATTAAAAATCGATAATAAGAGTCTATTTAACTTTTCAGGGTCTTTAGAAGAAATCAATTCCTCCAAGGTTTTACTGATCAACTGTGAGAATTCAAATTGTTTTGTAAATGAGAATTCAAGTGCTGCTGGTAAAGAATTCATGAATTCAACCAAACTAGATTCTTCTAATGAAGTAAATTCGACATTTAAATTGAGTAACTTTTCATTAAGTTTTGCAGATAAGTTCAATTCGGTATTGAACTCATTGATTTGATTGTTTAAGTCAATATTTTGGTCGGGGAAAACTTTCGAGAACGATTGTATATTCAAAATTCTGTTTAAAATACAACTCTTGATAAAAGATTGTGTAATATCGTAATTTTCTGGCTTCCCAATTTTAACATTGGTTAAAATCTTGGTCACATTTTCTGGGAATAGTTGAAATGTATTAGAAATTGCCTTTTCCAAATCAAAAGAAGCAGAACTAGAATTGTTCTTCAAATTTGCAAGTATTACTGGCAACCTCGAAACGATGAAGTTTTTCCAATTATATAAAACATAAGACTTGGAATGATTGTGTATTGCATAAACAAATCCGATGAAGACAGCTTTAATTAGATCTATAGCTATCAACAAGGGGTTTCCTTTTTTAGCACCATCATTAACGATGAAATTGTTAACAAATCCTGTTAAAAAGGTATCATTTTTATCGAATTCCCAATTCTCCATGATTTTATTTAACCATAAGTATTTCTTCATGTTTGTATAATGTTCCAACTTGGTATTTGATAAGTTTGCAATAGAAAAATTTTTGAATGAAGATGATGTTGAAGGAGTCATTATTGAAGCCGGTTTTAAAGGTTTTGTATCTGACTTAGTATCAGACACAATCTTATTCACCAGCAAGATATTTATCTTATCATTATTCAATGCTATTTTCACCTTTGTGAATAAAAAGTCGAGTAATTTGAAATACTTTAATTTCTTTAAGTATTTCAACAACTTCATTAGAAATTCTTGTAAATCAGTTGAACATATTATTTGATGATACAGATCAACTAAGTTTGCAATGAAAAATACAACCTTATACAATAGTAAATCTTGTGACTTGGAAATATTTTCACCAAAGGTACCCAAAAGGCTACCCACGTATTCTTTGAACCCACTACTTATAAAGCCTTTCACTATTTCATTATCAAAGATCAGTATACTTGAGGCTAAGTTATTAATATACGTTAGTTGTGAATCAAATCCTAATTTTCCTAAATTTTTCCAAAACTTTTCAAGATTTTCAGGAGAATCAAGGGCAAGACCCAATGCTAATTTAATTTGGTGTTGATGATTAGGTTTTAATTCGAGAAATTCAGTGACATATTCATTATCCAGTATGGTCTGTACGTTAGACAACTGTGAATATAGCGAATTGAACGTCTTTGTGGTAATACGTTGTGAAATAGAACGCTTCAAGAGCTTCGAAAGTGATAATTCCAGTGTCATATGTATTGATTAGACCTTTGAATATGATTGTTCTCGTAAAAAACATTCATAAGTATGAAAAGTCGTGTGTTGACTAATTTAAAAAACAAAAAAATAGTTGCAAATTAAGAGTACGCATAACTAAGATATAGAAAGCTTTCTTTTGACACTATATAAGCTCATATAAACAATTAAGAGGAATTATGGAGTCAACACCACATATAAGTACAATTTTGAAAACAAACAATTATTAAGCAGAATAATATTATCGACCATTTCAAAAAAAAACAAAAATTAACAAAAATTAAAACGCAAATACAGAATTGCAAACCCTTAAAACATCAAACTAACAAAATGCAAGATAAAAATCAACAATATTGAGATAACAAAAAAGGATAGGTAAGTTAAATGAAAAAAAAAATCAAATTAAGGAAGTGAATTACCACATACTTGAACCCCCAAAGCCAGACAACATAGAATTACCATTATTAACAGTCAAAGGATTGACACTTAAAGGTCCCAAGCTATTTGAATTTAACGATGTGGATGCAGACAATCCAGAAGCAGGGTTTGGGTTAAGTCCCCAAATCGATCCAGTAGAATTAGATGGACTGTTCCAACTTAAATTATTAGGGCCTGTATTGTTTGTACTAACATTACTAACACCAGCAGATCCTGGACTAGTATTCGATCCACTTAAAGAACCCAACAAAGATGGAGAAATATTGTCCATGGGAAGAGCAGAACTTGTGGTTGTAGTCAGATTGGCAGTGGTTGTGGTAGTATTAGGCAATGTGTTCAAGAATAAATTTGGAGGTGAGCTCTTATCGGAAGAACTATTTGGAGGTAACAAAATAGGGGAATTAATCAAATTTGAATTAGTATAATCGAACAATTTAGAGTTTAATGGAGTCGAATGTATCAGCAGTTGTTGCAGTTGTTGATTCGATTGTGAAGTCTGAACCTTGAGTTGGCTCTGAGTAGATTGTGACTGTTTGATCTGAGAAGAACCATTCAAAGGTTGATATTTTGGTGATGAGAGAGACTGAGAACTATTATTGAACAATAAATAATTTTTGAAATCAATAGAATTGTTTGATAAACCAAAGTTTTGACCCGATTGAGGTTCAGATAAGAATGAACTTAAAGGATCAATCCCAGAAAATTGAGACGACAGAGGTTGTTGAATCGATTGTTGATTTTGTTGCACTTGAGGTTGAGTTTGTTGTAAACGAGGCTGCTGTCTTTGTTGATAACCTGCTTGACTCAAGGGTTTTTGATACTCTTGCGAGTAGTGCTGTTGGTAAGTTGATTGTTGATTCTGTTGTTGAGGGTTTGAAGTATTATATCTGTTCTTCTGGGTGTATTGGTCAGAATAGTTTTGATATTGCTGGCCTTGATTTTGATTCTGAGACTGGTTTTGTTGTTGGTAACTATGGCCAGTTTGCTGAGTGTGAAGTAAATAATTTTGTTGTTGCTGAACCGCAGCTGCAGCAGCCACAGCAGCAAACGCGTACTTATTTTTATGTGCATTGGAACCATTGCTCTGTTGATGATTATTATTATGGTGATTACTTTTGTTAAGATAATTAGTTTGTTGGTAGTTGAATCTGTTGTTGTAGTTACCGTTATTATGCGAGCTTTTTGACAGGTTTGAAAGGGCTTTTTCGATCGATTCCAACTGATTATTAAATGGAATCAATTCTAAATCTCTTTTTGGATATGAAAATTCCTCGGAGACTGGGATCTTTTCTTGTAATATAGTGCTAGTGGAACTCATAATATATATACATGAATAAATAAATAAACCGAGGGGAACTTTGACAAAATGGAAACTGAATAAAACCCAATGTATAAACTATGCTAAAACAAAATTAAAAAATATAATGTTTCAACCGACTGTGAAATCAAATAATATAAAAAAAACCGTAACGAAGTTTGGAACTAAAATGAAATTGGAATTATGATCAGATTAGTTTTAAATAACCAAAAACTATAATAATAAAACAATATTTGATATTAAAAACTGAAGTAAAATGATATAAATGCCATTCAACGAAATATGCAAGGAGAATATAAAAATCTAAAAGTCTGAGCCAAACAAGGATCTCTAGAAGTGTATCAGGAACTCAACTTGTGGCTATGATATACTGGATGTTGCGAGTATTAATAAACGAATAGATTTTAAACCGCAAGAATAAAATCAATATAAAATGGAGTAGAAAAATACAGTCTATGGTTTGATTCGGTGTATTTTTTTTATATCCTATTCTTTGACGTTTGATCTTTAATGAATATTTGGATCAGAGTATTTGCGTGTTTTGGGTGATATACTCTGAATGGATGGTTTTAACCGGGATGCTTAAATAATCTATTGATCTTTTTTTTTAATGTTGATCGTCACTGTTACTAAAAAAATAGTAACTATTGGTAAAATTATCGTTGTGAACCAATCTGTACTGTGTCTTTTTTCTCGTTATTTTTTTTTTCCTAGTTCCTGGCTCCCCCAAATTTCTTTTTCAGGTCGTCGAACATTTTGCTCGTATTAGATATAGGTTGATAAATATTGGTTATTTAACACGCTTTTAAAAATCTTTGTGTCAATAAACATTTTAAATTAAGCGTGTTCCAAAAAAGAAATTATAGAATTGTTTTATGACATACATTAGATAAATATTTATATAAATAAGAGAGTCATCAATCATTAAGTAGATGCGTTTAATTGCCACAGTGGAATACCAGCGGATTCTTTCTTTTCATCGTCTTGACCAGTGGTAGATGAGGATGATACAGTATCAGTGCCTTTAGTAGTACTGTTCAATTGCCATGATGGTACACCAACTTTCTCGAGAGTTGATTTGACTTTTTGATCCTCTTCTTTTTTCTTCTTTTCTTCTTCTTCTTCTTTCTTCATGTGCTCTAATTGCCATGCAGGAATACCGCCAGCAGTAACGCCATTGAAAGTCGTTGAATTGGACAAATCAGGTTTAGGAGCAGATGATGGAGAGCTGACAGCCGAAGCGTTTGAAGCTGGAGGCGATGGACTTTTGGCAGTAGCCGGAGTACTAGACTCTTCAGCCTTATTCTTTGCTCTTTTTAAGATTTCACTTGCAGAAGGAATAGAAGATACAGGTGCAATCTTTCTTGGTTCATTGTGAGTGGTGGCACCATTCTGCAGAGCCCTATTCTTTACTAATTGTTTCAAAGAGACTAACTCTTCATTTATTTCCTTCAACTCATCAGTCAAGTTTTCCTTTGTTATAGACAAATTCTTGTTAATGCTGTTACTCAAATTATCAATTTCCAACTTCATTAATCTTAAATCGTCATCGAACTTCAACTTATCTTTGTTATATTTTGATAAAAAATCGTTGATATTGTCTATCACGACATCTATTTCTTTAAGTTTTCCCTCATTTTGTTCTTTGATTTGTTCTTGATCCAGTTGCAATTGCTCCAAAACCTTATCAATCTTAATAAATTCTTCATCAATCTTTTGCTTATCTTTCTCAATTGATGTTTGTGTAGGTGGAATAATACTTGGGATCAAATATTTACTGACTACTTGATATAACCCATATGTAACACCTGCGGTGGCAGTTGCCATGATAAAGTAATCCTTCCACGATCTATCTGGAGGAGCAGGAGCAACATTGTAATAGTCGATAGGGAAGCCACCTGTGGCAACAGTGTTGTTAGGTGATGATGTTGTAGTATTAGTGTTACTATTGTAAGTAGTAGATGACGTTGATGCATTTGCATTTGTTCTTTTCAAAGCTTCTTCGATTTCTTGTTGCAGCAAACCTTTTGACTCTAAGAACTCCACTTTCTTAGTGAGAGGAGAGTTTGCCACATTCGGATCCTTTAAGAACGAAATTGCACTCGCAATAAGTTCTTCATTCATCGTTTGTAATACTGAATAAAGTAGTCTCTAATTTTTGTTAAAAAATCGCGGGGTGACTACAAATATATACGATTCTGGGGTGGACGTTTTTCGCACTGATTTTAACAAAACGAGGGAAAAGTTCCGAGGTCAATATATTTTCATCAATAGCGAAAAATTGATTCAAATTCAGCTATTTCAAGAGGTAACACTATCGGAAAAACATTACAGATTTTGATGTCTTAAAATCATTTATAATATATACAGGTTATAGTTCAAACAGTCTTAACTAAGTTAATTTTCTCCCCAAATTACTTTTGATCAATTCTTCATATATACACCAACTTATACCCGCACTTATTCCCTTTCTACTCAATCTTAGCGATAATCCTCTAAACAAATTTCTAACCCCTCCTTCTTCGGCAAGCAAAGTTTTCGTTGCCTTCAGTATGGATGATTCATTCGATAATTGTAGTCTCGTTTTAATTGCATCAAAAGGGGCTGTCAAAGTAGTAGATACAGAAGCAGCAAGGACGGCAGCCGATGAATTGATAATACTTGAATTGTAATCTTCAAATTTGGAAGGGAGAACGAATGCAAAGCTAGGAACTAATTCATTTTTAAATACTTCGTAAAATAAAACGTACAACCCAGCATACGGACAATCTCTAGCTAAAGTTGCAACTGAACCTTTGAAAAAATTACGTATGGATCCCCTTTTGGTAGCATCTGTTCCTCTATCATTATATATTCCTTCGATACCTTCATACATCGAGTTATAGTTGTATAAATTAGATTCAAACCTTGTTTTCACTACAGTGATTGGCATCGTGATATATCCAACTATCCCACGTACAAAAAACCCTGTACTCAAATTCTCAATAGGTGATAATTTGGGAAGAATTGATGTATTTGAAACGGTCGACACCATAGAATTATTTTGCTTTTTGTATTCGGCAAGAAATGTCCTTGATTTAGACAATATCGTGAAATATAAACCTGCACCAATTGAAGTTCTAACCATCAGAGGTAATGTTCCTCTCCATAAATCCTTAATCTGTGTTAATTTCTTCAATTCTTTTACTATTGTTGTTTTGATATGAACGTTTGAACTGATTTGTTGTTGTTGAAGTCTTGTTTTGAGTAAGTCAAATGGTTGAAGAGTCACCGAGGCAACCATACCCGCCATTGAGCCCGAAAACAAATGGATAGAAATACCAGGTTCACCATTTCTAACTGATCCGGTGATTGAAGTTTTCTCAAAGGACTCCACTTGGTTACCTTTATTCATTGAGAAGTGTTTTCTTTTATATGCTATATCCCATTTAACCAGTTCAAAAAAAAAGATACAGAAAAGAAGTTTCAAATTGGGATATTTTGAGGCAAGAAAAGACAAATCAATCTACAATGAAAAAAAATATACACAAAACAGCTTACATGTGATCAAATATCTCTAACATTGCTTATTAATATATTCGGTGTTTTCGTTTTCATCAATTTTACTTTGAAATTCTTCTAAAATGTAATCGATTCATGGAATTTACTCAGTGTCCCACTAATAACCAATTCTACGTCAATAGTATCAAGATCGAATTGACCATTTGCAATAGTTTGGTTCGATAAAGCCAAACTAGCTATTGCCACAAAAGTATGAAATGGATCGGGCATTGATTCCAGATCTTTTGCAAACCCACCTACAATCGAATTCTGTGTATTTTTTAACAAGTATGTGTGTGCAGATTTCGATTCAATAAGTTCCAAATTTTCCTTGTTTAGTAAATATAAACTACCTGTACACCACCACGAATAACAAGTGTCGCTAAATTTATTTTCACGTCCATTGAATCCTCCACAATCATCTGGCGTATAATATTCGTAACTTTGACCTTTATACAAAACAGAAGTATAATCGACTTGCCTATGAAGTAACCAATTTTTTGTTGTTTGAAAGTTTTTTGAAGAAGATTCAAAATCATAATTTAGCATTTTTAAGCATGCAATGCCACAAAAGGTGTAGCCTAAATGACCCTCATCTAAATGTGTTGAACTGAGAGCTCCATTATAATTGACTCTCTTAAGTACGAATTCAATTAATGCAGGTTCATCAATGTCATTAATCCTTTCGTTTTGGGGTAATTCATTGTATTTGACTAATCTTCTAATGCAAATAGCGATGTAACACAATCTCAAATCACTTTCACCGTAAAGCTGACCAGCCGTTTGCAAGGTGGGAACAAAGGAACCTTTCAAAGGACCTTCTTTAACTTGGCAATTCAAAATAAATTTCATAATTTTGTGACGGTCAAATCGTTTAGAATAATCATATTGTAAAGCTAATAAATTGGTCAAGGCAAAATATGTGGCCGATAAATTGGGTAAATCATATTTACCGCCTTCACATTGACCGAAATAAGATGTTGCTCTGAACGCAGTGTAGTCGTCATTATCAATTAAGTATTGTTTTATTATATTGTGACTAAACATGGAACATTCTTCCGGTGAATAATCTAATTTTTTGAGAAGTTGAAGACCATTGAGGCAAAATGAAATCAAGGCCAATTTATTCGAATCTTCCGATTGCGCTTTTGAAGGAAATGCCGTTATACACCTTTTGAAGAACTTTTCATGTTTGCTAATCAAGAGTGATGGTTCAGTCATATTTTCGTTTCTATATTTGGAATTGCTTGCAATATGTAAGTATGCATGATACTTGAATGTCCGAAAAACATTATGTCAATAAAAGATTAAAAAATTTAAAGATCGATCTTCCGTAATTTGAGTGTAAATCACATGATACAACAACCTCGGATGCATCCATCGGATATAACCGGATCTGAACAAGGCGAAGCGTACCGAAAAAAAAATTTGGTTGCATATGGACACTGAGATTAGAATCCCTATGCAGAATTTGACAGTTTATTTGTATATTGAATTCTACAATACGCCACGACGTCTGATGTCCCCATAAAGAAAAGACATAAGATCTCTACCGTGAATCGCCAAGATAAATCATTGAATTTATGTATTTAGCTTTTTCTTTTTTCAACTTGAAAAAACTGCCTCATATTTCAAGCTTGCAACCATTATCGAGGTGTGATTATACATACAGGATTCTAATACATTCCGAATTTTGCCTATTCGATACATTTTCAGACGCGGGAAGAAAAACGCCCAATTTGGTATAATCTACAAGAGCTCATAAATAGTATCGCCTCGAATTAATACACAGGATGAAACACTAGCGAACTTTAGCATAGTGATTGCTGTCGCGTAATTTCGGGTGCAAATTGGCAGTGGAGCCCGAAAAACGCCAGAAATAAGGTACAACTGATTTTTGCATTGTCGTTGCTTTTCCTCAATTGTTTAGCTGAATTTGATTCCACAATCCTTGTCAAGAGCCCTAATCTTGTATGTTGTTGCATACAAGGCGGAGCTATATGCCGGCCGAAATTAAAATTGAAATTTGCGAATCAAAGATCAAGTTGTTTCGAATGTGGTAGTTCATGGTAAAAAAAATCGCGTTAAAAACAATTCATATTTGTGTTAAACAGGTGGTCTTGTTGCATATAAATGCTGAGGTTAAATTCTCTGTAAATGTGACAATTCCAGATTTGGTGAGTAATTCCGTTTCTTTTGCCACTTCTTTACCGTTTCTTTAATCTGGTTAAGTTGCGACCATATGCAATCACATTTTACCTGTGTTGGCTAGAATTGAATGCAACCGATTCTCGTTTTTTGTGTAGTTTTTCCCCTGGTTTAAAGTGCCTCGAGCCGAATGGATTGCTATGGCTTCGATCTATGTATTGTTCATTTCTATTGTATTGAATCTGTACTACTTTTTTATTTCAATCATGGCTGTATCATTATTTTTGGAGACGGGTCCAAAATTCACCGGAGAAACAGAGGCTTATAGCCACCCTTTGGTTCAAAATTCTTCCAATTATATCCTATAATACTTTTAATTTCGACTTTTAAAACGAAAATGTAAACAGAACTGGGTTTTCGATCAAAATGGCTATGGCTGATGGTTTTGATACTTCCCACCAAACGATTGCAAAAATAAAAAAGAACTTTTCACCACGAGCTTTGTAATTTTAAATTATTTCATTTTGTTCATGTGTAAGTTCAGATCATTTATAAGAAATGTGTGTCTAAAGGTTGAAAAAAGTATAAATAAGATTGTATTCCGTCTCTAGTTCAGTAATATTTTCGTCTTTATTATACTAGAACACATTTAATAGTTACTGACAATTCATTTGTATAATTCCCTCAACTCGTTCAACTTATAATTCACATAGATATAATGAAGTATTCCACAATTGCTTTAGCTTTAGCCATTTCTACTGCTGCCAACGCACAACTCTTTAAAAATGGTGATTCCAAACTTTTGGCAAGAGCAGACCAAGACGGTCAAACTCCTCAAGCTGCTTCTGGTCAAACCGGCCAAGACGCCTCTGGTGCCCAAGCTGGTTCAGATGATGCTGATGACGCTGATGCTGACGATGCTGATGAATCTGATGCTGATGCCACTGGCGCAGCTACCACGGGTGCCGCTGCTACTGGTGCTGATGCCACTGGTGCTGCTGCCACTGCTGGTGCTGATGCCACTGGTGCTAATGCCACTGGTGCTGCTGCCACTGGTGCTGATGCCACTGGTGCTGATGCTACTGGTGCTGATGCTACTGGTGCTGCTGCCACTGCTGGTAACAGCACTACTGGTTCTGATTCCGGTTCCGTTCTCGGTGGTAGTAACAGCACTAGCTCTGGTTCTGGTTTAGGTCTCGGTGGTAGTAACAGTACCAGCTCCGGTTCCGATTCGGATCCGGATTCGGATTCAGGTAATGATTCAGATTCAGATTCTGGTTCCGATCTTGGTGAATCTGGTTCTGCTTCTAACGGCACTGGCTCCGATCTTGGTGAATCTGGTTCTGCTTCTAACAGCACTGGCTCCGGTTCTGACTCTGGCTCCGCTCTCGGTGGTGGTTCTGGTTCTTCCGGTTCTGATTCTAGTTCTGATTCCAGCTCCATCGGTACTTCGTCTGCTACCTCTACCGCTAAAAACTCATCTTCTAGTAAAGCTGGTGCTTCTACAAACGGCCAAGCTGGTTTCGGCCTTGCTATTGCTGCTGCCGCCGCCGGTGCTTTGTTGATCTAATTCTTTCAGAAGCTTCAGTTTCTCAACCAAACTAACACTAAAACATCAAATAGAAAGGATGTTTCTTTTCTTCTGGAGATTAAGGTTAATTTTTATATATTATTTTTATAGGCTGTTTGATACAGAATTTATTAATGAATTCTTAGGATGTTTCACATTCTAAAATCTTGATTAAAATCGATTCTAAATCGACTCTGTAACATTTGATTTCGGGGTATATGCTTTGAGTAATAAATGAAAGAATTACGGGTAATTCTTCACCACTCAGTGGATGCAAAATTGAAGAGTAACAAAAGAAGTCCTTTTTGTTCTTCAATTGCTTGACAAAGACATTTTCATCATCCACTAATTTTCTTATATTTACTGCAGTGTTTGATGCCCATTCTGCATTCTGTATTTCAATGTCTTTATTTGTATTATGCGATGTTATTCTATGCTTATCTTGAACAAGTTTATCCAAAGTGAAATAAAAATCACATAACTCTATATTCAACCCCGATCCTAAAAACTTTGTAAATGCTTCTTTCAAAGTCCACAACTGGTTGAAAATAAAGTATCTCTCTTGTACATCCGAAATATCCATCAATTGTTGAAATTCAATTTGATGAAAAATTGGCTTGAATTCGTTCATAAATTCAACAGAAGATATACCTTGTTGTCTTGAGTGGGACAAATCTATACCTATTGGAGACTTATTGGGTGAAATTTCAACGACGATGCTTAAGAAGTCATTCGACCTACTCGAATTAAACTGGAGTGGGAATTGCTCACCATCAATATGTATTATATGAAAAGGTTTACCATATTCATTAAAAGTGAACAATAACTTCTCGAATGGTTTAAATTCTGAATTAGTTAACTTGTGTCTCATGTAATTTATTACCAAACGCGTGAATAGTTTTCCTAAAAGATTTTTGAAACGAATCTGTTCATCTTTAATGGATTGGAGTTTAAGCTGTTCTTGTAAATTATCAAGTAATCGGAGACAAACTTCAAAGTTAAAGTCCTTTTGGATGAAAGCTCTTAGCGATTTTGTAAATTGAAGATTGAATATGTATACGTTAGAGACATCTTTCTGCAAGGGCACAACCGAATCGAACTGATTCAAGATTGAACTAATCATGTTAGCCTTTTAAATCGAATACAGACTATTTTTTTTTCTCTCAAAGACTAACTTGATCTCAATACAAGAATGATTTACATAAAAATGATTAAAACTAAAATTCAAACTGTATTTATTCGTTGATTTCGATACAAGAATGATTTACATTAAAAAGTATAAAGACTAAAATTCAAATTGTATTTATATACTTGTTTTTCATATTAGAAGACTTTACTTGTTTTCTATATCAGTGTAAATCTTGTAAGCATGAGATATTTCAGATGGGTTTTTGCCAGCTTCTTCAAAAGTTTTCAACACCATTTTGGTTACCATTTCAATACTTTGTTCTGATTGTTGATAGTGGAAAGTAAGCCTGAAAAGACTTGCGTTAATATCGTTTTGTTCGGCCAATTTCTTGAAATAATTCGGATCCATTTTATTTTTCTTGATATCTATAAATACCATATTGGTATCAGCAGGATGGAGCAAATGAATACCCTTAGATTCACAGATTTGAGCCAATTTTTTGGCATTTTCATGGGTCTTCTTCAATTTGGAGAAGTTCTCATCAATAGCAACACTGGCCATTGCAGCAAGGAAACCAGACTGTCTGATACCACCACCATTCTGTTTCTTGAAGTGATTGGCTTTCTTAATGAATTTTTCATTCGAAACTAAAACCGATCCAATTGGAGCACCAAGAGTTTTCGAAAGACAAAGCGAAACACTATCGAAATACGAACAGTACTCTTTAATAGATATCCCGGTCTCTGCTGAAGCGTTCCATAATCTAGCACCGTCTAAATGTAATTTAATATCATTTTCTTTGCAGAATTTGGAAATCTTCTTAATTTCTTCAAGAGGTAAGATAATCCCATTCAATGTGTTTTCTAATGAGATCACTTTGGTCGGAGCAGAATGGATTTCACCATCATCAGGCACGTAGTTCGGAAGGATATCATCTTCCAAAGTTAAATGTATACCATTCTTGGGGTGAATGGTTTGTACCATCGCCTGCGATAAAGTGGCCAATCCCCCAGCTTCGTGGACAAAGACATGTGAGCGGTGATCACATAATACAGAATGTGGTGGCTGCAACAAGTTTGATCTGAGAGCAATTTGGTTAGAAAGTGTACCACTAACGCAGAACAAACCAGCTTCCTTACCAGCCAATTCTGCAACCTTTTTTTCCAATGCAATTGTGGTATCATCTTCATTATAAACCGAATCACCAAAAGACGATTTGGTCAATGCCTGGACCATTGAAAAACTAGGGGTAGTGAAAGTATCACTACGAAACTCATTATGAGCGGCACTAACGTCTGGGAAACTCGAGAAGTCAACTATCTTATCAGACATTTCTATGTTTATACAATTGATTGAAGTATATGAAAATCGAAATAAATTAATTCGGGGTAATTTTCGATTTGAAGGTGGCGAATTATATAGCCCATACGGCACCTTTAAAAAATGACTCAGAAGTGAAAAAACTAGAGACCGAAATTATAAAAGTTAACAGATGAAAGAAAGGCAAAGAAGGTTATAAAAAATACATGATAAAAAGAAGGCTATCGTTAGTTATAGGATTTCTTGTTATCTTCAAGATTTGAAAAATTATTTTCCTACATATTTGGATTATTTATATTATTTGGGTGGAAGATTATGTGAGTACTTCCATAAAAAATAGTGGTTCTTGTGCTTTCCGTAAAGGTGTACTCGATCCGAGAAATGCGCACTGGTTTCAATTTTCTCGACAAAACATTGAAGTTGTATTTGAGCGGGATGCTGTGCAGAGCCGTTTTCGACGAAGTACTTGACAGCCATCGCAAATTACTACGATTCGGGTTATCAGTAAGTCAAATTGCACCCGATTAGGTAATTGCGCGGCACTGGTAAAATACCACAAACCCTCGAAGTGATGGATATCTAATACTGAAATATCGTAGGGCCATTAGGGCAAGTTCATTATCCTCAAATGTAGATAGATTTCCATAATATGACAGGTAGCTTGTCCCCCTTCTATCTCTTTAATGCGCCATCCTGAAAAGCAATTTTGAATTCCACATTTGAAATCAATATTCGCAATCAACAAAAAGCGCAAAGAATATACCGTTTTCGGAAAATCGACGCGCTCAAAATCAGCCACTAGCGAAACGGTATATATTCATCAATGTTGCCTCTAGAGAATTGTCTTTTTTATAAATATATTACTTTTGACATAAAAAATAATCAATAAAATGTCTCTCCCATTAGAATTATCCATTTCTTTACCAGATGGCACCAAGTTCACTCAACCAACAGGGTTGTTTATTAATAATGAATTTGTAAAGTCCAAATCAGGAAAGACTATAGACTCGATCAACCCATCGACTGGGGAACTCAATGCTTCGGTATATGCCGCTGGCGAAGAAGATATTGACATTGCCGTCAAAGCTGCTAGAGCCGCTTTTAAGGGCTGGAAGAAAACCTCTGGTTCTGAAAGAGGCCGTCTTTTACATAAACTTGCTGATTGGATGCAAGAAAACAGAGAATGGCTTGGAGCTATTGAGGCATGGGATTCGGGTAAGCCAAAATACACCAATGCTGTTTACGATATAGATGACTCGATCAATGTTTTTAGATATTATGCAGGTTGGGCTGACAAGATTCAAGGTCGCGTAATTCAAAATGATCCAACAAGGGTTGCTTATACTATTCACGAACCATACGGTGTTTGTGGTCAAATCATCCCATGGAACTACCCAATCGATATGGCTGCTTGGAAGTTGGCTCCAGCCTTAGCCGCAGGTAACGTCATAGTCATGAAGACATCCGAAGTTACCCCATTATCAATGTTGGTTGTTGCCAAGGCATTCAAGGACTTAGGTTTCCCACCTGGTGTCGTTAACATCATTTCTGGGGATGGTGCTGTTGCTGGTAAGGCTCTCGCTTCGCACTTGAACGTTGACAAGATTGCTTTCACCGGTTCCACCGCCACCGGTAGGATTGTTCAACAACTTGCTTCGGCCAACTTGAAGGCTGTCACTTTAGAATGTGGTGGTAAGTCCCCAATGGTTATTAGAAAGGACGCTGATATCGAACAAGCTGTCAAATACGCCGCCAATGGTATCATGCTTAACCAAGGACAAGTTTGTACTTCTATGTCAAGACTTTACATTCAGGAAGATATTTATGAAGATTTCCTCGAAAAATTTGTCGCTCGTATTAAGGCAAAATTCCATCAAGGTGATGTTTTTACTAAAAATTCGATCCTTGGTCCTCAAGTTTCTAAGGCACAATTTGATAAGATTATGTCATATATCGAGATTGGTAAGAAGGAAGGTGCCAGATTATTGCTTGGTGGTGAACAAAACACTGAAGGTGCTTTGGGTAAAGGTTATTTCATCAAGCCTACTGTTTTTGCCGATGTAACATCAAACATGAAAATCGTTAGAGATGAAATCTTTGGTCCTGTCCTTGTTGCTGCTAAGTTTAAGACCGACGAAGAAGTCATTGCTTTGGCCAACGATAGTGACTACGGTTTAGGTGCTTCTATTTTCACCCGCGACTTGAATGCTGCTCATAACTTTATTAATGAAATCGAATCTGGCCAAGTCTGGGTCAATGCCGCTAATGACTCTTCTCCTGATATGCCTTTCGGTGGTGTCAAGATGAGTGGTATTGGTAGAGAATTGGGTGAATACGGTTTGAGTACCTACACTCAAGCCAAGGCTGTTCACATAAACTTGGGCAGTAGATTGTAATTCCTTTAGTAAGTATAGATCTTTATGTAATGCGAAATTAATATTTGATGCAATTGCGTAATTAAGCGTTGATTAGGAGTTGAAAAATAAAATATTTGCAACATCATTGCTGCTTATGTAATAAATGATGCAACTTCATGCATTTTTTGCGAAAGCATTTCATCGTGAGCATTCCGATACTGCATGATATACATTTCATACATTTGTCTGCATTTTCTAACAGAGAGAGGGGACTCTTGTAAATATAGTATATTAGTGAAGGGGTGATGATGAAAACCACGGAATGATTGTATTCTTGAATTTCCGTTGATGAAGGAGAATGAATAGAAGCAATCACAACCGCTTCGTGTATATGCAGGATAACCATTTAGATATTACAAATCACTTTTGACAGGATTATGTGTAATTTGTAATCATTAGTAGTTTTGCTATAGTACTTGATAAATTTATAAAAAAAAAGTCCTGAACTATATTCGCACAATTCATCTTTTATAGTATCATGCCTAATAGAAAGTGATTTTTATCGTTTTGAGGTTAGAACAAAATTTACGTAGCGCTCCAGATTTATTTGACGATTTTACTATTTCCTTACCCCTTTTAAATCTGAAATTATCGTGCTATGAAGTAATGATCGCAAGTCAGAATATATCATCGCACTTTGATGTTCATCATGCCGGTCATGGTAGAGCTGATTCTGGAAATGAAAACTTGGACGAAGATTCGTACTTGGAATTCTCCATTCTACAATCCTGCCTAGCTACTTGGAATACAAGATTAGATCAAGAAAACCCAAATTCAACTTCAAGTCAAAAACAAACATTGAGATCGAGCACAGAAAATAGCACTCGTGATGTTGTGAGTGATACTGAGTCTACAGTTCTGACCGAATCAGAAGCTTTGGTACTGTCTTGCTCGTTGTCTACTTCACTTTTATCCTTCAAAACTTACTCGCGAAAGCTAACTTTTCAGCCTGAAAACTCGATAGTAAAACGTTTACCCAACTCAGTCTTACTGGCAATTTTCCAATATGTTGATCAATTTGATTTGATCAGCTTATCACAAACCTGTTCTTCGATTTATCCGTTGGCGGTGACTCGTTTATATAAACGAGTCACTGTTATATTAAACCTGGAATTGCCCGTAAGGTTTGATTGTAATCGTAAGAAGTATATCAGAGAATGTGGTATGAAAAATATGGATAGTGCACTTATTCTTACTATTGAGAATTTGATACGATTCCTTACTTCTTTACACACAAACCCCAAATTGATCCAAAAGATTAAGTTCTTTGTATTCGATAAATGTTTCACTAACGAGTCAATTGATATTAGTTTTATTCAGAGCAAAATTATCGAATTTTTTGGCATTAATTGTAAAGAATTGAATTTTTTACATATAACTTTTGTCGATTTCCTAACAGGTATACTAAAGTTAACCAAGTTTCTCAAGAATGATAATATCAGAAACAAGATTTTTAAATTATTTGTCACCCGAACTGTTGATTTATATCAACCCAACATTCCTGAATCTCTTACTAATCTATTTTTCATGTTGAATGAAATGGAATTAATTGGTAAAGAAGAGAAAAAGAATAATGAAGGAGAGTTGATACCGACATCAAACACCGATTTTTTCGATTTGAGCACATATCCATATAACTCTTTTAATCGTTTATTCACTCTTACATGCAGCACAAACAATCAGATAGGATTGGAATTACTCAAGTGTATTAAGCTTATAGATGAAGACTACAAATTAAAATTGAGAGGATTAAGTATATTTCACTGTCATAAGTCAAATTTCACTAAATCGAATACAAGTTTATCATGTACTGATGGGGAGGAGAAGAAATTTTTTCAATATTTGAATGGTCTTGATAAGCAATTACGTTTTGAGATTATACATGAAAAGGTTGACATTACGTACTTGTCCCACTTATTTCTAAAGGTTGACTGCATGGAAGAAAATCATCACAGCTGTAATTGTTTCAGTAAATTTTTCAAAGATTTTACCAGGTTTTCTATAGCTAACAAGGGATTACCCAACTTGATCAACTTTGAGTTGGAATCTTATCCTAACTTGGAATGGTTAAGGCCACATCAAATTTTGGAGAACATTTTAACTCCACTAGGAGGGTTTGTGAAAAGTTTGTTGAACTTAAAAAGAGTTACGATTGATTTCTCGACTCCAGGTTTCAAAATGTTCGACGCAAACATGGCAATGTCATCCTTGTTATTAAACAAATTGAATGAACGATTAATGGATGCATTTTTCCTTAGCTATTTCACAGAGAAGTCTAAATTATCAATGCTTCAATTACCAGACTTTTTAACCCTGTTTATTTACTATAGACCTGATTTTTACGAGTCCTTGCTTCACACGTGCCAATGTTGGGGTTGTGACTTAGTTTTGCGTAAACTTAAGATGATGTTCAATATAAAAGATGTCACGCAATTGCAAAATACCAATGACGAAAACGATGATCATATCGATGGTGAGTCAGCATATTATTTGATTGGATATATTCTCGGTAGATTACAGGCTGATCGTGAAGTATGTATCCCCATTAAGGAAAAGATTTTTAACTACAGAAGCTATCCGATTTATAAGGGTCAGCCCCATACATTGCATAATGGTTTCCACAAACCAGACGAAGAATTTGGTCTCGACAAAAATGAAGATGAAGTTAAATGCGAGTGTGACTTGGAGGGGGATCCATACGGTACAGATGAATTAAACATAGACAACTTGGTTACTACATATGTTATACATCAATTGGACCCAATTGTAAGGTACCTTGGTATGGTTTTTTACAAATTGAACGATCTTATGATCCATGGAATCTATTATGAGTTCGATGAAAATGCTGGGAAGTTTGTTCCGATTTTTGACAAATCTGGATACCCTCCGGAGTTTTTAATTCCAGTTCGAGATATGACAGGAAAGCCTAATGTTGAATTTGGAAAATTCAAATAATAATCAAATTTTATAGACTAATATTTAATACAGACATTAGTTACAAGTATAAACATTAAAAAAAAATTGCCTTTCTCAAATCAACCGTTACCTCGTAAGCCATATAAAATACAGGGTCCCTGCCTTTGAATAAACAATAATTGACGGTTAAACAAACTTAGGCGTCAGAGTGCTGTCAGAAGTAGAGTGGGGTCAATCTTTAATGTGTCACAATTTGGTTAGAAAAGCTTGCAACATTTTACTTTTGTGGTGTGAGCTCATTAATAATTTCTCCGCATTCCTTCACCAGAATCTCCACTAATGTTACATACTTCAAATTGAGAATCAGCCTCGTTGTATTTTCCACACTATTTACCCAACCAAGCTGTTGATCGGCTTCTCTTTGCAAAGATTCGTCTGACTTTGTGTTTTCATCTTGTAAAATTGAGGCGGAATTATTGTGCCGTTTCAATTGCATTACTGCACGAAGGCTTGTTTTTTTAGTCCTACAATTTCTAACGGAGTGTTTTGCGGATCACACCGGAAAAAAAATTCTCGATCATAGACGAGAAATGATGCATTTAATTCAGTATTTTACATGCAGAGCGAGACACATAGATAAACAAAATAACCTTAAATATTCTTCAACACTCACTTTTTTTTTTAAAGACTTTAAGTATCTATATACTATACAGAGGTCATTGAAAACCACAATTTATTTATATGTACCTGCAAGCGCAATAAGAGTTAAGGAACAATACGAATCCGATGGGTACAGGAAGTGGAAATGGAGCAATAGGTAAACTCCCGCCTAATGTAGTGAGTGATGCTCTTGCTAAAGATCCTCAACAGTTATTATTGGCGCATCTTTATAATTACTTGAAGGAAAATGGTCATTATGAAACAGCAAAGCTGCTTTTACAAGAACTGGCACTTGTACCGAAGAATTCAGTACCGCTGCCACTGCTGAATGTACAGAATTCCCCAAAACCATTGTTCGATACAAATATGATGATTTCAAGTTCTGATACTTTTTTACTTGAATGGTGGTCGTTATTATGGTCGATGCAACTGAGCATGAACCCTAATCTAAACCAAATGTTCAATCAGCAACAACAAAGACCGCTGATACAAGGTCAAACTTTACAACAACATTTGATGTTACAAACGCCGAATTCAATGAATAATCAAATCAATGGTAACGATATACTGTCAACACAATTACAGCAGCAACAGATGCAGCAGCAGATGCAATTACAACTACAATTACAAATGCAAAAACAACAGCAAGGAAACCAATCGGCTGGACCAAACCAACACCAACTTCAACAACTTCAGCAACTTCAACAAATGCAACAAATGCAACAACAACAAGGTCAAGGCCAGCAACAGCAGCAATTACATCAGCAGAGACTCATGATGCAGCAACAACAATTACTAGCTAATCAACAGTTTTTGCAAAGAAACCAAAACAATCAGCAAAGCACTAGTCCCAATAAAGGTGAAAATATCAATGACAATCAAAACAATAATGAACCAGGAAATAATAATTCGAACACAAATAATGGATTTGTTGTTCCTGTATCAAATAATATTGCCACCAAGATGCCTCCTCCCTCGGGACTGAATGTCAATAATCAAAAATCTAATCTACATCAATACCAACAGCAATTAAGACTCCAGCAAATGAAATTACAGTATCAACAGCAGCAGGCCCAATTGCTTCAAAGACAACAACAAGGTCAAGGTGGTAATCAAGGTGATCAACCACAATTACAATCACCGTTGTTACCTCAGTCACAACATAATAAGGGAACTAATGATGCTATTAATGATTATCAAATGAATTTACTTAGAATGGAAAATCAAAATAATCTTCAAAAGAAACAATTTTTGATTAAGCAGCAGCAACTGGGACAAACTCCATTACCGAATAATAATAACAATAATTCTTCTGTTGCTAATGCCAATTTTGCAAATTCTCCGCAATCGCAACAGACTGTGTTTCAGCAACAGCAAATAATGATGCAAATGGCTTTGGCTCAGCAAAATCAGAACCAAAAAAATCCAAACCAACAAGCATTAATTTCTCCCAAAGATAAAAATGAGAAGAATGGAGATCTTTTATTTGATTCTCAAGGAAATTCAAATGAAGATGATGATCTACTCAACTTAGGTGCCAATGATAATTCGAATCCGAATTCGCATCAAAATTTACATTTTCAACTACAGCAAAAGAGATTAAAACTTGCCCTGCAACAACGAAACCAAATGATTGGTAATAATGATTTAATTGCTGGGGAAGATCTTGGTATGAATGACTCTAATGTACTTGGAAATCCAATGAACCTGATGTTTATGAACCCTAACATGATGAATATGGTAGATCAACAAAACAATAACAATGGTACAAATAATTCTACTGTTGATAATTCAGATAATGTTAATGGCAACACTAATAATTCTAATGGTCAAGGTTCTCTGGGTACCATTGATCCATTGAAAGATGGCACTTTGGGTGGCGCAATTGGTATGAATTTTATTGAAGGCGACTGGTTAAGTCAAATGGGCGCTGGTCCCGGGTTTAGTTGAAAAGATCCTATACCTATAAAAAATATTAGACTATATTTGATATCGAATTTAACACTTTTCACTTCTTCTTAAGTATTTAATCTAAGTTTCTAAAATATAATAAAAAAAACTTTTAAACAGTAAACAAAGCAAGAATGGCAAAAATCTGCAATATGTTTTATAATTTCATAGGATTTCAATCATTGATTATTCCAACTTTAATTTTGTACCTTGAGTTTGATTGCAAAATTCATATGCATTCACGAAAAAAAAAAAGTTGCCTGCCTGATTAGGCATGTTCTTTTTAAAATACTTGCCAAATCAGGTAATCTCAGAACTTTTTTTTTTGCTCGGAAGAATCGTTGACTTGCAACTGAATTAAAGGAAGACCATATGAAGATATATAGCCATTTGATTCATGTGAAATCGTATCACAGGTGTGTTAAATTCAACGTAGAAATTCATAACGGACCTTTTGAAAGTTGGTTTATGTGTGCAATTGCAATCCGCTAAACCCTACTTTTAAGTCTTGTAAAAATCAAAACACCTCCTTCACTCGCGATCTTTAATTTTTTTTTTATTCGTTTGTATATATTTTCTTTTTGTTCTCTAATCATTTGGCATTGACTAAGGAAGGTTAGAAAGCTCAATCGCTCTCTGTCAGCGTCTAAGAACAATCATTTTCATAATAATCAGTATTTTTGATTGTGTTTGATTTGTTTTGAACTCAATTACTCCACTCTTTTACTTGGACCCTTTGTCTTGATCAAAAGCTCCTCCCATATTTTAAGGAATATTGATACTAGTTATTATATTTCCCGGATGAAGCATAGAAATTGGATCAACAATAAGAAATGAACTTTGATAGACTCAACCCTCTATCAAGTTATTTATCTAGAAATGGTGTTTCCGATGAATCTAAGAAGCTGGAGATGAGTGATTGGGGAATAGAGGAAACTTTATCCACACCCACACTATCTCATAACAGCTTTTCACAAAAACCGAACCATAATACCTATTTCGAAGATGTTTTTGAGCCACCATATCCACATTTTCAAAAGGAGAATTCAAGATCGGGCAGTCATAGTTATGGCCAAAACAATAATTTCAAAGAAAATCTTGAAACTATGAGCTATGATTTTCATTATTATTATGAAAAATATATCCCCAATCCTATTGCTTCCAACACAGAAAACTTCTCTAAATATATTCGTAAGTATCTTTCAATGGAGAAAATTAATCATGAATTTTGGGAGAAGTTTAAGTATAATTTAATTATTTCTAATTTGTTGGATGATACAATGATATTATCAAAAAATGAGCAGGCATTGGTTAATCTCGAAAAAACTAAACACGTTAATAATATAGATGGTCCTAAATTAATACCCGAAATTTCCTATAAATTACCCTCATTCATTCATCAATTAAAATTTGACGGTACTGAATTACAAATATTGAACAAAAATTATAGAATAAGATATTCTCCAAAGTTTGGAAATTTAAAACTTATAATTTTAGTAATAAATCTTATTATTTATTTGTTGAAACAACGCCAGTTATCTTCTTTGCAAACCCATGGAACAACTATTTCAGAACATTCACAGTTGATAATGTTTAAAGTCATATTAGTTTTCTCAACAAAGTTGATAAAGTTCAAAAAATTTAACCATGTCGTTTGCTCAAATCAAGTTATACATTCATTGAATGACTTTCTTTTATACAATTACAAGCTGAACAAGAAACTAATTACTAATCTTATAACCTATAAAGAATTGAGTGTGTATAATTTCTTAAATGGTAATACTACACAGAATGGTTTTTCAGAGGATAATCAAGATCCGCATTTTCAATATAAGAACGAGCTAAGGGACGTTTTATTACATTCATTGAAATTTTTGATTTTGAATTTGAAATCCTCAATAGTAAAATTACTTCCATATCTTAACGGTGATTTATTTGAGCAATACTTTGAGATCAATAATATCGATATGAATATTTTAAATGCTAACTACAATAATTTTGGTGAATCTTTTACAACTGATGCGGACAAGAAAAAGAATTCTAATCATCTTGACGAGATTGTATTCAATATAAAAAAATTTAACCAGTTCAGAAAAGTATTGATTTGCCAATTGTTGACAATTAATGAGGCCCCAATTAAGAAGACATTTTTTATTTACAAGCTCATGGATCAATTTGGAATTGGTGATAAAATCCCCGATGTTTCATATATTGGAAATGGCGATAAATTGAATTTGTTGAAACACATATTTGCAGAACACACTCAAGTGTTGCTGAATTTTTATTCTCTTTTTGAAAGATTTGAAGAAAATTCCAATTATAATAGAACTACTGACCATGAAAATCAAGATATTTTCACGATGAGTAAATTTCAAAATCAAAATGATGTGGGCGATGATGCCAACTCCAATTTGATGATGTTGATAAGTAAGATATCTAATTTATCCACCAATTTAAAGTTTTTTCATAAGTATAATCAGTCAACCAAATCCATTAACAATATCGACGAGTTAAACGAAAAAGTTATGATTTTTAATCAATTTAATGATGACATAAATACCATCAAGGAATTATACCAAGTCAACTTTACAGATTTGAACAATGAAGTTTATGAAGAGCAACAAAAGCTCCAGGATGCTGCGAATAGAGGAAACATCTCGCCATCTACCTCAAATTCTAGCTTTGCCTCTCCAAGGTCTTCTATAGATAACTCTACAGGTTTGAAAACGTTCCACAATTCTGCCATCAAAAAGAGGTTCCCATCTCCATCGCAGCATTCACTGGCATATAGGTCCCCATTAACTAATAATGGATCATTCGATAGAAATAATGACCATAATTACATGATATCTCCGGACATAAACAACAACTCAGAATACAATTCTAATGGCAAGAGATATAAGAGGTTATCAGCTGGGCTTCAGTTAGGATTACTTACCGTGATGGAAGACCCACACGATCCTAACTCTAGAAAATCGATGTCCTCAACCACTTCCAATAATTCGAAAAATTTAATTCAAAGCAATATAAGCAGTGCAAAATCAACTGGGTTGAATAAGTCTCGTGCTGCGTTATCATATGATGATCATTATAATAATATTTTACCACATACATCGCATGAAGCGTATAATCAATTAACATTAGATCAGTTATCTAATGGCCCCAATCCTAATTACAAAAAGCAGAGCTTTGGTAACGTAAGGTATTCAAACAGATTCTCTTTAAATTCTGTCAATTCAAACTTGAGCGGGCTCACCGATATGATAAATTCAACGCGGTTGACTAGTTTTGATGATATTCCTGATAACGAAATCGATGATGGGATAGTACAGCCGTTGGAATCAAATTTGTCACAACAAATTACACAAGAAGAATTAAAATTGAGACTAGAAGAAAGCTTTAATCGGATTTATAGTTTGGAAAATGAAAATAAACTCCTCAAGGCAAACTCGACTGTCTACTCCAATAATCAAACGACAAATGATCCACCCGCAATTGATGAAATTAAAATAAACAGTCAAACTGATATTAATCGAAACGATAGCGATGAAAAATCAGAGAATCAAGGGAAGCCATCCATAAATAATATCTTATTTTTATCTGACTTGGAAAAAAAACTAAACAACAAATTTAACGACCAAGAAACATTGATCAATGGAGAGGAGAAACAACATTAATAAAGTAAAAATATTGCTCTTTGTTCCTTCATCTTACGGCGCATTACGTCTACCATATTTCCAAACATAATTTACTCTGCATTCAGATTCAAAGGATGAATCTTTCAAATCTCTTTGTTTGAATGCTTGAATTCTGTTAAATCAGAAGCTTATTTATTATTATAATTTAATTTTAGACCACTTTTGCTATTATATACACTTTGTTAAATTTTCATTGTGAAATTAAACTAATATACATTCATAAACCTACAAAATATCAAAAGTATTACTATCAGACATAGAAATTTTTCTCATGGTAAAGGAGTACCAACACTTGAAAATTGTCCTTCATTTTCATGGTACATTTCTTCAAGCTTTTTAGAGTTCAAAGGGTCTTCGGATCTTAACTTTGACTTGGTTTTATTTTTCTGCTTTTTCTTATCTTCACCAGAAGGAGTACTCTCTTTTGAAGTTTGTACCAGCTTGTCTGTGCTATCATTTGGATCATCACCACCCAACAATAAAAATGCCACATCTTTCTTCTTGTTGGCGGCTTCTTCCTTCTTGTTGATCATTGCTTTACCTTCCATGACAACCTGTTGCACTTGCTCTTTTTGTTTTGCACGATCTCTCATTCTTTCTTCGATTGTTCCTTTAGCCAACAATCTATACACAGTAACTTGACGGGTTTGACCCAATCTATGAGCTCTATCCATCGCCTGAGAATCAATTGTTGGATTCCAATCTGAATCGTAAAAAATAACCGTATCGGCTGCAGTCAAATTAATACCCAACCCACCAGCTCTTGTAGAAAGTAAAAAGATGAAAATTTCTGGCTTTGTTTGCCAATCATGAACCAAATCACGACGATCGTCCAATTTAGACGAACCATCTAATCTAATATACATATGTTGCTTGTAAGTTAAGTATTCCTCCATAAGATCCATCATTCTGGTCATTTGGAAGTAAATCAATACTCTATGATCATTTTTCTTCAACTCAACTAACAATTCATCCAATTTGGCCAACTTACCAGCATCAGTAATAAATCTGTTCATTGATGGCATTCTGATATTAGAGTAGTCAATCTGTTTATTCAATGGTTGAGGTAACATATTCGATTTAGGGTAATCAGTAATAGGTACTTGCCTTTTCATCAAATCATATTCTGTAGTAAATGATAATGGCATCAAGCTTGACCTAATTTCTTGGTCAAAGAATACATCCTGAATCTTATTTCTGAAATTAACGGTCGAACAGTTCACATTGATTGGTGGAGCGGATGCGATAGGGTCTGCAGCAGGATTTAAAACATTAATACACATTTCTTCATACGTTTTACTTTGTATTGAGTGTAATTCTTTCAAATGAACTGAATTAGCTACAACCGCGTGATTGTTTTCATATTCACTTATCAACAATTTTTGACTGTTTGGAACAAACTTTTCTTCTTCATAAAGGTATTTAAAACGATTGGACTTCTCGTAATTTATATCACTATAAGACTGATGACCAATGGCTCTTTGGATAAGGTTCTGCTTCGTCAATTTATTTAATTCTGAAGGTGAATGATCAACAAATCTGAGCCATCCGAAAGAATCGTCTTTGCTTTCCAGAATATTTTTTGGATCATAGATGTTGAACGTTTGATAAATTTTATCTTTAGATCCAACATTATTGTTGAAAGAAGGTGTGAGTAATTCATCATATATCAATCTAGGCAAGTCATAGCTAATAACATTTTCAGTGCTATAATACATTTCTAAATCATTTGTTTCTCTCAAAAAAGAGCCTGTTTCTGCAAATTTACTAACCGAGAAACTCGATTGAACATCAGCTCTTTCAAATAAATCAGGGTGATTGCAGACCTTTCTGAATTGCATCACAAGGTTGATTAATGAAGAAGCATCATCGTTATTACTATTAGCCGAGTCAAGTAAATCCATAATAGAAATTTGTGACTTTAACATTTGGTAATACTTTTTTTGCCTGTTGGTTAAGTCACAGAAAATATCGATTTCTACCTTGTCACCTAATTCACTCTGGACATTCTTCTTTATACGTCTCAACATGAAAGGTTTCAAGATAACATGTAATCTTCTCAATTGCTGCTCATCCAAGTTTGTATTAGATTGAGCATGACTTTCAATGTCTTTGGAAAACCAATCACTGAATTCATCATGAGAATCAAAAAGAGAAGGCATGATAAAATGTAATAAGGCCCACAATTCTTGCATAGAATTTTGAATCGGAGTACCAGTCAATAACAATCTGTTACGACATGAAAATGACAATAATGATTTCCATCTTGTTGATTGCGAAGACTTAATTGCCTGTGCTTCATCAAGAATCATATATTGCCATTTCATTTTTTGGAAATATGCAGCATCAGCCACAACTAACTGGTAGGAAGTAACCAATACGTGGAATGGAGCATCTTTACCATATCTAACGTTCTTACGATCCCAAAATTTTCTTAAAATTTTACGATCTTTAGCATTCCCCCAGTATGGCAAGACTTTAAAGTCTGGAACGAATTTTGTGATTTCTTGTTGCCAATTATGTAATGTAGATGCAGGCGTCACCACCAAAAATGGACCCCAAATATTATGTGTTTCTGCCAAGTATGATAAGACAGAAATACTTTGAACTGTTTTACCAAGACCCATTTCATCAGCTAAGATACCATTAATACCTTGTTCGTACAAGTTTGCCAACCAATTCAAACCCTTGACTTGGTATTCCTTTAAAGTACACTTCAACAATTTAGGTTGCTCAATTGTAATATCACCCATTAAAGTTGGGTTTTGGAAGTTCATTTCTTCACCATTTGTATCTGGGTTCTTAAGTGGATCTTCGTCAAACGCCTTTGCTTTTGATCTAGTAGCTTCCAAAGCAGTGTGAGCATTGGCTGCAGCTGCTCTGGTCAACGCCTCATCGTCATCATTTTCAAAATCAAGTGTTTCAATATCTTGTTTACTCGATGCATCAATGTTGGCATATTTATCGTAAGAATTGTTCGATTGGAAATCAATCAGTGGATCGGAACTTTTACCCTCGATTTCCTCCGTTTTGATCTTTTTACCAATGAAATGTGAGTATAATTCTGTTTGTGTAATTAAGAAATTTAACTTTCTCGATTGTCTCTTTGCTTCACGTTCTTCTTCTTCACGTTTGGCTTTATCTATCAATTCACGTTCATGCTTCTTACGCAATTCACGTTCGACTCTTTCGTTACGTTTCCAGAAGTTAAACATTTCTCTCATTGCTCTTCTAGCCTTTGTGGTTAAATCCTTTTGGTTCTTGGTGCTCTTCAACTGCCATCTCTTTGCTTCTCTAGCAGCTAAAATAGAAGTTTTCTTCAAATTGATAAGTTTAGCTTGAGAATGTTGTTGAAGCATTCTACTAACCTTTGGTCCATCTTTTCTTGATAAATCTCTGTAAATGGAGATATATGTGTTGTCATATTGTTTGATCATGATCTTATGTTCCTTGGTGGTTGGTTTGTTAACGGTAGCTTCTTCCTTTGTTTCATCTTCTGACTTTTTCAAATTCGATTTGACCTTCATTTTGTTGTTAGCTGAGCTTGAGAACGAGCCATCAAGTGTAACTTCGTCGCTATCTGATGGGATATCATCTCCATCTTCGTTTTTGATCAGAGATGTGGTTTTTCTTCTTGTTCTTTTTGGAGCTGGTGAGTCGATATCAATAAGAGAAGGTTGAGTTGTATTTCTCTTTGGTCTAGTCCTTGGCTTACTTTCGTCATCTTGTTCACCTTCGGCTGGTTTTATAGGCTTGAGTCTCGAATTTGCCTTAGATGGAGACAACGAATCATCAGAAATCGCTGGATTAGCACCGGCTGATGTGGGACGCTTTCTCTTTGATTTGGCCTCTACTTTGTGAAC
Source organism: Kodamaea sp. yHQL449 (assembly GCA_030582715.1). Lineage (NCBI taxonomy): Eukaryota > Fungi > Ascomycota > Pichiomycetes > Serinales > Debaryomycetaceae > Kodamaea > Kodamaea sp. yHQL449. Next base: position 340,144 of record JAJMGT010000010.1, on the reverse strand, counting down.
CTCTCTTGTAGACCCCCATTTAAACTCTCTTCCTCTGGTGGTGTTATGATGTAATGGTTTAGTAAGGTCAATATGGTGCAAATCTTTGTTTTTGTTGGTGTCCGATATCTTGTTGTTTCTCGATGAAATATCTTCGGCAACAACACGCTCGATATAATTGGACGTTATATTGTTTGTTTTCATCATTGTGTTGTTCATTTTGATTTCATCGAATTTCAATAACTTAATATCATTTGAAAGCATTAAATTCTGGTCCAATTGGTTGATCACATTGATGTTCGATTCGAATTGTGCTTTATATTGACTATCTATAGGGATATCAGAAATTACATTTGCGTAATCGGATATAATATCGTTCACTATAGGGTTGTTCATATGGTGTTTCCCGTTAGATAACTGAGCTCCACCATTAGCACCACCATTAACAGGATTAGCTGGGGCCGGATCATCAGGTGAGTTTGTCACCACTGCCTGCGCCGCCTGGTTATCATTGGATAACATGGACGAAATATTCATTATTATCTACTCCTTAATAACAGATGGATTTACCGTCTGAGTTCTCGATGCTTCGTTAGATACTGTATTCCTTCAGGACGATTCAAACGTTGGACACCTAAGTTAGAGGCTTTTGTTATTATGTTATGAAATATGGGAGGGCAAAAAAGTTTTTTGAATTGTTAGCAATGAGTGATCCTCGCACATTCGCTCTCAGTCGCTCAATGGACACAGTTTTTTCTAAAATTGTTTGCAATATCAATACCAAAAACAGACAAATTTTTTAACGGAAAGAGTAGTTCGAATTATAAATGAGTATATTTCTACGAAGTTGAAGGTAATTTGTGGGGATACCTTTGGAATTGAACGGTTATTTATCACATTTAAATATGTTGTGTATACCAAGAATCTTTGGCTTCATTACATGTTACAGATCGTTAATTTTTTTGAAAAGAATCAAATTATTCAAATCATACCGTAGAATCAGTTTGTAATTATCGTATCGATTCTAGTTACTTGGTTTCTATTGTTATTGTATTACGTTCGATAACTAAGGCAGAATAAAGAGCTACCCAAAGCAGGGTAAAAAATGTATGATTATGGACCAATAAAATCGGCAGCCTCTCTTCCCCTATGCCTTCCTGTCTTTTTTTCCTTCCTATTTTCTGTTTTTCTTTTCTTTTTGTGTCTCTAATTGTCCAAAAACACAAGCGAGTTTTTCACGACAGAATTCTGTCGCGACAAAAAGATCAAACATGATTGATTCATGTATAAAGGGTCACAAATTAGTTGAAAAAGTCTCACATTCAATTGTTTCAGTATTAAATAAGTACAATATTTAATTGCCACAACAAAAGATGGAACACCCAGCATTTACATTATCAGGTTTGTGTGCCGTTGGCGGTATCATGGGTTTTGCCCGTAAAAAGTCTATGCCTTCTCTTATTGGTGGTTTGGCTGTGTCGCTCATGTACGGTGGGGCAGGTTACTTATTAAAGCAAAATGCGGATTACGGTTTGGAATTGGCCTTAGGTGCTTCTACAACCTTATTAGTTGCCGGTTTAGGAAGGGCTATCCCAACTCATTTCAAGAAACCATTACCTTTGGTGTTGGTTGCTTTGGGTGGAATTTCCGCCGGTTACTACGGAAAAAAGTATAACGAATTCTATCCAGTCTTTTGAAGAATAGAGCAAAACGCCCCTTTGAGTGTAATTTTTTCTCTCCCAATAAATTTTGTTTTTTAAACATTTTGTAAAAAAACTACAAGAAGACGATAATTTAAATTTTGTATAAATTTATTAACAAAAAAATATAAAACTATTCTAGCTATTAGAAAATGAAGAATTGAAAATCATCACAGTAGAAAACTTAATTTGTAATTATAAGACTATAGTCAGCAGTAATAAGAACCGGCTCATTTCATTACTTTGTATATTCTTTATTGACCAACTAATTGCAATGGTGGGAGCTTTTTGTCTGTCTCAACAACTTGAGCAGCTAATTGTGGAGATGATGTTGGGGAAACATTTGGAATTATAAATGGTTCAGAAACTTCGTTGGCTAATGGCAAGTAGGAGTGAATTGCGTACATCTTTGTGAGTATATAGTAGTATATGTTAGATTAAAAATTTAAGTATACACACGGAAATTGGGATGGTATTTATACTAATTTTTTGAAAACTAAACTTCGGTGGTAATGATTCACATACAAGAATTTGAGCATGGTAATTAAAGTCCGGCAATACTTTTTGTTTGTTTTTTCTTCTTATTGAATCATCAGTCATGCAAATATACGGGGAAACTGCGCAACTCCGATCCCGAGGATAATCATCCGCGAACAAAAAATGAGATGATTTACAATTACAAAGCAGAAAAATTGCGAAAAAAGATTTAAAATTATTATCTTACAGTAATACGATTAGGTTGCACCACATCGCACCAATCAAAAAAGGTTACTTTGCCACCACAAACAAAAAATCCTAAAAGCTTTCGAACATTAATCCCCGTCTATTTTGATTTTTTCCACCAGAGATCTCTGCCCATTATTTATTTTAAACCCCGCAATTAACGTTAGCCTACTAAAAGATAATACGTCATTTCAAAGAGAGTTGAAACGAAACGTTATTTACTCCTGTTTATTGTAATTTTTTTTCAGTACTTACATAGTAGTTATACGTTTGTGCTTTACGTTCTTGGAACTTTTAAAATGCTTATTTCGAGTTTCCAAAAATTATCTTTCTGTTCTATAAATAATGATCTACCTTAGAAGTTGTTAAGGATATCCTGCCGAACTCTGGAGTAGAAAATGGCCTGTTATTGAGTGCCCGCGTAACAGTTAATTAGCTAACTGTTTTTTCAGAGATGTCTCCACAATGTTATGAACCCACATCCGTTCCGAGAATGTGTAGAAAAAAACAGGGGAACAGGTGCATAAATAGGAAGTATTCTCCCGTGGTCATCGCATTTATAGCATACTCCGCAGTACATAAGGAGTTAGGCAACTGAATTTTAAAGCAATTAGATATTGTATAGTCTTATCTCTATTTCGCTAAAATGGGTATCTGCTAGGCGCTTGTTCTCGATAGACAGTCTCTAATAGATCCTCGTTTTATCATTCTAATCTTGTTATAATTGATTTTACGTTGTCTGAAGGCAAGTGAAGCAAGAACAGAGAGAAGTTGAGAGAGGGCAGATGTCATTTAAACGAGTGCTTAGCTTAGATGAATCACTCAAGTGATGTAGTAAAGTGCGCTGAGGGTATATCAAAGACAGTGGATGTAAATCCTTGCAATTAAGCGATTTCGACCGGAGTGAACTATTCATCATCGGAAAGAAAAGGCTCAGTAGTGCTGCATTTGCCTTTATTTCTATACAGACCCGATTACCAATAAGAAGCGATGACAAGAGGCACGATATTTTATAGGGTAAGAATTTGTGTCGTAGACCAATATTTGAGATCAAGAACTTAATTTTTCTTTATTGACAAATTACTGTATTTCAATTCTATGAAGAGTTAATTAACTGTTCATGAAGGAAGTAAATGCGTATATATGTATATATGCAAGTTTCGGATAGTGTGGGACAAACGTTAAGTTTACACACTAAAACTTCATTTTGTTTGTTACAATTCCAGCGTATAAAAGTGTTTGGTACTATAAAAAGTTGTATTTGCTTGATCTCTGGGGTAAGAATCTAGAGGAGGAATACATTGCAAAAAAGTATTCGAATGATAAAACCAAAACCTCGAGTTATTGATTTGGAAGAATCTAAGTGTGTGTGTGTATTTTTCTTAGGGTTCTGAATTCTCGTAATCGCTTGAGGGTGTTCAAAAAATGAACATTACCACCACAAATCTTCAAACGAACCATTCATAAATGTACTTGCTGTTTAGCAATCTATATTTTTTTATGCTTTATTTCACTTTCTACAGATCAAAACTATTATTAAAGATTTATTACTACTAAAAATTTCAAGAGAAAATTTAAGCGGCAACTGGTTCAGCCTTAGCTTCTTCAACCTTCTTGTGGGAGATGACATTTGGAGCTGGGACAACTTCATCTTCATCCTTAGCTTCAGAAATCTTGACAGCATCTGGCAAAGATCTTGGACCGAATCTGTTTGCAGCTGGGTCCTTCATGATCTTAACCTTAATACCCAAAACACCTTGTCTCATCAAAACGTGTCTGATGGCAGTGTCAATGAAGTCCTTGGTTGGTTGACCAGAGTGGATCATGAAACCGTCAGAGTACTTTTGAGACTTGGCTCTAGCAGCTCTCAATTTACCGGAAACAACAACTTCAACACCCTTGGCACCAGCAGCCATGGTGAATCTCAAGACACCGTAAGCGGCTCTTCTGATTGGCAAACCGTTCAACAACTTGGACTTCAAGGCTTCAGCTTGGACAGCAGCAGACAAAGCTCTTTCTTCAACTCTTTCAGCGTAAAGGAAGATGGTGTCCTTGTTCAACTTGAATCTCTTGACAATCAAAGAGGTCAATTCGTGGATCTTTCTACCTTGTTCACCTAAAACACCTTGGGTGTTAGAGGCCTTGATGATGATTTCCAACTTGGCTGGGGTCTTTCTGACTTCAACACCGGCGTAACCTTGTTCGGCCAATTCTCTGGTGAAGAATTCGTTCAATTCGGCGTAGAAGACACCGTCAGCGACTAACTTTCTGGTTTTGGAGACTAAAGCGTTGATCATTTTGGATATAGTTTAGATATGTGAAAAGAAGAAGAGAGAAAAAAAATTTCAAGTGAAAATTTTTTTATTATGGTGAAAAGATTTTCCCATCTGAAAGTTCGAAGCGAAAAAAATTTATCGTAAATTGTTCAAGTGCACGACCAAGAATTTTTTTTCATTCGAATTGTGCTTTGATTATATAAGTACTTACATAATCGAAAGATCGCATATTTTGCACCCATTTCATTACAAAAGTATTTGGCTATACAGCATCGAATTACTAAATTAATAATTTATTTTGTACATATATGACGAATTAAAAACAAGCAAAGTTACATAATATATCTTTTTTCTATATTTCTTTAATAGTTGTCTCCAACCCATTCTCTAGCAGATTTAAACAATTGGATCCACGGACCATAAGCACCCCAAGCGGCAGCTTCTTCAATAGGGTACCAAGAGTTCGATTCTTTTCTGGTAACTCTTTCAGGGTGAGGCATCATAGCCAAGACTCTACCATTGGCAGAAGAAATACCTGCAATACCGTTTGGAGAACCGTTAGGGTTGAATGGGTATTGTTCGGTTACATTTCCGTAGTTATCAACATATCTGATAACGTCCTTATTAAACTGGGAGGATTCGTTAGATGATTCGAATTGGGCTCTACCTTCACCGTGGGCAACAGCGATTGGTAATTTGGAGCCCTTCATCTTTTGCAAGAAAATCGAGTTGTTCTTTTCGGATGCATCGACTTCAACCATAACGAATCTGGCTTCATATTGTTCGGACAAGTTTCTTTCGAAAACTGGCCAGTGCTCGGTACCTGGAATCAATTCCGCAATTCTAGAGAAGAATTGACAACCGTTACAAGCACCAAAGGCAAAAGTGTCGTCTCTTTCTTGGAAGAACTTTTGGAATTCAGAACGTGCGGTCTCGTTGAACAAGATTGACTTGGCCCAACCAGCACCAGCACCCAAAACATCACCATATGAGAACCCACCACAAGCAGCAATACCAACGAATTTATCCAAAGTAACTTGACCTGAAATGATATCGGACATGTGGACGTCATAAACATCAAAACCAGCTTGTTGGAATGACCAGGCCATTTCTTGTTGCGAGTTAACACCTTGTTCTCTCAAAATTGCAACCTTTGGCTTGTTTGCAGAAACAGAAACCTCACCAGCACTTGGAGCGAAAGTCAATTGGTATGAAAGACCAGGATTAGAATCATCCTGGATGGATTCATATTCTTGAGTAGAAGTGTTTGGATTGTCTCTCATTTTTTGGATGTGGTAAGAAGTGTTCGACCACAATTGTTGTAAATGAGCTCTGGTAGCTTCGTAAGCGGTAGAACCATTGTGAACAATTCTAAGACTTTGGCTATCAAATTGAGGCTTACCAATAACCTTGATGTATTCGGCAGAGATGTTGTTGGTTTCGAAAATCTTGACGAATTGGTCATATTCACTTGCTTTGATTTGGAAAACAGCACCCAATTCTTCGTTGAACAATTCTCTCAACAAATCTTTAGTATCGAGTTCCAATGCAATACCGCATCTTCCGGCGAAGCCCATTTCAGCCACAGTGGTAAACAAACCACCTTCCGAGACATCGTGATAAGCCAAGACATTGAATTGCTTGTGTAATACAATCAAACTTTGTAAGAATGATTTCAAAATTTGGTTCGAGTGAACAGTTGGAGCCTTGTTACCAACTTCTTTATAGACTTGAGCCAAAGCAGAACCACCGAGAGCCTTTTCAGCTTGAGTAGCAGCCAAATCAACGAGAACCAAAACGGTCTCTTCTTGCTTCTTGACCAATTGTGGAGTCCAGGTGTTTGAAGTGTTATCGACAGTAGCAAAAGCGGTGATGGTCAATGCCAATGGTGCAGTAACTTCCTTACCGTCCCACTTCATCTTCATCGACATAGAATCCTTTCCAACAGGAATAGACACACCCAAATCAGGGCACAAGTCCAAACCGATAGCTTGGACAGCTTCGTATAATTTTGCACCTTCACCTTCGTGCGCAGCAGCAGACATCCAGTTGGCAGACAACTTGACGTGTTGCAATGAAGGAATGTCGGCGGCGAAAACGTTCAACAAAGATTCAGCAACACACATCTTTGCTGAGGCTTCGGCAGAGATCAAAGCCAAAGTTGGCTTTTCACCCATGGCCATGGCTTCACCGGTTGACAAAACAGTTTCACCAAGAGATGTAGCAGTGACACCCACATCGGCGACAGGAACTTGCCAAGGACCAACCATTTGGTCACGGTCGACTAACCCAGTGATGAATCTGTCACCAATAGTAACCAAGAAGGATTTGGAACCGACGGAAGGCAATTGTAAGACTCTTTCAACAGATTCAGATAAGTCCAAATTAGCGGTAGCAAATTCGGGCAAGTTTAAGTTGGCAGTAATGGCAGTTCTCGACATCTTTGGTGGCTTACCAAACAAAACCGACATTTCCAAATCGATTGGGGTCGTTTTCAAGAGAGAATCGGTCAAAACCAATCTTTGTTCTTGAGTTGCTTCACCAACAACGGCGTATGGAGCTCTTTCACGTTCACAGAATTTGGCAAATAATTCCAAGTTTTCGGGAGCAACACCCAAAACATATCTTTCTTGCGATTCATTACACCAAATCTCCATTGGTGACATTCCTGGTTCTAAAGACAAAATCGATCTTAACTCGAAGTGAGCACCCAAGTCGTTATCGTGGACCAATTCTGGAAGGGCATTTGATAAACCACCAGCGCCAACATCATGGATAGATTGAATTGGGTTGCCTTCAGCACCGAGAGAAGTACAGGCATCGATGACTTGTTGGGCTCTTCTTTGAAGTTCTGGATTACCTCTTTGAACCGAAGCGAAATCCAAGTTAACTGAACCTTCACCAGATGAGATTGAGGAGGCAGCACCACCACCTAAACCAATCAACATCGATTGACCACCGAGAACAACCAACTTGGCACCAGGAGTGATTTTTTGATAAGATTTCAAGGCCAATTCGGGTCTGATGGCACCCATACCACCTGCTAACATGATTGGCTTGTGGAAACCTCTGATTTCGTTTTCACCCTTAGCATTGGTGACTTCAGTGGTCAAGGTTCTGAAGTAACCGTTGATTGCAGGACGACCGAATTCGTTATTAAAAGCAGCAGAACCTAAAGGAGCATCGATCATGATGTCTAATGAAGAAGCAATATGGTTTGGCTTACCGACATCTCTTTCCCAAGGTTGTGGTAAGGTTGGGATATTCAAGTCAGAAACAGAGAAACCGGATAAACCAGCCTTTGATTTAGAACCTCTACCAACGGCTCCTTCATCTCTGATTTCACCACCAGAACCAGTGGCAGCACCAGGGAATGGAGAAACAGCGGTAGGATGGTTGTGTGTTTCGACTTTGATCAAAGTGTGAACTCTTTCCTTTGTGGATTTCCATTGCTTAGAACCGACTTCTGGGGTGAAAACATAACCTTCTGGACCTTCAATTACAGCAGCGTTATCGGAATAAGCAGAAATAGTATATTGAGGGTTTTTTTGATGGGTATTTCTAATCATCTTGAACAAAGTTTGATCTTTGATGGCACCATCGATTGTCCAGTCGGCATTGAAGATCTTGTGACGACAATGCTCGGAGTTGACTTGAGCAAACATGAACAATTCAACATCGGTTGGGTTTCTACCAATTGTATCTTTAAAAGCAGAGATCAAATAGTCGATTTCACCCTTATCCAAGGCCAACCCCAATTCTTTGTTGGCCTTCAACAAGTTGTCGGCACTCGACAAGATGTCAACGTGCACCAAAGGCTTTGGAGAGTGGTGAGCAAACAAATCGTCGTATTGTGGGCTGACTTCATTCAAATAGACTTGTTGAGTCATTCTATCGAAAACCGACGAAAGAACATCGGGATTCGAGAAAAAGTCACCCGACTCTGTGGTCTTGATCAACAAGGATAACCCACGTTCAATTCTTTCAACATGGTCCTTCAAACCACAAATGTGAGCAATGTCGGTAGCCTTAGATGACCAAGGAGAAATGGTACCTGATCTTGGCAAGATTCTGATCAAAGTGGTGTTTTGATCCAACTTAATGGCACTAGAGTCAGCACCACCATGGCTGCTCAATTGAGACAACTTGGAAGTAAACTCGTTTTCCTTATCTAATGGAGTGTCATATTGTAACAAAACATCGACCAAGTTCAACTGCTTTTGGTTCAACTCACCGAGTAAGGAAACGTAATGTGTGTAGCATGAGGCGATTTCGGCAATGACACCCTGTTGCGCCAACTTCTTCTCGATATCCTGAACCAAAGTGTTGATTCTGAAAGACGATAAGGCGGTTGGACCCGGCAAAATAAGGAACTTGCTCATCGTACAGCTATAGCCTATTTATTTGATAATAATTTGGAGTATGTTGAAACTAAATAAAAAAAAAGGAAAAGATTTCTCGCCGTTTTGAATTTGCAATCTGTTGAAGTATATATATACGGACACTAGTTTTTTTTATTTATTTAAGCTCTGCTAATCTAATCTTTATTAAAGCAGAGTTAAAAAACTTTTGACTCTTTTCTATTTTTTGGCCGAGAAGAGAGTGAAAAATTTACGGGGGGTTTTATTTTCTTTTTATTTTTTTTTTGGCATCGCTTTCTTTTTTTTTTCTGTATTTCTGTGTACCTTTTCTAAAATAAAATCTCTGATTCTTTCTACCACACAATAATGGCACAAGGTAAGCTTACTTTAAAGAGCAAGGCTCCTGCTAGACTTACAAAGAACGCACAGAATCCAAAGAGAAACGCCCCAAAGATCATCAAACCAAAAAAGGGCAAGGCTAAGGACGCACAAAAGTTATCCAAGGTTCACCAAGGTCAATTAATGGTTTCGACCGAAAAGTTGATTGCAAGTAGAGTTGGTCATTTAGAATTGATAAAGGGTTCGAGAAGACAAATCGAAAAGGAAAACAAAGAAAAGGAAAAGAAGAAGTAAATTCAAACATACGATAATGTTGAGCATCTTTCCAACAAATCGTGATGGCTCGAGTAAGCAGAAGCAAAGTATGATCGATAATCCAGTAGAAAAGATTCTCCGTGAAGACAAAACGAAAACAATAGATCAGTTGAGCGGAACGACGCAGACCATTCCTGAACTCAGTTTAGAAGGTCGACCATCATCACAGAAGAGAAAACTTCGAACTAGATAGTGATATCTTAATGAACTGTATATTAGAAATTAATAAACAAAAATATATTAATGTGGAATTATTCTATTAGTAGCTTCCTCAGCTTCAATCTCCAATCTTTTTCTCTTTAACCCCAACTCTTGTGATCTCACATAGATAATAAGAGTTATACCAAGTATTGCTGTTAGCAAAAGCAATACTGAGTTGACTGGTATTGGGTTCAAGTTGAAATTTTCATGCGTTAACTTATCCATAAATTGTTGCAAAATGTTGCAAACACCAGAAAATGAAATAATTGTACCGTATATAACACCAAAATTATCATAGCCAAATACTTTTACGCAAAAGTCGCTAACTGCTGTATAATAAAATGGTCTGTATACAACAAACAACATAATCCCAAGATATGTACCTGGTAACCATGAAACCAAACCCATGAAACCAATGATAACCGAAACAGTTGTCAAGATAATTAATATACTTAAAGTAGTAAAATTGTCCAAAATAAGCCCGATGAAAGGAATCGATAAAATTCCGCCGATTGGTAAGGCCAAATCAAAAAACTGGTTAATCATAACAGCAGTTTCTTCATCACCGTGATACAAAAACAATTCTTGAGATTTGACAGTTGCAACAAAGTAATTAATACGCAACATTTGAACGGTAGTAAATAATGCCATAAGGTAAAACCATGGCGACTTGATTTGATCTAAAATTGAATGATTATGCATAATTCCAAAGACACCACCGGTAGATTCGTACAACTTGGAATCAGCATCTTGTTCATAAATGGACTTGGCAGATTGAATGGAGGCTCTCAGGATAACAGAAGACCTTCTTCTATTTTTCGACATCAACAACTGAGTTGTTTCGGAAATTGTAGGTTGGGGAGTATTCAGGAAATTAACTTCAAGGTCAGTATCATGAGGTAAAAGACGGTCCTTGTCGATTGGTCGACCAGTTTCATCGATACCGGTCTCAGCGATCTTGGCCAATGTTCCGATTGTTTTATATGATTTTGAAGGCATGATAAATGTTTGACAAAAAAGGATGAATATTGGAACAGCCAAATAGTAGTTGAAGAACTGGCCAATTGGGACTTGTTTTACATTTGTGTAGATCAAATGATACACCAAGAACAATGCAGAACTTGAATCAAAAGCCCCAGTTAAAAGGGCTAAAACCAACCCAGAGTTTTTAGGGAAACTATTGGCCAATTGGAACGATGGAATGAATACAAATGGGCCACTTAAGGCGAGTAAAGTATACCCATACAAGTATCCATCGATAACAGTCAAACGTGAAGCATTCTGTAAGAGAATTGTTGCGATAAATAATAGAAAGGACCCGATAAGACCAGTTACTTTTGGACCATATGAGTCAAGAATTGAGCCAACTGGTAATGCTGAAATATTGGTAACCATACATGCAACAGTGAATAAGAAGTTAAGCGACAAGTCTTGCTCATTACATGGTCTTAAATCAGAAGCGTCACCCAAACAACGGTCATGATAAATGTCTTCATTGATCAAAATAGGTTTCAATGCGGCAAAACCAAAGACTGTACCGGCAGCCAATAAACACCATATGATAGCACATAGAATCTGGAGAATTCTCTTTGATAATGGTGGTAATTCACTCATGCTTATAAATCCTCTATAAATAAAATATACCCAAAGATGATATATATATAGAAGTTGGTTTATGGTTGATTGCTTAAATAAATGGTGGGGAAGTCAAAGGGTCTTTTATATGAATTTTGAGCATATCTAAAATTTAATGCGCGCTCTCTTTTTTTTTGTTGTAGTCTGGTATGTACCGAATATGGACGGAAAATTCCGAAAGCTGCAAAATTTAATATTTCATTCTGTATTTCCGAGGAATAGTAAAAAGAAAAGATGAATCAAGAGTGGTAAATGTAAGTAGTCAACTAGTCTTCTTTCCTATTGCTTTGTAGGCTTATTTAGCTTTTGGAATTAACGGTGCATCAGAATACAGTAAGATTTACGGTGGCATTTTATTTTGTTTGCCTGCACTTCGGAATCGTCTTATTCATTTTTTTTTTGCAATCTAAGCTATTTTAGGTTTCTAAAGGACATATTTCGGTTGGTTTTATCTGGCCTATCTAAATAGAAGTTTGACCTTAGCATTTACGTGGTTTGCAATAGATTTACGACGCTAAAATGCGACTATTTTACATGAAGGTCGTTTAAGGTTAATTGTGAGATGATGTGATTTTGTGATCATTTTATACCTAGAATTAGAATAAATTGCCTACACCATAATTAAAAAATTAAACCCAATAAATAAATAACTGTCGCTACTAAAGAAAGAAGTAAATGATATGCTTTAAAATGGAGAAATATGCTGTTCAACATTCCTGTACATTTTTGCGTTGTCTGATACCTTATGGATAAGGTGATGAAGACAGATAATGATCATATTGATGAAGATGAATGCAAAAATGACAATAAGCACCTTGATAGCAGGATAATTGAGCACTTTGTGTACCGTGCTTTCTTCTCTTTTCTCTATTTGAATATCAATTTTTTCAATAAGATCGTCTCCCGATTCGGTTTCTTCATAAACTTTTACAATGAAAATATCATCGTTGACGATGGGAACATCATTTATATCGGTAGTATATTGATTCATGATGGCTGTCTCTTGAATAGTAACAAGGCCCAACCCGGATTGACCATCGTAATTAAAATATGCGTATGTGGAAATCACAAGTAAAAAGACACCAAAAATGAGTGATAGTTTTTTTAAGGCGGATCTGACTGGATTTTTCTTACGCCATTGATCTGGCTGTTCTTTTAAGTTTGTTTTTTCTAAGTCAATATTCATTGTTGCTCTGGTGTGGATCGAACAAAACTAAAGATTAGTTGTAAGAAGAATAATATAATGTAATAAATTTTAGTTTGGAAAAGGAAAATTTTTTGACACCCCTGCTTTCTCGTTATACCGCTTAACTTGAGGCTGGTTCTAAATTTGGAACAAAATGTGTTTACGTTTGGCGAGCAGGAGACGACTAATAACCAGCATGGCGCGTTAAAGATTCTTACATAAGCATTTTCTATGGAAAAAATATATCCATATCACGTGACCTTGCCCTCATCAAACTACAATTTTTTTGGCCATCAAAAGAACGAAAAAAAAACCACTAAAGCTTGTAGATAGATACAGAAACACAGAATAGCCAATATGTCCGGGATTTTATTTGAAGATATGTTTGTGGTTGACTCCACTGATGACGCAAGATACAACAAGGTGTCTCGTCTAGAAGGACACTCTTCCACCTCACAAGAAATCAGAATCACATTAGATATAAATAAAGAATTGTTTCCTGTCAAGGCTAACGACTCTTTGACCATCACCTTGGCATCATCCTTGGGCAATGAATCTTCGATGTTGACATCCAATGGTTCGTGGAGACCACCAAAGTCTGATGACAGATCATTGGCTGACGATTATGATTACGTCATGTATGGTACCGTTTACAAGTTCGAAGAAAACCAAGGCGATGACAAAATGGCCGTCTACATCTCATTCGGTGGGTTGCTTATGCGTTTAGAAGGTGGTTACCGTTCTTTGTCTAACTTGAAACAAGAAAACGCCTACATTTTGATTCGTCATTATAAGGACAACTAATTATAGAATAATTTAATGAAATAAAGAAGAATAAAAAATAGAGATAGATATCAATCTCTTTAGAAATAAGGAATTGAAAAAGGATATACTTCTTTTTTAAAAAATCCTCTCCATCTTGTGTACTATAATAAATATCGATTCTTTAAAGAAAAACTGCGACCAAATCAAAAAAAAAAATTGCTTATCTCTTTCTATCGTACCCTTAATATTGTTCGGAATGGATGACACTGATAAACGTATGTGACTTTCCTTTGTGTATGTTCAAGATTAATAATTGATCTTTTTATACTAACTGGTTTAGCCGATCCTATTTTGGAGCAAGTTCCGTTAATTCAGAATCCTTCATATCAACCACTCAAGCCAATCACGCTCGCAAATAACTATGAGAAACTACTCCCATCGATGCAAAAGACCTCTATACCTCCCAAATTCAATTTATCTAAGAAAGATTTGGACTCTTGGTTGGATGAATTGACCTTATTGAAGAATAAAGTAGAGACAGAGCTTAAATCTGAAGATGCCTCTAAGTTTGATGAATGGATCAAGTCTCAACAGAGGAAAGTTGCACCTGGATTTGAGTCTTTGGATGGTGTAATGAAACCAAATAAAAAATCAGAAATTCATACAATTGGAGAGCCTGGACAAGAAGTTAATTCGCCTACTCAAACAGAGGTGGATAAAGAAATCAATGAGTTGGATAAGTTGTTTGGCAAAACAGAAATATGATGACTTTGACAATCTCGAAAACAAAACTCCTATGGTAATATCTTGCTTTGATTTACTTTGGGTATGTCATATTAAACACGACAATGTCGTGTCGATAAGCCTGTATGTCGCTTTAACAAAAACGGAAAAGCTCGGACAGTAAAAAAAATGTATATATAAAAATTAGGTATCCAAAACAGATCATCATTTCAATGATCGAGAAAATACGAACAAGGTTAGGCTTCTTTGGGCGCCGTCGAAAAACTTTGTTATTGCTCTTGTTTATTTTTCTTTTCGTCATTTGGAATATTCCCCATAACAAGCCAATCATTAATAATACTTTACCGAATGTTGCAGATCCGCACATTGATTTGACAGTATATCAAAAATTGCGAACAAATACAGATTTGCAGGCCAAGTGCAAAGACTATATAAACTATTCCAAACATGAAAAGATACCAACCATTGAAGAAATTCTCGATTTTGAATTTAATAATTTACTCTTCAAAGAAAAGAAGTACAAAAGAGAAAAGTTGATCCAGTATAAGAAAGCGAGTAATGGAGCCAATAAAAATTCAATTGCAGGTCAGGAGTTGGAAAAAATTGTCGACCAAGATTTCATCGAAGACACTCTTAAACTTTATGAATTGGAAAATGGGATGCTTAAGCATTTGCAAAACCTGAAGATCTGGGGTCAATGTTTATTCGAGCATAAGAGCATTAATGATCATATGTGTAATGAATTTCACAGAGTCAATTTTCCTTGGTTATCTGGTGAATTGCCTATTATGGAAGATTGGAACGGCAATGAAGTTAAGATTGTTCAAAAGAACTCCAAAAAATGCTTTTTCTCACAAGATGAGCTCTTAAAGGGCAACGGGACAACAGGTATAGTCATTCCTATCTTGTCGACTAATTCTAAGGATAAGCAGATCGACAACATCAAAAGACTAATTCGGTTGATGCGTGTCCACGGCAACAAACTTCCGATCCAAATAGTGTCGTTAGGCCCATTGCACATATATGACAAGAAACTTATAACTCGCGAAGCTAGATCGAATGTTGTTGATTTTCCTGATAAGCCATTGAAAGGAGAATTGTTAGAGCAGCAAATTTACTTTATCAATATGCAGCCTGCTTTGAGTAAGATACACCTTCTGAGGCCAATCTTTAGTTCATCTGAATTTATCTACAGTCTTGCATCTATTTTCAATACGTTTCTGAATGTAATTATGATGACGTCCAAAGCCATTCCTTTAATCGAGAATTTCGATTTGATTTTAGGAAGCAAATCGTTCAAACAAACTGGATTACAAATGTTCAAACTTCCTTCAAAGCTACAATATAAGCCAACAAAATATCAACCCGGATTTCATGAAGTGAATAACTTGGTTCGGACTCAATTAGTTACCAATCAATTCGACGATGTACATTTCAATATATCAAACGTTGAAACGGGAGAAATGACCAAAATATTTGGACAGCACTATGAAAGAGTGATTGATCCAACATTATTCATTGTAAACAAAGAGAAGCGAGTAAATGGGTTGCTCCTTGCACTTAATTTGCAGCTTTACAACGAATTTTTCAGAATAAGATTTGAGAAGGCCAATGATGACGACTTGCATCTTGGTATGGAACACATTTGGTTAGCCCAGCTCATGTTGGGAGTTTCAAACGTGCATTCGCATGATGCTGTCATTTCTGGGATCAAGACACCTCGTGACAATGTCCCGCAGAAGGTAGCTACCCTTGCGCAAGAAATATGTTCGAGTTCTTGGGGGCAAGTTTTTGATTCTGACTCTGAAAAGCTTATATATGTAACTACACATCAATTGGAATCAGCTCGTGATGATGGAACTTTGTTTCAAGATCATTTACAATCCAAATATCAGATAAAGAGTTACAAATTGGCACTGGAAGCTGTCGACCCGTTAGATAATAACTTTCATGAAGTATTCGATGATACATTCTATAGCAAGATAAGCAAGAATCCATTCTTTATAGAGACAATTTTGTTGCCTCCAACAGTTTCGGAACCAATAATTGACGTTGATTACCGCGAACCAAGCCAAGGTTGGATCGAACAACTCGACTATGCTAATATCAACGGTCCAAAATTTTGGTGTGGCTACAATCTTGTTGGCAACCCTTTTAATGGAATCAAAGGCAAGATGGTGGAATTGACCCAAGAAACCCAGGAAAATTATAACTACTTGTTAGATGTGTGGTCGAAAACACAAAGGCATTGATAATAAACAAAATTAGATTATTTTTATACTGTAGGATGTATTTCAAACAATACAAAAGAAAAGAAAACTTATCAATCTTGTTGTGTGGTTAATGGGTAATAGTCAGTACAAAACCAACTAGGCAAATAAGTAAAAATATCAACAAAAAACATTTAAAAAAATAACGTCACAGACAGGATTCGAACCTGCGCAGGTAAAACCCAACGCCTTAACCACTAGATTAGCAGGGCGTCGCCTTAACCACTCGGCCACTGTAACTTGTTCTTGTATGGGTTGTTAAAAACTCTGACCATAGACAATACAGACACATATTCAGAATGTTCCACAACTTCTACAGAGAAGCTCTTAAAACGCAACATTAAAATATTCAGTGAAGGTTCTTTATTTAAGAGTTATCCATATTAATACTACTTCTGATTGCTCCGCGATGGTTACAAAAGTCTACACAAAATGTTCATCATTTCCGTTGTGTTTTTTTCTTATTTAGACACAAATTTGCAAAATCATGAGTTTTCTAAGCAATTCTGTTACTGCTTAAATATGGACCTGATACGTTCGATATAGACTTGAACTTTATTCTGTTCTTTTCAGAGAAATGAGAAAACTATATATGAAGAATATGCTCTATTAATGCAGATCTGGATGGATACCATTCGCGAAATCAATTTACTGGTAATCAATAAGATTTTAAAAAGTTTAATAAATTATTGAATATATATAGAGGGTCAGTTCGGATTTTAAACATCTACTCAATGTTGTGAGAATTTTAAAAGCGAGTTCATCTAAAAGGAAATTTTCATAGGCATAACTCTCATACTACTTTGGTTAGCATTGACTGGTGGTCCTTTGGGGAATAAAGTCTGGGGGCACCGCATTCAGAATGTAAGCACTAAATTTTAACATAGGTAAACGGATTGGTTCGGAATTATTTTCAAAATTCAGAGCGGTTTCTGAGAAGGAAGTAGAAATATCTTCAGGGGTTGGTTTAGAATCGAGATTTGTAAGCTTAAGATAATCGATCGGAGTGTTTATCAAAGTACTGGCCGAGGATGTTGATTCATATGATCCTTCAGGATACTCCGGTATTGAATTTGGACTTTCAATATGGCCTTCATCAGACTGAATAAACGAGTTCATGAGAAACTTCGGATAAATTTGCGAAACTTTTTCAAACTGAGCGGTGTGTTGAGCTTTATATGTTTTAACTTCCAAAGAAATAGCATTCTCTTCAATTGAGGATGGATTCTGGTCAGAAGCAGGGTAGAACGGAATCAGATAAACTTGATCTTCGAATGAACCACTCATCGATGAAATAGTACCATCGATGATTGATGCCTTCATAGATGAGATAGGGATAATAGGTTCACATATTGAAATAGTTTGATGATAAGACTCGACTGTTTTGATGATTGGCATCTCTTTTTCCGGAACAAATCTTGTGTTAGCTTGGCTGATCTGAAAGTTAGTGGATGGTATTACTTTGGGTACTGCAGGTTCCAAAGAAACAATATCAACTTCCTTTTTAGATTGTCCCAGACTAACCACAAATTGATTTGAATTCCAATTGTTCAAAGATGAACCCGAAATTCTTTCTTCATGATGTTTATCAGCAGTAAAGGAAGATGAAGAATCAATGAAGCATGAAGTTTCGAGCGTTGAATTGACAATATTTGGGGATGTGTTTGCCATAACCGAGTATTGCACGGTCTCACATTTTTGTTTTCTAATCTTGGAAAAAATCAATTTAATCTTACCCATTATATCACTTATTCCAACCTTAGAAGTATCAAACTCAGTATACTTTTGAGGGTTGGGTTGTAAATCCCTCAAAAGGGGTAAGGTTGTTAGTAGAGAATTTGTGATCTCATCATCATAAAAAGAGCTACTGGTTGAGTAAACGTAGTCAATGAAGGGTTTGGGAGGATCATCTTGTTGCAGGATATTTAAGGCTGATGACGATGGGGTATCCAAGGCTAAAGTGATAATGGGTACACGATTGTTCTTTTTGAACTTTGAAATAAATATTCTGGCCTTGTTCTTGAAAGCAACATTTTTGCTGAGATTGAACTTAGCTTGAGTTGAATTGGTTTTTGATTCAAAGAGATTTTTCATCTTTGAAACAAAATTGTTTGGCTTGTTGAATTGCATTTTGAAATTGAATTGGTCTTTATAATCGTTAAACGAATAGTTACTTTCGGAGTCTGTGCTATTATTATCTGATCGGAAAGTAAAGAAGAAGGATATCAAAGAACAATCAAAACAAGTTGAATAATTTCTATTATTTTATACTATAGATCTTACTGGTTTACAAATGCATTTGTGGACACATGAAAGACTAAAGTTGCAGTTATACGAATATTTTTTTTCGCAGCCAATTTTAAACTTGCATCAATTTTCGCATCCTAATGAAGGAAATATTTTAAACCAACGATCAGATCGAGTTTGTATCTTGGATGCAAATATATCTATACGGAAATCTAATACTAAGATTATAGTCAGTATAGGATTATAATGCTAGAGAACATCCATTATAGGCGACATTAGCTAGTGAGTCTTTGTATAGATTTGTGTATCATGTGTGAACTGGGTTACTCACAAGGATATGTATGGGAAATTACGAAGAAAAGTAGTTCAATCTCTAGATACAACACTTGTAAAATCGGTTTCTTTAGTGAGAAGGTAAAACTTGTCAAAATTAACTGGAAGAATTTACAGTCATTGATACTTCTACAAGTAAATTGTCATGGCAACGACAAGTGAGTAAGATGATGGGTGAGGAATACACTTCTACAATTTGATTCATAATCAATCTAACTCGCTACAAAGTATTATTATATTATCTACAATATAAGAGAAATGAAAATAAACGTGATAATGTATAGTATTTTGAAAAGTATATGAAATAATTTTTAGCCAAATTTGGATTCTACTTTGGAACTAGAATAAAACATTGTTCACTAACATTCAGGGTTACTATATACTAGATTTGCTTAAAGGTTATTAGTTGGGTTGGGTTGATAATTAGTGCATAATTGTATATTCATTAACAAGCTACTCGATCTAATTTTTTTACTAGGACAAACCTGGGTTATGATTTGTTCAATTTATAGACTAATCCGCTTTTGCCATTGTTGTGTCTTGTTCTTTTTCTCTACTCGATTGCTCTGTAGGAAAAACAGGATCATCGACATCTACCAACATTTGATTCAAATTATACCTATCTCCTAATGTACTCTTTTTTTCTTATAGCTTCGACACTTTGGTAACTGTGAGTGATAGCAGCAGCCGTTACATTCACAGTTCCACACCAATCCAGTTAGTCGTTGGCTTGTGTCGCCTGTGCGTTTGTCCTAACGTTCGGGAAAGATGGCCTGTGCGATTAGCTTTTCGGACTTGAGCCTCCAGGTTCAAGCGTTCACCGAAACATATCTTCCGAAGAAGTGACTTTAGGATTTCGTTCGGAGAAAAATGCTGTCTTATCAACCTTAACCATTAGGCCAATTGTAGAAAACGATTACAAAAATCCACGTTTGAGCTCCTGTATGCGAGCCATTGAGAAGTTGTAAGAAAACTCAACCTTTTCAGTTATATCACTAGCGTATTGACACGTTTACCGATAGACCCAATTAACTGGGTAAAATTGCTCCCCGAAGAGATACCTCTGGTCTTTGGGATTATTATATCGTAAAATATAATCGGTGTCATAATGAAATAGGACTCTACCTGTTGTGGCATACAGGCTTCAACAGATGACAAAGGCATGCAGCTGCAAACGAGAGAAGTTGGCACATTTCCATCAAATTAAGAAAATCTAAATTGATCCAAACTGAACCTTTCAAGATCCTATGCATAATTTTGTCATGGCTACGACCATCTTCAACCGATTGTAGGACTAACCAGAAAAAGTATTGATTCAGGGGTGGAGTTGTGAACCGGGCTTCTAGAACATTATGACCTTTGAGGCTAACCTCTTAAGTGGGTGTCGAACATCACCTTTTCTAACTCCTTGTTTGGGAGCAAAGACTGCAGCAAAAGAATTTGGAAGAATATACAAGCTTTGGGCAATATTAACCTTCGAAAACCAGTGTTTTCTTACCAATCAACATTGCTTCTAAATTGATTTCCTCTTAAAATAACTAAGAAAAAGAAAAATCAATTCAAATGCACATTATCAAAAACTCCCCAGATTTATTTTCCAAAAAAAAACTTGAGGAGGAAGGTCGGCATTATTTTGAGTTTATTTTTTAACCTTTCGAGAAGTTATTTCTCCACCTTTTCCGCAAATTTCATCGACGAATCGCATGATTCAAGAATTCAATTACTGATATTTTATGTGATGAATTCACGGGATAATTGACAAAGAGCAATTCCTCGAGATACACATGTTGAATGAGTGACGGATTATCTTTTTTTTTGCGTCATATAAATAAACGAAAATACAACTGGTGGTACCGGACTACGCCCGCCTTTTAACGAAACAAATTGTTCGAAGAAATCTCAAAAAAAAAAAAATAGTAACAAGAGGTACAAAATTAAAGGTCTAGCCCCTGCCTTCACAGTAAAATGCGGAGCTGAACTGTAACATGAAGACAACAGAAAGAAAATGGGTAGATTCAAACTTTAAGAATCTTTTCTTAAAGTATTGAAATCGATTTAAAATGATTTTGTCTATGTTTAGAACTCGTGTCTCGGACTAATATTGTTTCGGACTCTAACTCTTATTACGCCGCACTCGCCTTGGGTTTCAAGTAGTGTTTTGGAAACTATTTTTCGCAATGTTCGTGGTGTTTCGCTTTTCTTTTTTTTTTTTTTTCACTTCTCGTTTCCCATACAATTTACCTCAATTGAGGTTCTCCACTTTTCTCCCCTCTTTCCGATCTTCACCCCTTGATAGCAGATATTCAGTTTATTCTTTGATCACGTTCGATTCTACAATAATTTTCTACCACATGTAGGCTTACTTGTTAAATACTTATTCCGGTTTTTGTTGCATTTTTATTTTTTGATCTTGGTGCAGCTTATTTACTTTATTTTTTGTGTTTGTGGTTTGGGCTCTTGAGTTTTTTTGTTGTTCTCAATTCTTCCCCTTTCTTTGATAATATATAAACGCTGCTACTTCCACCGAAAAATACCCTTTTCTTAAAACAATTGTAAGTTTTCCGAATTTATTCAATATGTCAGCCGTTGCTCCTACCCCTAGTGCTCCAAAGAAGCATAACAAGACTCAATCGACCTATGTACGTATTATACGAGTGTGATGATGTTGTTTATTCATTCGATTTTTATTCAATTATTTTTTTTGGATTCCGACTATGATCTGAGTTTCAAATTCCATTATACCTCAATTGCCTATTAATGATCTGTTTGCTTGGATTTTTATGCGATTGGGTGATCAATAGATCTTTTCAATTCAAAAAATAACGGCATATTTTTACTGATTGTGATGAGATTGTTCAACCGAATTACAATTCGAATTATTATAAGCCTCTAATATCACCATTTCATGATAAATACTAACTATTCCAGGCTTTTGACAACACTGCGACCACCGTTGCTGCTTCTCAAATGCGTAACGCGTTGAATGACTTGGCCGATAACGTTCAAGACTCTGAACACCAACAGAGATTCGAAACTGAAATGGACTCTTTTTTTGCCCTCTTCAGAAGATACTTGGCTGATAAGGCTTCAGGTAACACCTTGGACTGGGACAAGATCAAATCTCCATCTCCGGAAGAAGTTGTTCAATATGACACTCTTAACGAAGCCACAGGCGCCAACAACTTGTCCAAATTGGCCGTGTTGAAATTGAACGGTGGTTTGGGTACTTCAATGGGTTGTGTCGGTCCAAAATCTGTCATTGAAGTCAGAGATGGAAACACCTTCTTGGATTTGTCTGTCAGACAAATCGAACACTTGAACAGAAGATACGATGCCGATGTGCCATTGTTGTTGATGAACTCTTTCAACACCGATGCCGATACCGCTAAGATCATCAAAAAGTATCAAGGTCACAGAATTAGAGTCAAGACTTTCAACCAATCTAGATTCCCACGTATTTTCAAGGACTCAATGTTACCAGTTCCACAATCTTTTGATGACAGTTTAGATAGCTGGTACCCACCAGGTCATGGTGATTTGTTCGAAGCGCTTGTTCAATCCGGTGAATTGGATACACTTTTGGCCCAAGGTAGAGAAATTCTTTTCGTTTCCAACGGTGATAACTTGGGTGCTACTGTCGACACCAAAATTTTGGACCATATGATCGAAACCGGTGCTGAATACATTATGGAATTGACCGACAAAACTAGAGCAGATGTCAAGGGTGGTACTTTGATTAACTACGAAGGTGAAGTCAGATTATTGGAAATTGCACAAGTTCCAAAGGAACATGTCGAAGAATTCAAGAGTATTAAGAAGTTCAAATATTTCAACACTAACAACTTGTGGATTAACTTGAAGGCCATCAAAAGATTGGTGGAACAAAATGTTATTGAAGCCGAAATCATTCCAAACGCAAAGACTATCTCCAAGGGTTCTTCCGATATCAACGTTATACAGTTAGAAACTGCTGTTGGTGCTGCTATTAGACATTTCAACGGTGCACATGGTGTCAACGTCCCAAGATCGAGATTTTTGCCAGTTAAAACCTGTTCGGACTTGTTGTTAGTCAAATCAGACTTGTTTTTCTTGGAACATGGTGCCTTGAAGTTGGATCCAACTAGAGACGGTTACTCCAACCCATTGATTAAGTTGGGATCTCACTTCAAGAAAGTTAGTGGATTCCAATCAAGAATCCCTCATATGCCAAAGATCTTAGAATTAGATCATTTGACAATCACTGGTAACGTCAATTTAGGTAGAGGTGTCGCTTTGAAGGGTACCGTCATTATTGTGTGTAACGATGGTCAAAGAATCGATATTCCAAATGGTGCTATTTTAGAAAATGTTGTTGTTACTGGTAACTTAACTATATTGGAACATTAATTTTGTTCTTATCTTCATTATTCACCTCTTCTTATATATTGTTATATTACGCATATTATAATTCTATTTATTCATAAATTAAATTTCACTTAAATAAGTGACTTGGCAACATTTGTATCTTCGTCACCTTTATAGCTCTCCAAAAATTCGATCAAACTTTGTTTATGCTCCTTGATTTTTTGAGTGACTTGTGGGATCATTCTTTTGGACTCTTCCAAAACTTCAACTTGTTTCTTCAATTCGTATTCATCGTGATTCGCATTGGATTTCATTTGTTCCACATATTTGGCTTGCTCATCAACTTCTTGTTGGTATAAATTTTCTTCTTTGATCAATCGCTTTAAAGCGTTAACCTTGATTTGTAATGGACTTGGAGGCATGACTTATCTAAAATGACAATTGGTGTATTTGATAATCTCAATTGAAGGTAATTTTTAATCGAGTGATTCGCGTCGTTTTTCAAGCTTCCGTGTAAAGTCTAACTTGTAAAAAAACATCTATATCAACAAATAAAAACTGTAAAATATTCAAAAAAATCTGGCACAAAACAATATTTATTAGAAATAAAGATAACAAAATAGGTAAAACATATAAAAGATCGCTCGCTACATCTGAATAGACTTGAACTGGAAACACAACTTCTCTTGATTCCATGCACCAGAACCTTTTCCATCCTTGTAACCACTAGAGACGAGGCCCGACTTGATAACGTAAAGGGTTTTCTTACCATCAATCTCGACAATGGAGTTATGCCATGGGGTTGGAATGTGCAACAAATCTGACAATTTAGGGGTTTTATGATCTTCCAAACTGTTAATTACAAAACAGTCTGCAGATGCTAACAATTGAATTCCAAATTTTGGTCCAGAGTTTTTGTGTGCATGAATAGAAAAACGCAAATGAAACGGAAAAAACAATTCAACCAAGTTCGAGTAAGCATCATTTCTCTTGATCATTTCAAAGGCGACTTTGGCCACAATCTTCTTAAACTTCTTTCTTGACACTTCCCTGACGATTGGATGACCCTGTAAGTCTTCCGTCATAAACCTTGAAAACCCTCTAAACAAGAATAACCTGGAATTGTTTGGGGTGTTGATATCCTTTTCCAACTTTCCAGCATCTGTGTCACAGCTTGTAACCAAAATCTTTCTACAAATTTCGGCATCTTCGTCTATTTTGGTATTTAAATAGTGTCCAATTTCAATGTCTTGAACCAATTTTGAGTCAAATTGTGATTTTTTCAATGAGAAAATATCACCGAGGGCATAAAACTGAATAGGGTCAGAATCTTTTGGCTTCAAGCTTTGATACAATTCTTGAAGGCCTTTAGAATATAAATCGACCATTTCATCGTCAACTGCAACTATATTTAATGTTAGTATTTCAATTTACAATATTGCACCAATTCTATTTCTGCAACCACTTTCCCAAAACGGAAAAAAGAAAGCTTTCAGAAAAATACACTTTTGGGTGCAAATTTTTTTTTGTATACGCACCGCAATCGCTGAAAACATGACCGTCACTGACAATCCAAATCTTGATTCCAGGTGGATACACTTCTTTAACTGCGGCAGCAAACTTAATGAGCCTCTGAAGTGCTAGCTTCTCACCCAAATCTGGTAACTGTGTTGCAACTTTTTCCAAATTGGAAGACTTGCAGGGGAATGCTGGCAAGACTGCTTCAATTGTGACATAATGACTAGTGAAGAAATCAACAACTTTATTAAAACATTTTCCTCCACCGAGGTCCCACTCATCGTATTCTGTGGTGTTTTTTAAATCTCTCACAAACAAATCAGAAATCTTTTGAGTGAACTCCAAACGACCATCTTGACGTGATTGAGGATGATAATAATCAACACGACTGGTTTCCACGAGTATCTTAACAAACCAAGCTTCGAAATCGGAAAACTCGTCGAAATCTTCACAAATAATACCAGACCAGAAGCCATCCTGACGCTGAAATTCCCAAGCAGTCAAATTTTCCTTAAGTTTGACCAACGTGATTCCATTTTTTTGAACGATTCTGTTGCTGTCAATTTTAAGGCTTTCAATAAAGTGAGCTTCATCTTCAATTGAATATTTAAAACATCTTTTATTAATCAAACTCTTGTCATCTCTGTAATATATTAATCTTACCTTCTCATATACCGTGGCATGACCAATTTGGCTAACTTCCAAACTTGAGCTGCTTGAAGAATAACTGGGAGAATTCGAAAAAGTCATCGAAACAACAATAAGCTAAGCTATTCACTAAATAATATGAAAGAAAAAGAATAGCCCTTATTTGTGAGAAACTTGGCTTTATATAGTCGAGAGTTTTTGTTTCAATTATCTTTCAAAATAGGATAAAGTGATAATTATAACAAAAGAGAAGTTTTGGGTAATACAGTTTGAGCAATCAAGGTTTCCTTAATAACAAATAATTATTTTCAATCTTTGGCTATTTTGAAATACGCCTTTAAATCTTGAAACGCAGAAATGATGTAAAAATAATTTGGTACAACCTCTCAAGTATAATTTCCTTGCAGAATCTTTTTGGGATGGTTGGAACTTTTCAAACGTCGTCTACTTCAAAATCCTTCTAAATGAGGAAATACCCTTGATTTTTTTTTAATTTAGGAATGCACTCTTCTTGAATTGGTGCACTCGATGTGAAATAGAATTAGTTGTAGTTTCTTTGTTAGCGGAGCGAAACGTTCTAAACTATGGTAATGTTTTTTTCCGCCCTAATAAAAATTGCTATTATTTCCCTGGATTGAAACAGGAATTTACTGGTAGAATGTCTTGTTTTATCACTGATTTCAAATTTAGGTTCTCGGATTTCAGCGTTTATTTAATTTTTTGGTTTGGCTTTTAAAGATGGCTACTAATATTGAAATAACAAAAAAGACCTGATTAAGTTTGAGCACTTTCAAAGTTAAAGAACAGTAATTAATTTTGAGAAATTTCAAAGTTAAAGAACAGTAATTAAGTTTGAGCAATTTCAAAGTTAAAGAACAGTAATTAAATTGGAGCTGAGGGTATATAAACACAATCATATTTAAAGAATTAAGTTTCCAAATTTTTTCGCTTTCGAATATAACTTACATATTTGTTTTTGGCTAACATATTGACTCACTTTAAACAATAGCTGCGAATTTTTTTTTCTTGGGAAATGATTGAGGAATTTGATTGCATTACTTTATTGCAACTAGCGGCTATTTTATCCATCGGATACTTGCTTTATACGGCTATTGGTATTATCCTACCACCGGTGGACTTTCCCCAAAATATACCCACCATACCATTTTATGTGAGTTTTTTAGGAACGTACAAGAATCTTGACCAAGAGCAGGTTTATAACTTGTACTTGCGTGATAAATTGGAAGAGTATGGTGCAGTTAAGATCTACTTTGCGTCTCGTTGGAATATCCTTGTTACGAGACCAGAATACCTTGTCGAAATTTTCAAGAATGTTGATGTCTACACAAAGAGTGGGAATCAACATAAAATTCCGAATTCCATTTTATCGCACTATACTGGGGATAATATCATCAGCGCCCATGGAGAAATTTGGAAATCGTATAGAAGTATTATTGGAAAGAGTATTCAATTTCCAGATTTTGATCCAGTCGAAAAGAACTGTACATCATTTGTCAAATTGTTAGAAAAATCGATTCAAAGCCACGATACTTTAATGATTACCGACCTATTGCAAAGATTCACATTGCAGAATGTAGGTGATTCCATAATTGGAGTTGATTTTAATATTTTGAATGAGAGTGAAGTCCAATCTGACGATTTGAGCCTGAGAATCAAATACATCAAGCTGCAAATTTTTGCACCTTTTTTTATGCGTTTCCCCTTTTTTGATAATTTTCCAATTCCTAGCAGGATAAAAGCCAGAGAAGAGGTTCATAAATTTAGAAATCACTTCAATGAATTGATCCGTACACTTAGCATTGATGATAACGAGCACTCAAACTTTGCAGTTAATAAGTTACTCGCTGCAGAATCGATCGAAAAGATCAATTTGAAACAGTTTATTGATAATGCAATTATCTTGATGGTTGCGGGCCACGAAAATCCTTTATTATTATTGCTTTCTCTCTTTTTTGTTCTTGCAAAGAACCCTGAGGTTCAAGAAAAGTTGATCCGACATATATATCTCGATACGGCTCAACCATTTTTGTGCTCTGTTATCTATGAAACTTTGAGAATGTATCCACCGTTAGGGCAAATAATCAACAGGTTAACACTGGATTCAGTAGCTCTTGGAAGACGTATTCTAATTCCAAAAGGTGTATATGTTGGATATAACAACTTTGGTACGGGAAGAGATACAAATGTATGGGGTGAGGACGCAAATGTTTTCCGGCCAGAGAGATGGGGAAATGAAATGGATGAAATTCAATCGGCATACACACGAGCTAAAAGAAATGCTACTTTACCGGCTTTTCATGGTTGGAAGCGTGCCTGTTTAGGCGAGAAGTTTGCCCTCCATCAGACGAAATCGTTGATTATTTCGGTTTTGAAGAAATACCGGATAAAATTAGATCCGAATTGGTCCGAGAAATTGACTTTTGCTGGTCCTATTTGTCCATTAATGTTGAGCTTAACTTTTGAGCAGATTGAAATAACTAAAGAGTTAGTTGAAACTTAAATGTGTTGTATAGTGTATAGTCTCTATATTTTCCAATTATATTGACGCACGGCTTCTATACATTTTCAACTAAAATATTTGCTCACCGAAGAAAAAAGTTGCAACTTTTGCAACTATTATTTTTTAATTGAGTTTGTGTACCTTCCTACAATGTACAAATAAAACATCTAAAATTTCAAGTAAATTACCGTATTATATTAACATTGTATGATACAAAAAGTAGTTATAAATATACTGATCTTCTTTTCCTGTTTTTTACTTGCACTCTAAATATGATTGGCTCTTTATCGGATAACTCTAGTGAAGAACCGCCTAAAATGCTGCAAATCCCGCTATCAACGGAACAAGAGACTTCAAATGATGAGAAGACGAATGTGGAAAATGAAGTAATGGGGAAGAATTTTGAAGGTCAGGAGATTAAAATAATGGGAAAGGATATTGAAGCTCAAGATAAACCAATTTACTCGGCGCTATCTAAACCAAGAAAGCGGTTCATTTTATCTATCGTAACTTTCGTTGGTTTTCTTGGTCCTTTGACAGGAAATATCTACATTCCACTTCTTCCAGATTTTGAAAAGATATTCAATGTTTCTACAACAACTATCAATGGTACTGTTTCTGTTTTCATGTTTGTTTTCGCCTTTGGACCTTTAATCTTCGCACCTTATGCTGACTTAGGTGGACGCAAGCCACTTTATCTTATTAGTTTATTGATCTTCATACTAGCTAATATTTTACTCGCGGCCTTACCGGCACATATCTCCCTCCTTTACATATTCAGAGTGTTGCAAGCCTTTGGTGCCTCAAGTGTCATTTCCGTAGGGACAGGGACAGTGGCTGACATGTATGAGCCTAGAGTCCGCGGTAAAGCGATCTCGTACTTCATGTTGGGCCCCCAATTGGGTCCGGTATTGGGTCCGATATGTTCTTTGATTGCAGTAGGTGGGCACTGGAGATGGATATTTGGTTTTCTGGCTATATTGGGTGGTGTGATTTACATGCTTGTCCTTTTTTGTCTTCCAGAAACTTTGAGGTTTTTGGTTGGAAATGGCGAATATTTAAATGGGACAAGTTGTTTTGTCAAGCCAAAACTCTTTCAACCAAAAATAGTTGAGGATTCGCCTAAATTTCCAAAACCTCCCAAACCAAGTTTAGCGATCTGGATGAAGCTTTTGTCTTTTAAACCAGCTTTGTTGTGCTCAATTAATGGTGGGTTGATTTTTGCTAGTTTTTATGCAATGAGTGTCACTTTTTCTCAAGTACTACAAAAGCAATACCACTTTAAAAGTTACCAAATCAGTTTATCGTATTTATGCCCAGGTGGATCTTTGATATTTGGATCTCTTTTGGCCGGAAGATTATCTGATTATTTAGGGAATAAAAATTACAGCGACGAGAAATCAGAATATGTGCCGGAAAGAAGATTAAGTATTCAAGCTTTCGGAGTTATCATTTCAATAATAGGTCTTATTGGCTATGGTTGGTGTGTTGATAAAAATGTACATGTTTCTACAGTTTTTGTTTTTACTTTCCTTGGTGGTTTTGGTATGACTTGGATATTTATATTAAATACAACATATCTCACAGAATGTGCTACCGGTCAACCGGCATCCATGGTTGCAATCGGCAATATGATGAGAAACTTACTGGCAGGAATTTCTCTGTTTATTATACAAAAATTAATTGAAAAAATGGGCTTCGGTTGGTGTTTCTCTGGATTGGGTTTTCTTAATTTGATCAGTTTGGGTTTTATTGCATTACTTATAAAATATGGCCCGGCATGGAGAAGCGAATGGAATAAGGCTTAGTTTTAGAAAATCGCACTTTAAAAAACTGGTTGCATATTTCACAAATATAAAAAATTTTGCAGTAATTTTGAAAATATAAAGTTTCCGAATAACAACTTCTTCTAATTCAACAAACCTTAAAATCATTGTCTTTCAAGTTTTCTTGGACTTTTGTAATTGACTCTCCAATCATCGACGCATTAGTCCAAATAAATGCTCAATCGTCTAATTAATATTCTCTTCTCATTTGTATGGCGTGAAATGCGGGCCAAAACCCTTTTTTTTTTGCATGTTCGTAATTTTCCATGAGCAAATTCAATTATCTTCTTCTGAAGGAAATACTAAATTTGGCAAGTACAATACGTATTATAAATACACACTAGTATCTGTAGAAATAGTAAGAATTATGATATTATCAAGTACAGAATTAGGATAAAATCATGGAAAACTCAAAAACTGTTAAGGCAGTTATTGCTGACGGGGATAATGAAGGCAGTGCGAATAATACCACTGAAGTCGGGAGTATTGAAACGCAAGTAGAAGAAGGTGTTTGGAACAAAAAAAACTTATACAGGGCATGGCTCTTGTTATGTTATAGTACAGGACCTGTGTCTTCTATGACAAAGACATATGTTCCTGCCGTTATTCAATCCATTGGTAGAGCTGTTGGCCATACTTCCCAAGGTAAGAAATGTGCATTCAAAGGTAATGATTGTTTTGTTAAGTTTGGGGCTGGAGAAGTCCACTATACTTCTTATGTTTTGTATATGAGGGCCATTGCCACAGCCCTTGAGGGTGTTGTTTCCATCTTCTTAATGGGCATTGCCGATTATCTGAACTATAGAAAGTGGATTTTGATCTTTTCCATTATCGTTTATGGTGTTTTCGCTTTACCTTTCGTTTCCTTGACTGATGCAACTTATGCAAATTTGCGAGCTCTTTCGGCTTTATATATACTTCTTAGTATTGACGACGGTATTTATCAAATTTTAGAAGGATCATACATTCCATTATTTATGAGAGCGGCTGTTAAGACGCCAGAACATATAAACTCATCAGAAGAAATTAGAAGGCATATTGTATTGAAACGAGGCTCCAAGGTAAGTGTTATGGGCTTATTCTTGGGTAACTTGGGTGGTATTACGGCATTGCTTATTGGTGTTATTATTTCTTATACGAGGGGTGGTCCAATGGAGAAAGGATATCATAACTTCTTGCTCGCTATTACCATTTCTGGGGCAATCACTGTTTTTTTTGCAATTATCTCATCTTTCTACATTCCCAACGTCAAGAATAATAAAGATTTGAAACAAAAGCCACCTGGAGAATTCTTACTCTTTTTAAGTATTAAAAGGTTTATCAGGTTATTGAAGGATATTCAAAAGTATCCTAACGCCTTTATTTATTGTGTTTCTTGGGTGATCTGGAATGTCAGCTATTCCAACTTCTTAAGTGTTTATGGTTTGCTTTTCCGTTCAACGTTGGGTTTAGGATCGTCAGATCCACAATACACCGTATTTTCCTTCCTTTCTGTCATACTTGCTTCAATGGGCTCTTTGTCTTGGATGTTTCTATACCCGCGTCTTAAATGGAGTATAAAAACTTGGGGCTTCATCTTTTTTAGCGTGCAACTATTTTCCAACTTTTGGGGATGTCTTGGAATAAACGAGAACACACATGCCGTTGGGTTTAAAAATGCATGGGAATTCTGGCTTTTTGAAGTTTTGTTTAATGCTTCAGGGTCATCTTTGAGATCTTTGAATAGAACTGTCTACAGTACTTTACTTCCGGAAGGAGATGAGGCACAGTATTTTGGTTTAGAGATTATGTTGGGCGTTGCCACTGGATGGATAGGCAATTTGGTTAATGCTGTTATTCAAGATAGAACAGGGAATGACAGATATCCTTTCTTACCTAACTTATTTGTGTGTGCAGCATCTATCGTTCTATATTATTTGACTGATTTTGAAAAAGGGATGGCCGACGCTGAAAAGTTAGTTGAAGAAACGGTGAGCGACACAGAAGAAAGCTTACATACTGAGTCTGTGAATTATGAGAGTACCAATCAAAAATAGTAAGATTGTATAACGAGCAAAAGGCGCCAAAAATGCTGCTAAAAAAATTAGATTAGGATTATTTTTTTTGCCTCTTTTGGAATGTGTTGCAACGACTAATTTGCTAATGCGCAACTGCTTTGCAAATTATTACTAAAACACATAAATTTTTACCTCGTTGACCTTTTAGAATTGAATTCAGCTGTATAGAGTATCTTACTGATAGGAACTCTTCATTAAACATATTTTATAGTATTTTAAATTTAAAGTATTTTGAATTATTTTAGATAATTTGCAAATTTTCTAGTAAATTCAAGAAAGACCAATCAACTGAAATAAACAAATTTAAGTTCAGCTCTGGCATTATGAGAGAATTAATTGTATCCTATATAGGTCTTAGGAGATATATAATATTTTAATCAAAATTGTATTGCAATTGCATTCTCTGGTAAAACGTCATTAAATAGACGGATCATGCGAATGTGATTCTATTGAAACTGTTCATTACATTTGACACTAATTTGAACAGAAAGATTTCAGACAATTGGGACTAGGAGAAAACAGTAATTAGTAAAGACGAGAATCGAGA
The DNA here is from genome assembly GCA_030582715.1 of Kodamaea sp. yHQL449. Lineage (NCBI taxonomy): Eukaryota > Fungi > Ascomycota > Pichiomycetes > Serinales > Debaryomycetaceae > Kodamaea > Kodamaea sp. yHQL449. The sequence goes on along the minus strand of JAJMGT010000010.1, from coordinate 307,609 downwards.
ATTTTCATAATTTGAATATAGTATCTGCAACATAATTAGTATTCACTATATAGCTTCGTTCCTCATGGCCCAATGGTCAAGGCGTCTGGCTACGATAAAAAGTAACCACTTCTAGGTTGGAACCAGAAGATTCCAGGTTCGACTCCTGGTGGGGAAGCTAATTTTTTTTTGAAAATCAACCACCTATCACGTGACTAGAAAATTTGGAGATCGTAGTACCATTCGATAATAAGTGTATTAATAATGATTTATGAAATTCTTTCAATTATTCAATCACTTAAAAGATGCTTCCACAACCTATAAATATCCACAAATGGATAGCAGAAAACAAGCACTTGCTACAACCACCAGTCAATAATTACTGTGTGCATAGAGGCGGGTTCACGGTAATGATTGTTGGAGGTCCCAATGAAAGGACTGATTATCATGTGAATCAAACGCCTGAGTATTTCCACATGTTCAAAGGTGACATGCTACTTAAAGTGGTGGATGAAGGAGAGTTCAGAGATATACATATCAATGAAGGAGACTCTTTTTTGTTACCACCAAACACCCCACACAATCCAGTAAGATTTGCAGACACAATTGGTCTTGTCGTTGAACAAGATAGACCCAAGGGTATCAATGATAAGGTAAGATGGTACTGTTCCAACTGTAAGGAAATTGTTCATGAACTCGAATTTTATTGTTATGATCTTGGTACTCAAATTAAGGAAGCAATCCTTGATTTTGATAAGGATTTAGAAAAGAGAACTTGCAAGAATTGCAATACTTTGAACTATTCTAAACCAACATAAATAAGTCTATTTTATGTAAATTGGGAATATGTATATATATATAGCTACACATTACTTCCTGTAAATGTCTAGGTCAATTTGGAAGATGAAGAGAACAAATCTTCACCACGATCGAATAAATAATCGATAGCATTTTCAACCGGCTCATCAAAAATATATGGCAACAATGGCACAATACTCAAACCAATACCAACTGGACCATAAGTTTTCAAAGGCTTGATTTTTGTATTTTTGAAAAGATAAGATGAATATCTAACAGAAGTATGAATTGTAAAAGCGGGTAAACCCATAGAAGCAAGAGATTGGAAAAGACCTCTCTTTAATCCAACAATTCTCCAGTCAGTTTCTGTTGCTCTATTTTCATGCTTTTGAGCAAAAGCTGCAGCAGCTACTGGGTTTGCTTCAGGAATGTTTGAATCCCATGGTTTAAGACCTGGAGTATAACGACCTTCACTTTGCATTTTGACCAACCAAGAAGCATATGAAACATCACCCAAGATATACATCCAAGAGATGGCATAACCAAAAGAAACCGTTTTTGGATGAGCTACCGGTCTGAAAGATTCACCAATATCCGAAGTGTATGCAATATATCTATGAGAAGCAGCCAAGATTGTTCTCAATCTGTTTGCATAGGCCGCATATCTTAAACCCGACTCTTCATTGGCAATTTGTTCATTGGTGGATAAAGCGCTTTGATTAATTTGATCGGCTTCGGTAGTCATCTCGCTCTTGGTACTATTACGATGTTATGTCACTTAAATGGATGGTAATTTTACGCAAATATATAAATTTATATACTAAATCAATTTTGTGTATCAATTTTATTGTTGATGGCGGCGGCGAAGTATTATCTTTTTTTTTTTTTGTTTTAAATAGCAAGTGGCGGTTTAGTCAGAAAAATAATTGAAGCCGACATTAAAACGACATTACGAAATAAGGAGAAAAAGTAAGACGATAAGCGGGTACAATATATATCATATAAACTTGATGAAATTAACAATTGTAATAAGATTCACAAGCTCTATAAAATCGGAACAAATCAGAGATTTGGAAATACCGATTTCGATAAATTTAGAAAGAGATGATATCAACCAATTGGTGAATGTGAAATGGATAAAGAGTGTGATTAGAAGCAAAGAAGCGACAAGTTGTGGTAAGAATAGACTTCGTTTAATATATAATGGTAAAGTTCTTAATGAACAAATCGATTTCAAAAAGGAAATCATAGAACCAAGGATACGGAGTTCAACTTCTGGTGATAATGGTCAGATATATATCCATTGTTTTATTGGTGAGGAACTCACTAAAACACAATTAAAGCAGGAAAGTGAGTTGGATAACACACCACAACAGAAGAGTACATTACCCGAGGTGATTGGATTTGATAGATTACTTGAACAAGGTTTCGTTCAAGAGGATATAAATGATTTAAGAAGACAGTTTACGCTGGTGTATGGATCAACGACCGGAAATAGTTCCAATTCTGGTGCAGTTGAGGATGTAGAAGAAACAGAACAGAGAAATCATACTATGAGACAGTTGGAAGAAAGTTGGATGAATTCAACTATCAATGGCCCTTCAAATGCAACTGACCTGAGAGCTACTACAGCAGACGACACTGAAATTGACACTAGACAACAGCCAAATGACCTCGAAGAGATATATGGTAATGAAGACATTCTTATCGGTCTTTTATTTGGAGTGTTTTTGGGTGCAATTAGTTTGATATTTATTATTGCCGATGATACAATATTCAACAAGAGACAGAGATTATTTTTAATTTGCGGTGTACTTTTGAATATTTCGTTCGGTTTAATGGTGCATACATAGTAAATAATGAATAGAAAAATAATATATGATCTACCAGCCCTCATTTATTCCAAACAACCAATGCTCAAAATGAACACCAGGTTGCGACTACAATAAACAAAAGGCGTTAAGATGATCGATCTCCGGTTGCCCGGATGTTATTCTCGCCTGATTAACTTGACGCTTGCCGACTCGTGGGGATTTCTGAAAAAGACAAGCAACACGGTAATAGTTAAGGCTGCCGCACAAAGAAAAAAAGGATTTAATTGTAGCAAGGCGACGATTCCGCGCGTATTTATAGTTGGATAATCCGCGATGATTTGTAAAATAAAAATGAGGGGCCCTAATGTTACCCGGATTTGCGTTCTTTCAACCCTAATTTTTAGATTCCTACACTAAACCCTATTAAACCTAGAAGAACCACAGATAATCAGTACAATGATATTTAATTCTTTAACAAGTTAATCAACTGTAAGAAGTTGATAAGAATATCTGAATCTCATACGTTTGAATGGGACCCGGTTTTTTATTTGCAAGTTCTTAGAAAATTCAATGCCGTAAACGGCGAACCTTATTTCTCCACTTGACTCATATTCCCCAATTTTTTCGCTTTCCCCCGGATCTGTCCGTAACCTATTTTTTTCCATTACGTCCTATCTCCTTTAAGCTATAGGCTTAAATTCTTTAAAAGATCGCGTCATTGTGATTTTAGCACTGTAATGTAAAGTTTTTTGGTTGTAATCACCGCTAAGAAACTAAGTGGGGAGACCGCCGACATAATTTTTTTTTTTAATATATATTTGATTTGCTAACTTATATTTTGAATTAAATTGATCGTACTTTAAGTAATTGATAATCATAAAAATTGAACTAACTATATTTATTCCTTTCAGCTTTTATATATATTCAAATAATTTATTAGCATGTCCGATTTGCCATTCATCTACCAATTCGCCTCGGGTGCCATTGCGGGGGTATCTGAAATCCTCGTGATGTATCCTCTTGATGTGGTTAAGACCAGACAACAATTAGATAGTACAAATGCCTATAAAGGTACAATCAATAGTATTAAGAAGATTGTTAAGGAAGAAGGATTTTCAAGGTTATACAAGGGTATTTCTGCTCCAATTTTAATGGAAGCTCCAAAGAGAGCTACTAAATTTGCAGCTAATGATGAATGGGGGAAGATTTATAGAAACTTGTTTGGAATGCAACAAATGAACCAATCATTAGCCGTCCTTACTGGTGCCACAGCTGGTGCAACCGAATCATTCGTGGTTGTTCCTTTCGAATTAGTCAAAATTAAATTGCAAGATAAATCCACCAAATTCAATGGTATGTCAGATGTGGTTAAGGATATTTTGAAAAAGAGCGGTCCATTGGGTCTTTACAAGGGGTTGGAGTCTACATTATGGAGACATATTACATGGAATGCTGGATACTTTGGTTTGATTCATCAAGTTAGATCATTAATGCCTAAGCCAAAATCTTCATCCGAAAAGACTTTGATCGATTTGGCATGTGGTACTGTTGGTGGTACTTTTGGTACTATTATGAACACTCCTTTTGATGTTGTTAAGTCAAGAATTCAAGCAGGGTCTACTAAATACATCTGGACATTACCTTCACTCGCAGTCGTGGCAAAAGAAGAAGGGTTTGCCGCTTTATATAAGGGTTTCGTTCCTAAGGTGTTGAGATTGGGTCCAGGTGGTGGTATCTTGTTGGTGGTATTCACCACTTGTATGGATTTCTTCAAAACATATCACAACAAATAATCGTGATTAAAGATTTGATATTTTTGATTAGATTACTATTTAATTTTGACTTTAATTCAAAGTTTGTTTTATCCTGTAGATATCTGTTTATTATATTATATCGTTATATCTTTTTATTTATGGTTTTCAATTTATGTTTTATGCTAATTTTACTTTGTATAAATCATTAAACATTTTAATTATTTCGTCGTGTGATATTCCACCAAAATTAAATGTATGCTTATATTTGTAGTGTTGACGTTCAAATGAGAAATGTTCAATATGATCAATATATTTATCAATTTCTTGATTCATGACAGGACTATCAAGGTCAACTTCCAATAGATCAATCTTATCTCCCTTTGATTCTTCTTCTGTTTTTGATTTAGCAGTTAAGTGGTATCTTTCTTCAAAAAATAAAATACACGAATTTAATTCATGTAAATTACCATTGGTTTCTTCTGTTATATATCTTTTCACTATCTCATAATTAAGTAAAATGGAATATACTAATTCATAAACAACCTCTTTAGCTTCTGGATTATGTTTGAATCTTAAAAGTGTATCGAAAATAACTAATATCTCTTCAACTAACGATTTAATCAGATCAATTTGTGAATGGAAGTATCTATAATTGGGTAAATCTTGATTATGAATGAATTTAATTACTTGCATCAAAGTATTACAAAATTCATTCCAAGAGTATGTTTTGAATTGAAGAACAAGCAGTTCATTCAGACCGGCCTCAAATTCTTTATAAATTCGAATTAAAATACGATGACATATTTCAACCCCTAATTTATAATTCTTGATATCTAATCTCTTTGTTAAGTTAAATCTAATTAAGTTTTGAACAACATCTAAGATATAAAAAACTGAACTTTTAAACCCATAGTTAAGCTTATTGTTCGGTACTACTGGTAATTTTTGATGTGATAATTTCCATTTAAACTCATTTATCTGATAACGTGAGACATTGTTGAGTATTGCCGAGTCATCAGTTTCCGAAGTAATCCTTAATAAGATTATTAATGATAATTTGGCAACCGACTCGATATATTTTGATTTATATTGATATTGGAAAATATAAGATAAAAGGCAGAGCCATAATTCATAAAGTTCAACCTGCTTGTCATCATTGACATTTACATCTTCAATTTTATACTTTACCTCATTTACTTGTCTAGTGAACCTTGTTAAAAAAGTTATGTTACCACTAAAAGTATATAACATCAAAGTTATTGGTAATAATTCGGCTAAATTCAAATTTAAGCTTCTTGCCCCCTCTTCAATCTCTTCATTCTCAAGATTAAATACCAAAATTCTCTTTTGATAAATTTGTTGAATTTCACGTACAAATTGGTCATCTTTAATCAAGCTGAGATTTTCAAGATTGGTATTCAAATTGGTTATTTCATCAACAGTATTATAATTCATGTATAAATTGTCACTAAACTTACTGGCTGTGATCCAATTGAAGAAAGAGCTATTTTGAATCTGACCTACTAATAAATCATCTCTAAAATTGTAAAATAAATTGAAATGACTTGCAAATATGGGTATCAAGTTCAGTTGGAAAGCTTGTTTGAAATTAATATTATCAATTATCTGGTTTTTCACTATCTGATGTTCATAAACATTGGGCGATTCGTTTTCTAAATTGGTGATATCTGATGATAATGAAACAGGAGAAACAGGTAAAAGACCAGTTGGAATATTGGCCAAAGTTCCTATAATGGAATAAACCTTAATTAATGATTCGAGCGAAATGATTATTTTCAGAGAGACAAATTTCTCTTCAAAATCATTGAATTGTGGATATGATAAGTCTAATAAGCGTTTAAAAGTTTTGGAAAAATCGACTTTATAAAAGGTATAAAGTAAACTCTTAATAATTATAAATTCATTTCCATTTTCTTGATGATGTTGATGTTGTATTGAAAAGAAAAGTGACATTAAAATATCGGACAATAAAAAGATGATTTCTTTAAGTATAATCAATTTGGTGAATTCTTTTGTATCTGGCAGTGAATTTTCAATTTCTTCAAGAATCAATTCGAATTCCCATTTAAGTATCGTTAATAATTTAGAGAGTGCAACATCATTAACGACTCCATGTTCTTTGAGTTCGGGTAATTGGAAAACATGCGCCATCAAATCAATAGTAGCGAATGAAGTTTTGGATTTATTAGTCTTTAATTTGATCGCCGATTCTGTGTTGATCTCATAAAAGTTTTTGAACCATTCTTGTAAAATGACCAAGATGTTTGAAATCAATTCAATCCTCAATTCATCGTCAATACCTTCAAATTGACGTTCGGTACTAGTAGACATACTCTTAATTGCATTGACCAGTGTTGTGCTACTTACACCACTGCTTTGTCCTCTATTATGTGGGACCAATGAAGAGCTGGAATTATTATTCAAACTAGTGATATCTTCGCTATCATCAACCATGGCATTGACGAAAGCTGTACTTGCATTGACCATGCTTTTTCCACCTAGAGATGTTAAATCATCACCATCATCGAATTCATCAACTGGTATAGTTGCGATGTCATTTAAATTTGAAACTGAAATTTCACCATTTAACATTGTATCATTATCCTCAGTATTTGTACTATGATATTCAATTGCATCATTTAGAAATTCAACCCCATGATTGAAAACTTCTCTCAAAATGCGTGTATTTTGATGCTCAAAGTCCAGTGAAGAATTGACCAATACTTTTGAATTGGCTTTGAGTATGGACAAAAGGGCATTTGAATGAACCGGTGATGTAAACACTTGTCTGTAGAAATCTTGGTCTCTATTATCCAGATTAAAGATCCGAGAGTAGACATTTATCGCTTCCTTGTCACTCATGATCTTGTCCTGGAATTTTAAAGTCGATAACAACTTGTTGTAAACTACTTTGTCGTGGAAATTGATCGCGTGCTTGGGTTATCTGAATCCTAACTTTAGATCTTAATATTCTCTTCAATGTATGGCGGTACAGATCTTTTCACAGCCTATATTTTTGTTTTTCCAGATAATAACATGTAAAATGTTACTGCATAACATGCAAAATTAATGATGTATTAAATCAACCCTTTGTAGTCCAAATGGGGCCAAAAAAAGATAAACAGGTTAAATAAGATCATCAATCAACACATTTTGAAGGCATTATATATGATCCATTCGTTCGTTTTCGCTTCATGAATACTTCATTGTTAGAACCAAGATGTTGATAAGCAAATCGAGTAAACAAAAGGAGGCCGAAGAATATGAAATGGTGAGCCAAAATGTGACTGAAGAGGGAGAAGATCACCCATCTCGCTTAAGTGAGTCGATTGAGTCTTCAGCCGCAGATGGAACGAAGTTTGTATCGAAAGACTCGCCTCTGAACTCTCGCCGGTCTTCACAATCGCTGTCATCTTCGGTTATATTTGAAGATATCTATGAACATTCGAAACAGACACCAGACGATTTCAACGATAATCCCATTTACCAGCGTGTATTGCAGAAGTATAAAGGGGCTAATACAACATCGACAAGAGTTTGTGGGTTCGCATGTCTCGCTGCACTTTTATTATGGATTGGTGGATTAATACTTTACTCTAATGGAAAGGCATTACACGTTGTATCCAAAATAACACACCAAACGACAATTGAGTTAAGCGGGAAAAATGTCTCACTAAATGAATATAAACCCTCGTTTACAAATTTGACGATTGAAAGTCAACGTCGTGGGGTTTTTACTCCATTTAAAGAAAATATTCAATGGTTAAATAGAAATCAGTATCCTCAAAATTCAAAAAATGGGGGAGGCTATTATTTCGGAAGAAGCAAGAAAGGCGGATACGATGTAAAACAATTGAACTCGGGGCTGACGCAAGAAATATTCGAAAATATCCAATTTGTATACAAGAATACATTTTTCTACATCGAAGAAGTGATACTAAATCCTCATGCTCCAGTTGACAAAATTGATCAAGATATGTATCACATTGTCGTCACTGATAAGATTGAACAATGGCGCCATCTGAACTTCGCAATATATTGGTTATTTAGCCCCGAAACAAAAACCTATATCCCAATAGAGCCACCAACATATAAAAAGAAGCAAAACCCTTTGGATGCAGAATACATAGATAAGCTTCATTTTGCTCAATTTTCACCACTTGGAGACCATATAATCTTTGGATATAACCACGATTTATTCGTTCAATCACTTAACACAAAGGAAATACAGCAAATAACAAATACAGGATCCCCGCAAATATTTAACGGTAAGGCCGATTGGGTATACGAAGAAGAAGTATTGCAAAATGACAGGCTAGTTTGGTGGTCTCCTGATCAGGAAAACCTAATTTTTGCCACATTAAATGACACAAAAGTACAAGACTATGAGTTGGATTTCTATATTAAAGATAGAACTGAAATTGGAACTCAATATACCGAATCTGATCAATTAAAAGTAATAGACTTGAATCAATACCCGATCAAGACGTCTATCAAGTACCCGAAGCCAGGAACTCCAAACCCATCTGTTTCACTTTATAATTTCAAATTAAGCGATGGTTCTGTGCGACAGATTGAGTATAATCCCGAAAATTCGGTTGGCCAGGATTTTATATTATATTCCGGAGTATGGATCGATAATTCAAATTTTTTATTGAAAATTACGGATAGATACTCTAAAGTCCAAAACAAGGTTATTTTTAAACCTGAAGATAACAAAATGATTCATGTGAGTACTTTGGACTCCTTCAAAGAGTATAAAGGGTGGATTAATAAGTCCCCAGTCGTGACTGTACTTCCTACAGAGGAAGGCTCAACTAAATACATTGATCGAGTGGTTATTGACAATCGTACCCACTTGGCACTTTTTGATAGCCCAACATCACCAACTTATACGAAAGTACTTACAAATTCACAAGAGTGGGACATTATTGCCAATTCACCTGTCGTTTATGATGCACTCGAAAACTTTGTCTATACATTGACATCTATGAGATCATCGATGGATTCACATTTGATTGCGATTGACATGAAAAATTTTAACATTAGGCCTGTTACTGGTATTGATAAAGATGGAGTTTACGAGGTTGAATTTAGTCCTGATGGCCAATATCTTAATTTGTTCTATAGGGGTCCTAAACAACCTTGGCAAAGATTGATTAATATGGCTGATGTGCATAATGATCTAAATCATGAACAAAGAAAAGCCGATGATGAATCTGGGGCTGACAAATTCATCGAGACAACTGAAATTATCAATCATTTCGATGTAACGGAGATGAATTTAAAGAAAATCAATTTCGCCACGAAGCTTTATAAGCAGATAGAAATCGGAAAATTCGAAGATGGTAGTCCTATACAGCTCAACATGATTGAAATTTTACCTCCAAATTTTAACCCAAACCTGGGAAAGAAATACCCAGTTTTAGTCCATGCGTATGGCGGTCCCGGATCACAGACTGTCGACAAAACTTTTGTAGTCGACTTTCAAGATGTTGTGAGTGCAAGTCTCGATGCGATTGTTTTAATTATTGACCCAAGAGGTACCGGGGGACAAGACTGGAAGTTTGCTTCTTTTGCTCGTCAAAACTTGGGTTATTGGGAACCACGCGATTTGATTACAGTAGTTTCCGAGTATATTTCAGTCAATAAAAAATTTATTGATAAGGAAAAAACTGCCTTGTGGGGGTGGTCATACGGAGGATTCACCACATTAAAAACCTTGGAATATGATTCAGGAAAAACCTTTAAATTCGGGATGGCTGTTGCTCCAGTAACCAATTGGTTATTCTACGATTCGGTTTATACCGAACGTTATATGGGTTCTTTAAGAGATAATAAGAAAGGCTATGACCAAATTTCTCTCATTAAAGAATATTCCAATTTGGCCCGGTGTAAGCGGTTTATAATAATGCATGGTACATCTGATGATAATGTGCACTTGCAGAATCTGCTTTGGCTTTTGGACAAACTTAATGTCAATAATATAGAGAACTACGACGTGCATTTTTTCCCTGATAGCGATCATAGTATTCATTACCACAACGCTAACTCTATAGTGTACGACAAATTGCTCAACTGGTTGAGGGATGCTTTCAGAGGGAAATTTGAAGGGTCCGTATAATTTATAGTGTAAGTTAGACATATTTATTTAAATAGAAATGCGCTACCATATTTCGAAGTTTAATCGATTACATAATAATATTTTTTGTTATTTGAAAATAGCATCTCATCGCATTAATTTTTTTCTAGACTATAGAAAGATTTTACTTATCTCTTCATAATAATATTCGACAAACAAGATGGGTAAGACAGGTAAATCTACCAAGAAGTTTCAAGGTAAGCACTTGAAGCATACTATAGAGCACAGAAAGGAAGTACAAAAACATAATAAGTTGCATGCTTCTCGTAACAAAAAGAAATCAGAAGATGCTGAACCAAAACCAAGTGCTGCCACTAAGGAAGTTTTTGATGACATGCCAGTAGATGAATTCTTCGAAGGCGGATTTGAAGTTCCAAAGGAAAAGGGCAAGAAGCAATCGAAGAAATCAAAGAAAACCGAAGAATCTGAAGATGAGGGTTCTTCTGACGAAGAAGATGTTGAAGCAATGCAAGAAAGTATGAAGAACTTGGCCGAAAAGGACCCTGAATTTTACAATTACTTGAAAAGCAATGACGAGAAGTTATTAGACTTTGAAGGAGTTAATCCTTTGGATGCAATGGATGAAGAAGAAGAAGAAGAAGAAGGTGAATCTAACGAAAAAGAAAAGGCATTTGGAGATGAAGATGAACCCGAATTAGAAGAAAAGAGTAACGTCATCATCAATGTCGAACAAGTTAGAAAATGGACTAAGGACTTGAACGATCCAAATCCAAAGAAAATCAAAGACATTATTGTTGCATTCAGAAGCGCAGTGAATATAAACGAAAATGAAGGTGCTACTTCATCTTCTGGTTATACTATTACTGATCCAAAGGCATTTACTGAATTCATGATGGTTGTTCTCAAAGATTTACCCGTTGCTATTCAAAAATTGATTAAATACAAGACAAATGCCAAAGGTGCAAGATCGATTCCAGAAAAGAACCCTTACGTCGAAAAAATGACTGCAGTCTTGAAGTTCCATTTACCAGCATACTTGATTTTGTTAAAGGATATAACCAACACCGAGACTGCTGCTTTGGTTTTGTCATCGATCCACGAAGTCATCCCATACTATTTACAACAAAAGAGATTGCTCAAGAAGATCTTGACTGCCGTCGTTGATGTGTGGGCAAACACTCAAGAAGTTGAGACTCAAATTGCTACCTTTGCCTTCTTGAACAACTTCTCTAGAGAATTCCCATCACAAGCAATGGAACCAGTCTTGAAATTGACTTACCTGTCATTTTTACAAAACTGCCGTAAAACTACCATTTATTCGATGCCATTGATAAACTTTAGTAAAAACTCTGCAGCAGAACTCTTTGGTGTTGATCAAACTTTGGGTTATCAAGTTGGGTTTGAATACGTAAGACAATTGGCCATCCACTTGAGGAACAGTATAAACGCAACTTCGAATGCAAAGGATGGTTACAAGACTATTTACAACTGGCAATATGCTCATTCTTTGGATTTTTGGTCTAGAGTTTTGTCTTTACACTGTAACCCAGAAAAGGAAGCCTTGCAACATAAACTGAAAGAATCCCCATTGAGACAATTGATTTATCCATTGGTTCAAGTGACACTTGGTGCCATGAGATTAATCCCAACCGCCCAATTCTTCCCATTTAGATTCTACTTGATTAGATCGCTTATTAGATTGTCACAAAACACAGGCGTTTTCATTCCTATCTTCCCATTGATTTCCGAAATCTTAACATCGACCACTGTTACTAGAGCTCCTAAAAATGTCAAATTACAAGCATTTTTGTTTGAAGATAATATCAAGGTTAACCAAGCATACTTGGGATCGCGTGTTTTCCAAGAAGGTGTTTGTGAACAATTTATAGATTTAACTAGTGAATTCTTTGGTCTTTATGCTAAGAACGTCGCATTCCCTGAATTGGCAACACCAGCCATTTTAGCAATGAGAAGATTCACCAAGAAACTGAAGAATGTCAAGTTCAATAAGCAATTACAACAATTGGTTGAAAAAATGAATGCAAATGCGGTCTTCATACAAGGTAAAAGATCCAATATTGAATATGGTCCATCTAATAAAACTGAAGTTGCCTTGTTCTTGCAAGACATGGCTTGGGAAAAGACTCCATTGGGTCAATATATTGTTGTTCAAAGACAAATTAAAGAAGAAAAGGTTAGAATCTTGAGAGAATCGATGGTACATGACGATGAAGAAGAGGCAAATGAAGATGTCAAGATGTCTGATCTTGAAGATAAAGATAGTCATGATGAAGATGCCGAAGAAGATGAATCTTCAGACGAAGAATAGTCTAGTTAAATAGATAAAAAAAATTATGTAAATTATAATAATACACTGATAAATAATGCCAATTTCTAATTGAAACTGTGAAATCATGGATCGATAGGAATGAAATTACCAACGATACAACTGGGGATGTTATACCTATCTCTCCTAATGGTGAAACTAAAGCAGCAACTTTTCCTCTTTATTCCATCTTTGGTTCTTAAATTACAACTGGTTAATACAGCCTTTTGACCCTTGTCAAACGCAATTGCACCGTACTTTTCCCAAAAGTTTACGGCACTTTCTTCACTCATCAACTCATAGATCGCCAACTTCCCATCTTTTAAATCATCTGTCATGACACCAACAAGCAGCGCAAATTCCTTATTTCCTCTATATATCTCACCTGTACGTCTCCAAAGACACGCAGGGATTGCCATTGAGGTAAAAACACGATCATAATCTAACAACATACGCTCAAATGACTCCTCAACAAGCACCAAATCAACATCTTTTAAGGTACGAGCTATCGCTCTAAAAGCTGGTCTAAAAATACTAAGTGGCTTCAAGATACGTTGCCTACTTGAAACATTCATATACTTGTCCATATAACTTTGTAAACGAGCATATCCCTTGGCATAATTATAAGGCTGAAGTAAACCGGCTTCAAGTTTAGCTTTGATCACTTGTTTCAATCTCTCTTCGGGCGAAATTTCAGTAGTAGGGTCTGCAGCGGTCAAGAAGAACTTATCTCTAGCAGAATCAGATATCACTGGACGATGTGAATTTTGTGTATAAGCATTTGTTGCTGTAGGTTGGCCACTATTTTGATTGTTCGCATTGGCTGAACCACTTTGGTCGATTTGATTATATATGTTGACAGCAGAATTTGATGGTTTCAAGAATTGATTGTTATCCAGGGCTTGATTTTGCTGAGAAATTTGATCTGTTTCATTCTGTTGTAATGATGATGAAAATAAGTTCTGACTAGGTGAAAATGGTATCATACTCATGTTTTGTTGATTCTGAATATTTTCAGCATCTGTGTTGAAAGTATTGTTTGTAGGATTATTGGGCATAGAAAAATCACCCAACATGTCCAGAGTACCCGCATTTTCATCATTGAGTGCTCCATTTACTAATTCTGGATCGTCAATCATCGAAAGGAAATCATTAAGTGACGAAAACTCACTTCCTGCATGTTCAGAATAGAAAAATGGCTCCTGATTATAACGAAGTGTTTGTGAAAGTACCGAATTTGGTTTGCTCTGTTGTTGCTGTAGTTGAAATTGCTGTTGTTGTTGATGAGTATGTTGTTGTTGTTGTTGTTGTTGTTGTTGTTGTTGTTGTTGAACATTTCCATATAGTTGGTTGTTATTTTGCTGCTGTCCTAGTATTATTGGATGAGGCAACGGGATTGGTTGTGGCAATTTATCGGCTGGCGGAGATTGAGAATTCTGCGGAGACTGGCTAAGGGGAGGAGGACTAGAATCGTTCAGTCTTAAAGCTGCAACCTTTTTCCGCTGTTTTAAATTGGCTGGTTCGTCATAACATAGATGGCTAATACCCCTTTTAATACATCTTTGACACGGTCTCAGCTCATCACAAATCATATGTGAACGACGGCAGTATACACAAGCAATATCAACTTTTTTCTTCCGTTTCTTGGGTCCAGAGCCATTTTTCACTGAAGTCTGATTTTCATTTGAATTTGTTGAATTTGGTTGATGTTGATGTTTTTCACTTTCAGAAGTACTCATGGCAGCACTCGGACTATCACTTGATTCTTCTACTTTGAATTCCATATTTTGACACTTTTTTCTATTACGGAGTAGTTGAAATTAGTAAGTACTTACAAATGTTGGTACAAGTAATACGAGCAGTCGTAAAATTGGATCCTTCTATAAATATTGATGGTGACTATTCTTTTATATGTCGACTATTTCTATAATCTCCTTTTCCCATATGCGGTATATATTCATCTCAGTGCACCCCCGTTGAGATTAGATGTTTGGTGTTAATTAGTGTTGATTTGATATCCACAACGGTCTCTAGAATTTTTTTTTTCCCTGTTTCGAACTACATTTCCGGTGTCGCAATTTTTTTTTTGGCTGGTGATCACGGGACAAGAATTATTGAGATGTCTTGAAAATCAATATATTTTGTGGGGTGTTCCGACAAATGCCGGGACAATCCGGATAGAAAATCAAACCGCGGGGAAAACGTATTATGACAATCAAAAAAAGATACTATATAGGTATATGAGACGAGTAGAACACCAGTTTCTACTCACAAATGAATAGTTGAATCACTCTGGTTGGGCGAATCGGGAGGATTCGGTGCAACTATAATATCAGAGACTGTATCAGATGTAGAATTTATTGGTACGAGAACTTGGCCCGATGCAGCTGGTGAAGTGCCCGGGGTTCTAAACTCCGAGTCTATACTCATGCTCATATCTGCCCCACCCGAGTTTTGATCCAAAATTGGTTCTGACGAATATTGACTCAAAATATGCATCGGACGCTCAAAGAAGCCGTGACGCAACCTATGTCCGTTCGAGTTTTGTTTAGACGGATTTGTTAGTTCTGAAGACAGCTTATCAATCTCGATATTACTTTGAGCTGTGAAAAACGAGGCGTTGCTCGATTGCGAGTGTGCCATATTCGGAGAATTTTGAATATCTTGAGATACATCGAATAAATTTTCGAGCTGAGGTGTCGATTCTTCTCTTGCTTCTCTCATTGTGCTTGTGCTTAAAGGCTCGTAAATTTCAAGACTCTCACTTTCAAGATCTTCTAATTCATTTAATATATTTGCGTTCTCATTTGTTGATTGTTGCGATTCCAAGTCTCTCTCATTATCTTGTTCAATAACATTATCGGTTGCTCCATATGTACGACGATTATTCAAAAACAAGAACCCGTTTTCGTTCCGAAGTACCGTTTTATTACATAAAGGACAGCTCCACCTAAAATTAATCAACCAATTCGACAAACACTTTTCATGATAAAAATGTTTACATTCAAGAATAAGTACTCGCGATTCAAGCGGATCATACTTATCCAAACAAATTGAACATTTGTAAGAAGGGTAAAAGTCGCTTGGAGTGGTGAGGATATCAAGATTGCGTGGTAGTTTGCGCACATCAACACCATTGACCATGATCTTATTAAGTGAGACCATAGAAGAAGTATTTGAAGCAGAAATTGAGGGCGCTTCGCGTAAGACCGGAATTTTTTGACCAGTAGCTTTCAAATACTTTTTGAATGAGCCTAGACCAATCAAATGGTCTCTATTGTATATATATACGGTCAATTTATTGACTAATTGTGAGTTGCGCAAGTTTTCACGTTTGCGCTGTAACTTTTGCCCGCATATGATAACAATATAAAATAACAAAATAAGGAGTGGTGGAGATAAAATCATCGAGATCAAAACATTGAACCAAGACCCAAACGAGGCAGTACTGATATCCAACGTCAAATTCGGATCCGAATCATGCAAATCACGAAATGTGATATAATCTTCATAAGTGATAAATATTACGGGTGGAACCAGCAATTTACCATCTTGATTAAAAGTCGAAGAATACATCGTGAGTAAACCCTTATAAGGTTCATCATTGGCGATGATCACTGCTCGTGGCAGCAAATCTGACTTGAGAATATTGGTCACTTTAGTTTCAAAAGTACAAGCACCACGCAAAACAATCAATGTTTTCCCCTTTAATTCGTCATCTTTATCTTCAACTAATGAACATGCATTTTGTTTCAAAATCATATATTCACTCCGTAATTTATGTGCCAAAATAGGACTGAAACTGGCGTAACGTGCAAGCGTTTCATGATAAGTTATGTTTTCATTTGTGGTTGTATTATAAGCTATTGTCACATCGATCGGGAAGAAGGTATTGACAGCGTTATTTAACGGGTAATCCATGTCATTCGATGAAACATTATCATCGATTTGACCTTGATAATAATGATAGTGGTATGTCCGCAACCAAGGATCACGAATTAAATATACTCCCGTTATAAAGCAGCAAACAAAAAGCATGCCTATCTTGATATTCCGTGACATTTTGGAGGCATCGATAAACTATCTTTAGATATATGATATATATATATATTTATAAATGTGAAATTGAAATATTGTTAATATTGTATGTGTATCCCTAACTAAAACTCTTTTGACCCTACAACCACATGACTTTTGGCAAAATTATTTCGGATTCGCGCGCCATGCAAAAAATTGGTTTTAAAGTTTTGTTATAAAGAGGGCACAAAATCGTCAGTTTTTCCGCTACTACTTTATCAAGTTTTATTACGAGGTTCTCAATCTGTCAAAGCTTGAATATTGCGGTAAGAAAGCAGCGTATCCTCGCATTAAAAAAGTAGCCATGAACGCATTGGTGTCTTCATCTGTGAAAAGGAATAGATATACCGTTAAGAGCGTTTTCGTACATTTCCCCTTTTTTATCAGCACTAATGAAGCAGTGAAATAATTTATAGAAATGACTCTTACCCTCTTAGATTGATTTCTTACACAGTTTAGCTTTCTATTGAAATGATTTTAATTGTTGATTACTGAAAATAATTATGGGATACTCATATTTGAAAGCCATCTACACTGTATGAGAGAAGCCTAGCTCCATTAACCTGAACTATGCTTCTATTTGTACAACTAGAAAATCAAACTTGAGAATATCAGTACTCTGTAGGGCTTTTCTTCTCCTTGAAATTAGGGCTTTCTTCGCATCAAAAACATGCAATGTTTTGAAACCTTGATATTCGCTTAAAATCCTAAGTATAGTGAATCAAGGTGATTTTTGTGGCACCAATATTGTCCAATCTAAGACAACTATAGAAAACCATTTTCAAATCTCTCTCGAATGATGACAAATGGCTAAGAAAATGCCTGTATTCCGATAAGCATTGGATTAAAATTTGGCTGCAATTGACTATTCAATAAAAAGTTTCACTTTCCAAATCTTTGTGCGGAAAAGACTCTTTGCTATCTGAATGAGGCAATTTGACTAACCATAGTCGAAATTACTCCTAGATCTTCAGAATGGAACGTGTATGTCTATTTTTGAATTAAAGTGAGTATGTATAGGTTGCAAGGCTCTGGTATATTGTATTCCAACATTATTTTTTTTTGTAATGCAGTCCAAATCTTTCACAAAAGCATTGTTGCGTTTCGTCATTGAGGGGGTAACCTCAATCCATCTCAAAAGTACTTTGAATTATTCCACAATTTTCGGTTCTGTTTCTCGATAAAAGTTATTGTGTGTGCTGAAAATTGCCAATTTGGGATTGCAATCGAACTTTTTGCGACTTAAGCACACAAAGTTTTTATATGGCTGCAAATTATATATTAGCGAGTATACAAAAGGGGGAAATTCAATGCATACACCGATTGTAAGTTATATAAATAGAGACCATAGTCCCTTTTAATCATTATCTTCTTTTCATCATCCAAATACAAACTATATTTACTAAACGCACATTCAATATGAAATTCTCCAACGCTGCTCTCGTTACCTTGGCCACTGCCTTCGTTGTTTCTGCCGCTCCACTCGAAGCTTCAGCTACTGATGCTATTGATGCTTCTGAAAACTCTTCCGGTGTCACTGCTCAAGAAGGTTCTCAACAAATCTCGATCCCAGCTGAAGCTATCAAAAGTCAAATCTCGATCTCTGATGAAGAAGCACCTTTTTTCGTTGTTATTGACGGTAAAAAGCAGTTATTTTTGGTCAACACTACTGCCGTTGAGGAAGCCTATGGTGCTCTGAACTCTGAAAATCAAAAGAGAGATGCAGAAGCTAATTGGGATTGGGTCCACTTCCGCTTTTTCGAACCAATCGCTAAAAGAAGTGCAGAAGCTAACTGGGATTGGGTTCATTTCCGCTTTTTCGAACCAATTGCCAAAAGAAGTGCCGAAGCTAACTGGGATTGGGTTCATTTCCGCTTTTTTGAACCAATTGCCTAGTCAAATTCCGGAGACTGAACCCTAAGGCATTTGGTCAACCAGTTTCTGTTTTTCTTGTTCTTGTTAAGATTATTTGTTCTCGACTTTATTCTTTGTTTGTTTATATTTTTCTTTATTTGAGAATCTTTGAGTTAGAAGAAATTGAATACTAAATTGATATTAACACTAAATCTACTTGCCTGGATTGAATCTCTGTAATATAGTTAAATCTATTGAGCCCTAATTAACAAAGCACCGCCAGAAGCAAGTTTTTTGCATTTGGTGCTTTTAAGTCAACGATGAAAGTATGCACTTCCAATAAGAAACAAAAATATCATGTTATTACTACAGCAAAGGGTAGTCCCGACATACGGCTAAAAGTATCACAGCGCTATCAGCTATGGGGCCTTCCAAAAACATCAAGTATTGCGAACTTGGCATAGGAGCTTCGGTTCGCTTATAAAAAAGTTAAAAATTCCAGCATGACTAAAATAAACGATTTAAAAGTTTCATCCGAGTTTGAGTTGTCTATTATCGGGTTTCATTACAAAACTAGTTACTAAGTCAATTCTTCAATGAACTTCAATGGATTTCACCTTCTAATCTATAGTTGCGGTCTCTTACAGAATTGAGTGATTCGTTTCAACTCCCCCTGGCACATTTTGATTCAAGAAAAACAAGTGCTTTCATTATTCGCTTTTTTTTATTATTATTACCTTTTAATCTATCTACATTATCATATTCTAAAACACATCGCCCAATTTCAATCTTGGTGCAATGTTCATCGACAACAACTCTTGGAACAACAACTTTGCAGCGTATGGAATCGTCATCTTGATTATATTTTCAGAACTCTTACAGGTAGTACACCACGAGTTATAGCCCATTAAGCCACACTTATTACAGATATCGACTTCGAATGCATCCGAAGAGATCATCAATCTCTCCAATAAGAGCTGCGAAGCACCGTACGCGATAACACAATCTCTTTCCATTTCACCCAATCTTAAACCACCATCTCTCGATCTACCTTCGGTAGGTTGTCTAGTTAACACCGCCCTTGGACCTCTAGCTCTGGCATGCATCTTATCTAAAACCATATGCTTCAACTTTTGATAGTAAATTGGACCGAAGAAGATGTAGGCTTGTAAACATTCACCAGTGATACCAGAATACAACATATCTTTACCTGAATAACTGAATCCCTTGTCAACCAAGATCTTGGACATATCCTCCAAGTCAGAACCACCGAAACAGGTACCGTATTCCAAACTACCGTTGAGAACACCAGCCTTACCCGAAATCAATTCAATCATTTTACCGACCGTCATACGAGAAGGAAACCCGTGTGGGTTCATGATAATATCTGGAGTAACACCTTGATCATTAAATGGCAAATCTTCTTGTTGAACAATAATACCACAAACACCCTTTTGCCCGTGTCTAGATGAAAATTTGTCACCCAATTCAGGTCTTCTGGTTTGTCTCAACAAAACCTTGATAAGAGCTTGGTCATTATCACTAACAGACATCATGACTTGATCAACATAAGATGGTTCAGGACCCCTATAATAAGCAGGAGTTTCCCTATGAGATTCGGCATTGTTTTGATCTGGATTATTAGGACCACTTAATACACTTTCACCTGCGTTGGTAGGCACACATTTATTAACATAAACTTGACCATTTTCAACACGAGCACCAATTTCACCTAAACCATCTGGACCCAATGCTCTGTGTGGGAAGATGGCACTTCCCTCTTCATCCACTCTCATACCAGACACAATATCTTTAGTATGGTTAGGATATCTCTTTAATTGGATCGTGTTCTTACGAACAACTTGACAACGACCAAAACCTCTATCAATCGATGATTTATTCAAGACAAGGGCATCTTCAATATCATAACCAGAGTATGACATGACTGCAACAGTCGCGTTTTGACCCGCGGGTAATTTATCGTATTCGATCAATTCGATCGTCTTTGTTTTGACCATAGGTTGTTGAGGATAAACCATGAAATAAAGCAAGGTGTCAATTCTTCTGAATTGATTGTAAGCAATTGCACCAATTGCTTGCTTACCCATCGCACATTGATACGTGTTTCTAGGAGATTGATTGTGATGGGGGTATGGAATTAAACCGGCAACAGCACCCAAAACGGTAAAAGGTTCGATCTCCAAGTGTGTAGTTTGATTGTTCAAATCTTCGTTCAAATTCTTCTCGTACAATGCGATCAAAGAATCGTTTTCTTCATTAACATCCAAATATTCGACGAGACCGTGCACCAAAAAGTCATCAAAGCCCCATTCCCCTTGTTGTAATTTGAGTAAATGTTGCGCTTTAACTTTTGGTTCGTTGTTTTCCACAATAATCAATGGACGACAGATTCTACCACCATCGGTTGCAATTTGCACGGCAAACTGGTGAGTGTTTGTATAGATCGAAATGAATTCAGAGATCTTCCCGGTTCTTCTTAAACGACGGAAATCTGTGACGAATTTTGCAGGGAATCTTGTGGCACCAATCAAAGTACCATTTAAGTAAACACCAAAGTTACCTTCGGCATGCAAAGTTGCAGAATCAATACTTAAGATATCTTCACACCCCAAAACATAACATAATTTTTTCACAGGCAATTCTTCATCATCCGTGGTAATATGTGTCATCAAAGCCAAATTTTTCACCAAACCACAGGCTTCACCTTCAGGAGTATCCGAAGTACACAACATACCGAACTGTGAAGGTTGTAACGCTCTTGGTCCAGAAACTTTTCT
Source organism: Kodamaea sp. yHQL449 (assembly GCA_030582715.1). Lineage (NCBI taxonomy): Eukaryota > Fungi > Ascomycota > Pichiomycetes > Serinales > Debaryomycetaceae > Kodamaea > Kodamaea sp. yHQL449. The sequence goes on along the minus strand of JAJMGT010000010.1, from coordinate 286,085 downwards.
AGACTTTTCAAACTGTGAAGAAATACGAGTCATCATACCTAAGGCTGAGATATATGATAATCTCGATAAAACATGTGTAACACCTGCCCTTTCCATCTTGAAACGCTTTAAAGACCAATTACCAGTGGAAATAGCTCTATTCAACCCCATTGTGATATTGTTCGAGTGAATGTTGATCGATAAAAGGGCGTCAAACTCCGATGTTCTGCTTGGCTTCTTCAAAACCTTGTCAATGTTAGCTTTAAAATCGGAGTTGAATTTCTTGAACAAGTCTTCAAACAATAAAGACATCAATTGACCGGCCAATTCCAATCTTTTGTTACCCACATAATCTCTGTCATCGACCATGGTAGGATTGTGCATTGTCATCACAACACGTCTGGCCATGGTAGCAATATAAAGAGCCTTTTCACGGAATTGCAAGTCCGAGACGGTTAAATGGGCAATAATGGTGGTTGCAATAGCTTCAATACCTTCTTGTAATTGACTCAATTTAGGTGCGCCTGCTCTTCTAATTGTTTTGACACGTTTCCCAACATAGTTCAACGCCTGTTGTTGAGTGTAAACTTCCAACCTGGCAGCTTCTTCAAAGTTGACAACAAACAAATCTTGATACTCTGGGTTTGAGCCACAAACCAATTGCAAAATTTCCAAATCGGAAGTGATACCTGCAGCTTTTAATATGATCACAATCGGCACATCTTCACCAATAGAATTATGTTTCAAATAAATCTTGTTATTTTTGGTGATAACATAGGTCTTCGACTTACGTTCGTGTGTCGAAGAAGTAACGGAAGCTTGTACAATGCCCTTTTTCTCGTCGGCTTCGACAATAATTCTATTCTTTGACAATTGCTCCTGGACCAAAATAACTTTTTCGGTACCGTTGACAACGAAATATCCACCAGGATCAATAGGACACTCTTCGAAACGAGCCATTTGTTTATCGTTAAGACCGTCAAGCAAACACTTGTTCGATCTAAGCATAATAGGCATTCTTCCAATTTCCAAATCCTTATGCATAATGATCTTTCTACCTCTGGTATATTCAACATCAACATATATAGGAGCACTGTATGTTAAGTCTCTTAAACGACACTCATGAGGAGGCAAAATAAGCTCTTTGGTTCCGGGAGCCGAAGTTGATTTGTGGCCAACACGAATATCCAAATACTTCAAATAGAACTCAGGGTCCACATCAGATAAAACTAATTCGTTTGCTTGAATGATCTTCTTCAAATCAACATCAACGAAATAATTGAAAGAGTCTAAATGTTGCTTGACTAAACCTTTAACTTTCAAAAAAGCAGGTAATAAATTCCACTTATCTTCTGCGGTGTTGATCTCATCGGTCAATTTCTTACCCTTATAGTCTGCTTGAAGCAATTCCTGGAAAGCCTCGTCAGACGCGATCTGCTTCATCTTTTATCTTTATATGTGTGCTAATTCAACACTGATCAAAGGTATGTAAGAAATTACTAGATATATCAAAGATGAGATTGATGATAAATCAAAACCCGATTTCTATGTTTTTTCGTTGTCAAAACTCATCGATTATGTAATCATAATTTTCAGTTTACATAATTGCTTATATAAGAATAGAAAAATATAGTGGGGCCTAAAAAACCTGATCAAGTTTGGAACATCTTTAATTTAAAATAACACACGGCATAAACATGTCTTCCAGTAATTTGTTCAAGGCCACCGTTAATGAGTATTTGGAAGGGCTTCCCAAAGCCATCCAGCTGAAATTATATGAGTCACCGGCAACGTGTTTATCTATTTTTCGGTTGTTGCCTCCGATGGCCAAATTCTATATCATGTCAATGGTGTTTAATGAGAAACCAGCAGCATTAAGGGACTTGGACAAGTGGTGCAAACCGCTGGCACGTGTTGTTCAGTTTGAATCACTCAAAAGGTTGAAGTCATTACACTTGATTGAAGAAGACAATACGGGGAGTCATATAAGGCTCAATTCTACTTTCCGTAAAAACTTCCGAGCTTGTCTCACAGGTTCTCAACCTGCTAATGCATTTGGAAACTTATGTACAACTGCCGACAAGACCAAGGTTGATATGAAATTTTTGGATAAATTTGCCCTGGTGAAATGGGAATCGATCTTGCATTTTATGGTTGGGACCGAATCAGCAATTACTCCCTCAAAATCCGTGCTTTCGCTTCTTAAACTGGGTGGCCTTATGGAAGGTCCAAATAGCAACTTGACCATTACAAATACAGGTTTTCAATTCTTGTTACAAGATGTGAATGCTCAAATCTGGATCTTGCTTTTACAATATTTGAACTTGACACAAGATTTACATATGGACCCTGTCGATGTTTTAAATTTCATTTTCATCTTGGGATCTCTCGAATTGGGTAAGAGTTATACTGTACTGAGTCTAAGTGCGACTCAAATAAGTATGTTGGCGGACTTAAAAGACTATGGCTTGGTTTACCAAAAATCTGATAATTCGGGTAGATTTTATCCGACGCGGTTGGCGACTACATTGACATCTGATTCTGCTGCTTTAAAGACTCCTTCAATGGCTGTCGATCAAGTATTAGGTGAAAATGTTGCTTCAAATAACACACAACAACAGGGACAAGGATCAATCATTATAGAAACAAACTTTAAATTATACGCATATACCAGTTCTCCTTTGGAAGTGGCCATTCTCAATCTTTTCGTGCAGTTAAAGACAAGGTTCGTCAATATGATTTGTGGACAAATTACAAGAGAATCGATTCGTAATGCCTTGTACAATGGGATAACGGCGAACCAAATTATCAAATTTTTAGAAACAAATGCGCATCCACAAATGAAAATACTTGCACGAGAGAGGTTAGATAAGAAAATTGAGTTCGATACGAACCACAATATCAACACGGCTGGTGGTGCTCCACAGTCGAAGAATGGAGCTCTCGGTGTGGTGGAGCAGCATAAGTTGGAAATCTTGCCTCCAACTGTGGTTGACCAAATTAAATTATGGCAATTGGAATTGGATAGAATACAAACATACGAGGGATACCTTTTCAAGGATTTCTCTAATCAACAAGAGTTTGATATATTGTCGAACTATGCATCGGAAGTTGGTGTACTTATTTGGTCCGATAAAGTTAGGAAAAAGTTCTTTGTCACACAGCAAGGGTTTTCACAGGTTGTTGACTTTGCGAACAGGAAATTATCTAAAAAGTAAGAACTATTCTTTATTAAATATACAAATACAAAGTAAGAAATTAACCAAAAGACAAACAAAATGAAATGAAGAAGGATACCATTAGGAAATAGCGAGTGATGCGCTTGATTTTTTTAACCAGAACAGGATGTACAGTTTGCTTCACCGTTTTCAATGTAGCACACAAGTGGAGTTGAGTCGAAAATGTCGTAGTTTTCTTCGTCATCAGCACCACTGGTGTTTGCACTCTTTTCTTCTATCACGACATCATCGGCTAAACGCTTGCTCAACTCATCATTGACCTCTTGCTTACTTATTGTCGAGGCAGCAAGTGGAACCTTGACTTCTTTTTCGACGTCAACGACATTTAAGTTATCGCCTTTATATGTTTGGACAACACTGTATGGAGTTCTAACCAATTGGGATAAATCGGCCAATTCACCAGCAGTGTTAACTTCGTTGGCATCAACGGTGAATTGAATAGCTCTAGTAGCAGCTTGAGTTCTCAAATAGTACATACCAGTTTTCAAACCCTTTTCCCATGCATAGAAATGACAAGCAGTCAACTTACCAAAAGATGGATTTTGTAAGTGAATATTCATACTTTGAGATTGACAAATGAACTTACCTCTATCGGCAGACATGTCAATGATAACCTTTTGAGAAATTTCCCAAACGGTCTTATACAATTCCTTGATTTCTTGTGGAATATTTGTAATATTTTGAATAGAACCGTTGTCTTGAATAATTTTATTCTTCATCGAAGAGTTCCACAAGCCCAAATCGATTAAATCCTTTAATAAATACTTGTTGACAATTTGATATTCACCAGACAAGACTCTTCTGTTGTAAATGTTAGAAGTGTATGGCTCGAAACACTCATTGAAACCTAAGATTTGAGAAGTGGATGCGGTAGGCATTGGGGCAACCAAAAGAGAGTTACGAAGACCGGTGGTCTTCATCTTTTCCTTCAATACATCCCAATCATCAAAGAGTGGAGAAGGTTTGTGATCCCACAAGTCGAATTGCAAGACACCCTTTGATGCTGGAGAGCCTTGGAAACTAGAGTATGCACCATCCCTGGCAGCCAACTCGATGGAAGTTTCGATGGCAGCGTGGTAGATCGTTTCAAAGATTTGGATGTTTAAGTGTTTGGCACCTGGAGAGTCGAAGGGCAATCTCATTTCACAGAAAACATCGGCGAGACCTTGGACACCAATAGCAATAGGACGATGTTTCATATTAGAATTATAAGTCGATTCAACAGGATACTTGGTGACATCGATAACCTTGTTCAAGTTTCTGGTCAACACTTTAGAAACTTCATGCAACTTAACAAAATCATATTGTAAAGATTGAGCGCCAGTTGCAGTGTCCTTGACTGTCTTGACGAAAGATGGCAAAGCAAGAGAGCCCAAGTTACAAACAGCAGTTTCGTCTGGGGTAGAATATTCAACAATTTCAGTACACAAGTTAGAAGACTTGATGGTACCCAAGTTCTTTTGATTAGATTTGTCATTACAAGCATCCTTGTACAACATGTATGGACCACCTGTTTCTGTTTGAGATTCTAAAATGGCGTGCCATAACTTTTGGGCCTTCATTGTGGATCTAGCTCTACCTTCCTTTTCATAAGCTTCATACAATTTGGTGAAATCTTCACCGTAACAGTCGGCCAAACCTGGAGCTTCATCTGGAGAGAATAAGGACCATTCACCATTGTCTTTAACTCTTTGCATAAATAAATCAGGAACCCACAAACCAAAGAACAAATCTCTAGTTCTCAATTCTTCCTTACCGTGATTCTTTCTCAAGTCAAGAACATCAAGAACATCAGAATGCCATGGCTCGATATAAATAGCAAAAGCTCCCGGTCTCTTGTTACCACCTTGATCGACATATCTTGCTGTGTTGTTGAAAACTCTCAACATAGGAACTAAACCAGTTGAAGTACCGTTTGTGGACGAAATGTACGCACCAGAACCTCTAATGTTGTGGACGTGCAAACCAATACCTCCGGCAGCTTTCGAAATCAAAGCGGTCTTATGCAAAGTCCTGTAAATACCATCAATCGAATCATCTTCCATGGCAACAAGAAAACAAGAAGAAAGATAGTTATATTCTGTACCAGAGTTAAACAAGGTTGGAGATGCATGAATAAAGTATTTTTCAGACATGAGGTTGTAAGTTTCTGCAACGGCGTCTAAGTCATCACCGTGGATACCAATAGCAACTCTAAGGAAAAGGAACTGAGGAGTTTCAGCAGTTTGTTCGTTAACCTTCAAAAGATACGATCTTTGCAAAGTTTTGATACCGAAATATGTCAAGTTGTAATCACGTTCTGGAACAACTAAGTCATTGAAAAATTTTTTGTTAGCCATGACTGTGTTGTAAAAAGATTGCGAGATTAAAGACGTCGATCTTGGGTCCTTACCAGGTTTGTAGTTCTTTAATCTGACGATATTATCCGCGAAGGTAATCTTATTCATCTTTTGTAACTTGACGGCCTCAACTCTACCGGCCAAAGTAGCATAGTCTGGGTGTTGAATAACTCTTGAAGCTAAACCTTCAGTAAGCAAGTCATATAATTCGAGCTTGTGGAATTTTTCTGGTAAACCAATCTCGACCTTGGCAACAAGGTCTTCGATTCTCAAACGCGCAGCATCCAAACCAGTTGTGAGCGATTTGAGGAAATCAACCAATATTTGGTGATTAAATTGTTCTTCGGTAATCTTACCATCTACCTTACGAACAAATATAGGAGCCATCTTGGAATATTATTAGGAAACGCGTGTTTTCTTTTATATTAGCAAGAGGAAATATGAAGAGGAAATAAAGTGAAAACACGTCTTGGGAAATTTCTTACTTTATATATCTCGAAAAAAGTGGTGTCGCAACCAATTTATATACAAGACAAAATAAATAAAAGTAGGACAAAATTGCAACGAGTCGCGTCTTGTCATCCAAGCAGCCAATCAAGATCGACCAGCGAGATCGATGAGGGTAGAAAAATAGAAAACTTGTACAAAGACGCGTCTTTTTGCAAGTAAAATTCAGTTTGTATATAAGCGAAAGAATAAAGACAAGACGTGTCTATTTACAAAATCGATTAGAACGGAAAGTGCTTTACTCAGCGTATTACTAATTCAGATACGCCTACAGAGAAACTTTTTAGATTTTTGGATTAAGCCATGGATTGCTGATATTTATGATGATAGTGTATCCCTGATATGTAATCGCTATAACTGTGGCTGAAATAATTGAAAGAAGTTCTCAATTTACGCGATGAATAAATATGTCTTACAGAATCGTTTCATATTTGGATGACTACTGCTAGTACTAACTCTGAAAATTGTAAGGCATGGATTTTGTGATACTTGGAGGATTTGATTTCTCATCCAGAGGCATAATCAAAAACCATTTTCCTCTCAGTACAACAGTTTATTTGTTCGCGGACTTTTATATATTATTTCTGCTTTAACTTCTTGCCCATCAGCATAAGATTGTCGTATCTTTGAGAATACCAGGGATGCGACAATTAATCTGAGATTCTTGGACGAAATTAAGAACTTTACCCTGAAAAAAACCGGTTTAGGGCTTTGCGCAATAATCAGTTCAGTAAGTTAAGATAATTACCTGATAAAAACCATATGCTTAAATAGTATTAAAGTATGAACCGAAAGATTAGTAATTCGTAGCCTGTTTCAACCTGTTTGAAAGAATTTACCGAAAGATACTATTCTTGACGCAAAATCCTTTTTTTTGCTTTTGTACAATAAAAGTTAAAGTTGGTTATCGTTCTCATAGTTTGCAAGTATATTGAGCTTACTATTCATGATCCACATATAAATATCAGAGAATTTATAGCTATTTCTACTGTATACATACAGAGCAATTCTCGAATGGGCGCTGAAGAAATAGGTCAGACCTTTTAAAGTTTTAAATTCTAAATTCTTTCCTGATCATTATTATTAATTAGCTACAATATCTCTCAAATAAAATAGACTTCTCGAGAGATATACTCGATATGCATAATTATAAAGATAAATAGTCAATTGGTATTGTGTTTAAATAATAAGCAGTAATCTACCTTAGAATATATATTTTTGGGTAATTTTTCAATTTTTCGCAGCCAAAATACTAAAATATTAAAAATGAACCATTGGCTAGTTGATAGTTTAACGTATCTTCTTGAAATACCTACCACGACGATGAATAGACTAGGTTCATTTTGACTTTAATCAAACTTTTTGATGCTTCGCTAAAGGTCCGACTAGTTTCATCTTCAAGTTTGACCAGAATCCGTCCTGAAAAATAAAAAGCTAGATCTCACTGTTTTCCAATCTATTCGAGAGTAAGCTATGCACACCTGGCATCACCAGTATTAATTCGCTTAAACGAGAAAGGTAGATAACCTGGTTGAGGGGTTTCGATAACGACGTTTTTCATTTTCGTTTTCTGATTTGTTGTAAATATTTTACCTGCTCTTGATAACAGAAAAATGGCATATTCAATGCTCAGACTCAGAAAGGAAAAAACCTTTACCGGATTCGCATATGGAGAAAGAGATCGTGATAATAAAACTACTGTACGAAGAGTACCTGCTCTTCATATTGGTAAATGTTGAATTACAAGTCGAGCTGCGTCCGAAAAAGTAAGATATTTACATAGAAGAATTTTCGATATCTACGGAAAAGGCATATTGGACCTTTTACAACATATTTGGAGGGTATACATCATTTCTCAAAGTGTGTAGCTAGCACTCATGATACATTAACTTGTATGGAAATTGAAGAGTTTGAAAAACTCAAACTTCTAGATCCAGTTATTATGTGCAAGACAAAAACAAAAATGTGTACTTCCACGGATTCAATAGTAGTGATCACTTGCTTGCCAGGTTACTCTTTGATACTGTAGAGGAATCCAAGCGTTATCTATATTCAAAAGATATTCCGAGAAAGTTTCAGCAGAATAGTAAACTGCTACCCAGCAAAATTACTAATCAATAAAATACAAGGACAAAAATAAGTTTCATTACTTAATTTAGAGCTTCAAAATAAAAAATACAAAACAAGCTAGCACTCAGGTTCGAACTAAGGACCAACAGATTTGCAATCTGCTGCGCTACCACTGCGCCATACCAGCTGTTTTCTTTGATTCGTAAACAATTTTAGAATTATTTCAAAAGATGCAACATAAGATCTGTACCGCAGTAATAAGGCAAGATAAAAAAAAGAATGTTCGGTGTTAAAATTATTCCCGCCTTGAATTACGAATTTGGTTGGGTAGTAATGCTAAGGTGCCCCTGAAAATTAAAATTTTCAAGTGCCCTTAAGTGGTAGTATTTTCACTCATTATTAAATTGATACAAAAAGGCTGTGCATATCGTGTACGCCGATCTGCATTAAATTTGGGCGGGTCCCCTCACAATCCCCACATCGATGAAGCTATTTATTTCTTCAGTTAACTACTAGACGCAGCCATTTAGAGAATAAATTGTGAGCCAGTGGTCAGTTACCACATCGAATAGTTGCACTGTGTTCAAAATTACATTTCCTACGCATAAAAAATACGGTAGCGCTTGTATTGTATACCAAAAAAAAAATTGATGTGGTTTATTGATCAGAGTTTTAATTGTTTAATGGATTTATCGGTCCTGTTCAACAATACCAAGCCTCTGAATTTTAATTAATCATAATGTTTAAACAAGAAATGCCTTAAAAAAATACAATTGACAATAAAATGCAAATTTTGATATTAATTAATTATAATTCTATAAACCAAAATATAAAATACCCAACCGATCACAAACCGTAATATAACAAAACATAAATAATACAAGCCCAAATTCACCCAACCTTATGCATAGCGCAATTTTCTTATTTTGATAACAGATGATATGATATCCATCAAGTAATCATAATTATAGCTCAAGGGCTTTGAGAAAGTATAATCGATTCCAACTTGGTTATACTTGATCAAATCCAGAGTATCGACTCTTGTAGTGACTGCAATTATTCCCCAAGAATTATAAGCTTCTGATTCTCGAAGAATACTAGTAAGTTTAATACCGTCAATTACAGGCATTTCAATATCCAAAAATACAATATCAAAGTCATTATGCTTGACTATGTGTTCAACTTTAGTACTGTCATTTACCGATTTTATTCTCAGCAGAGGAAAAATCTTTAATAACACTTTAGCCAAGATACGAAGATTAATTGGATTATCATCAACGAGTAAAAAATCATATGCTGTTTGATCAGGAGTATTATCATTTATTATTAAGCCCAATTCTTCTATAGGGGTAAGAGAATCACCAACATTGATAATACTATTACGTTGATCTCTAGTGGTTATTTTGTCTTCTTCTGATCTAGAAAAAGATGCTTCTTCAAGGTACCCTATAGCCGGTGTTAAAGGAGTGAATGGGGCAATTTGGGTCTTAAGTTCTTCGGAATCTTTTTCTTCACCATCGCTAAAGTCTGGAGGCAGAGATAAATGCGAAACTTCGTGGGAGTACAGATGGCGGTAATCTGATACATTGACTGAAAGCTTAGGTTTAAGCGAGAAATAATCGTTCAGTGAAGGTGTGCTTGAACTTAGCATATCATGCAATGATGCGAGTGAAGTTGGGGTATTTCCATCTTTGAAATGTATCGAATCACTAGAATCATTTCTAAGTTGATTAGGAACGATATCAGCCGAGGAGGATGTGATTGCTAAAGAACTATTTGGTGTTGATAATGTAGAGTTTGAAGATTTCAGCGGGAAGCTAAAGTATGGAGTGCTCGCGTAATATTCCATTTTTAATGTTCTAATCAGTCTTGCATTCCTTATTAAATGTGTAAGTTAAATTTATCTATATTAGTGGTTATCAAGATTCACCAGGATATCAAGATATTTATTTGATGTTTAATAATTTTCAGAAAAGTTAGATTTAAAGTAAGAGGGCATTTAGGGTCTATATATGATTTTAAAAAAAAACATTTCCCAAAAACCTTGGGTCAAAGCATTCTGCATGAAAAAGGTTCAATAAAAAATAAATTATTCCCATGCATATGCAACTGCATGTAATGTTGTTAAGCAGCAACATTAAGGCCAAAATATTGCATAAAGGCAAAGCGCAAACTTTTTTTTTGGAATGCGCATTAAAAATATACCTGAAAAAGAAACTTATCGGTTGACGCCTGTATATATATTTACAATTTAGAGATAAATTATTATGAGCTGCACGCCTGAGCTACATGCAGTAAAACAAGAAATTACAAGGAAGCGGAGAAGAACGAGGGGCATCCCGGCATTAATTTACGATTCATATAGCTCGTCAAGATAACAAATAAGTAACACCACGAGGTTCAAATTGATCATGCCAAATACTATCATGAAAAGAAATTCAAAGTTCGAAGAACAGAAGGTAAACCAAAAAGAAAAGGATCCGCTTTAAAATTTGATCTGTCTCACTAAACACTGATCCCGCCTTTGTTTTTTTTTTTTTTTTTTGCAGTTTTGACAAGGAAGAAAATATGCATTTGGATCAGATGGAATGAGAAAGGCGTCAGAAATTACGATGCCGTTTTAGCATACAATTTGAATGCTAGACAAGATTAATTTGAAAACAAAGAAAGTTTAAGTAGTTTTGACAATTGATTTGAAAGATACTAATGTACAGGAGATAGTGTCACACCAATCAATAAGTCAAATTTGATACTGCTGGTATATTACTGGCCGCGGTACTAACGAGATTATACAAAATGTATGGATATAAGAATCGTGAACATCGAGCGATACTTCTTGTAACATTTTTCTTGGGGAGGATTAGTGAGAGTGGAAGGAAAATTTAGCGAGAGGAAGCAATAAATTCTGGAAAGTTCCGGTACGGGCAAATAAAATGCAATGGCTTATAATAAAGGAACGGAGGAAGACCGGAGAAAAAGTCTGGAAAACCAGAAACGACCTCAAAATAGAGGAGACAATTGAAATGCTGCATCTGCGTCACCCTTTCGGAAAAAAGTTGATAATGCTCCGATAATCATTTTTGCTGTCGGCCTAGAACACGGAATTCATTCCACTTTAACATTAAAAGGTAGTCCGTTGGCCGAAGTTTGATCGGGGCTTGCAAAATTTTGAGGCGGGATGGAAAAAGAAAGACAGGTCTACTAGCATGTCGTTTCAGATTTCTTTTTCAGCATTGCTGCATCCGGGGTTAAAGCATTTCACAGCAAATTGCGGGCGTCTCGAAGTAACAGAATAGAAGCAACTTAAATGGAAAACAAGCAAACAAGTCGGAGGCTGTTAATGCGTTAAGCATTACGAAGTTGCTGATACTTTGTGGCTTTTGTTTTCGGCAGGTTCGTTTCTAATAATTTTTTTTATATGTTCGAAAGTATGAGCATTTGGGCTTCCTTGAGATTTCCTTTTTGGGAGAGCAGGTTTAATTCTTCTTGTAGCATCTCTCAATACAACTAAGTCCTCTCTAAATCGAGGTTCAATACAATCCAAGAAACCTATTGAATCTATCAAAATAGTTATGTATATCAAGAGCTGAAACCTTGTTAATTACTCGAGTCATCTCTTGAATCACGAATTGACTAATAAGGTCTGGTTATGAACACGCGGTACCCGATACCTACTTCAGCAAACAAGTATTTTTGTGGAACTTTGATTCGAAACTTTTATTGTAAGCATGCATGTTTCGGAGAATTTATTCTTGAACGGAATACAGAGCTTGCCTAAAGGAGATAAAGCAGATAAACAAAAGATACAACACGTTTCTAGAAATATTGGAAAATAGCAGTATTTTGCAGTGAAACAAATGACTTACCTAGTTTGACAACTTCGTGTACTGCTGCGACTTCATTCAAATAGAAAGACGTCTTATTCGTGCATCCGGCTAGACTTGTTTTGCTTTCTAAAATTCTGTTTCAAAAGGGCAGTTTGAAAATGTAGTACATTCTCTCACACAACGATTAGGAACATTATGTCGTCAGAAGCAATATGCTTCGTAAGTGATTTAAAGTTGCATTTTACTGAATTGGCTTAGGGTCAGTAAAGTATGAATCAATTCTTGCTTAAAGAATTCAAATGCTTCAAACTAATGTGCTGATTGATTATCAATTTTATCTCCGAAATCAAATTGACAGGTGCTGACAGTATCAAACTGCAGTAACAAAGAAGAAATGACTACCAGGGCCCTAGACTAACAAAACTAAATTGTGTATTGTTTATTATAGTTTGTGCACTATTGTTAAATTGTGAGAAATATTCTATTACAATATGTCTGATACTGGAATGTGGACAAGTGCTCTGACCAAATAATCAAATATTTCCCCTTTCGATGTCATAAACTACACTTTTTATAAGATTAGAATTTATACAGATACTAAGAGATTGTGTCATCATTGAATGTAGAAAGCTAGTCTCAGGGCACTATTTATTTATACAGTATCATCCCTTGCAACTTCACTCATAAGTTTTATACACTTTTCAACGTTTTGTCCATGAATAGCGCACACAGGTACCACCTTCCATTGCTTGGCTTCGACCCATTTCTTCAAAACGTCGTAATTCTCCCCCTTCTTGCTCAAGTCGGCTTTCGTGGCAACAACTAACACGCGCTTGTCCCGCATTCTCTTTGGCCCAACTTCATTCAATAATACTTGTAAATCTTGCACTGGGTCCTTGGACTCTAAAGAAACGACGAAAACAAGTCCTCCAGATCTTTCAATATGACGGAGGAAATCAAGACCCATTCCTTTATTTTCAGACGCACCCTTGATGATACCAGGAATATCGGCAACGGTGAATGGATCCTGGTCAATCGTAGTGAAAATAGTACCAACAGTAGGCTGCAATGTAGTGAACTCCCAATGGCCCACACGAGGTCTTGCTTTCAGAATCGCACGTAACAAAGTTGATTTCCCAGCATTAGGAAGCCCAACAAGACCCAAATCTGCAATAAGTTTGAGTTCAAGCAAGAAAAATCCGGTTATTCCTTCACGGCCTCTTTTAGCAAAACGAGGATTCCGAATGTCTTTAGTAAGGAAATGCATGTTCCCCATACCACCTTTACCACCTTTAAGTAATAGTAATGGCTTTGTGGTTGGCTTCTCTAAATCAAGCCCCACAAGCGGAAATTTATCGAAATGCATTTCTTCTTCCACAATTTCATAGTCATAATCAACCACACGTTGATTCAAATCGTTGAAATAGTCTTTCGATTTATAGTATTCTTCATCATTTTCCTTGTAAACCCATCCTTCACCAGGTAAATGGCCAGGCCTGTACATCCGAATATTGTGTTGAGAATCACACTTTAATTGTAAATGGACATCATCTAGCAGTTTGCCTTCTCTCCTGTATAAAAACTTTTTAAGCACCATTGGATCTGGAATCCAGCGGATTGAAGTCCCAACAGGCACCTCAATGATTGTATCTTCACCATTTTTACCATCTAACTGACTTCCTTTACCCGGAGTACCACTGCGTGAAACATATGCCTTTTTGACTTTGTGCAATGATGACATATTTTTATCGACTACACTGATGAAGATGTCACCACCATCACCACCATCACCACCGTCTGGAGGACCAGTAGGTCTATTAGCATCACGAAAGAAAGAAATACAGCCATTACCACCACGCCCACTGCTGGCTCTGATGATCTTCAAATCAACAAAAGTACGTGATTCAACCTTTCTAGCTCTTTGTACCAAATTGTTGACTGTGTTGTAGAAAACATGATGAGTATGATGCTGATTACCAGAAAAATAGTCTGTGAGCGACATCAATCGCGAATTGAATCCGGTATCGTCAAAACCGAGGTCTTTATACTTGATTTGGCGATCTGGATCGGAAGCATCGTTTAAGGTCTTGAATGTACCAGTATCGGCAAATTCATCTATCGAGGTAAAAAGCTGATAGTTTGAGGGTTCCAGTTCTTTCAGATCGGAATCTTCTTCTTCTATTTGACTAGCTTCTTCGTAAAATGGAGTCTCTGATTCGATGGCACCAGAAACAGATCCATTTTCTTCTTCATCAGGATAGTATCTCGGCTCTGTGTAGTGCGCAAATGTATTTTTGGATGAATAACGGACTTGAAGACGACTGGATCTCCTTACTATGCTATTTCTAGCGATAAAACCGCTGAATAACTTCATCTTAATGATGTAAATTGTGGAGTAGCCAAAAATCTTTTCTTGATATTCGGTCCTGTGTATAATTTACAAACAGGATATAATTGAATAAATCATAGAACTAGTTTTAACTTGATCGCATTAACATTTGCAACTATCTCACATCCGTTAAAGAAAAGACCAGGATTCGCACAATGCATTCAATTAATACTTTTCAACTGCATGATAACGAAAATCAATTGTAAGTAAATAAACTTGTCACGTTTTGATTTTATAGTTGAGTTCGTTCAGTACTTTCGAATTTCTTAGACTTTGTTAAAGTTCTGTTAGTCCTCTGAAAAATTCCCTTGGTAAAATGATTACCACATGTAATTATCCTATCCCTTATTCCCTACACAAGCAATCTGCCAACCTATGATTTCATATATAAGAGTAACACGAGCTGTAATTATTCTAGTTGGGACAGACAAACCTCATTGTGTGAAAGTGAATGTGGTCGTTGATATATACTACACGGGTAGATGTATAGACTACGGCTTTACTAAATGAATGTTTTAAAGATAGACAGCATAAATATCGTGTCAGACACATACAAATATTATATATTGATTGAACATTTGAAACTTCCAACTAAACATGCTATATTGTTCCTGTATATAGTGAATATTCGATCAAGGTTAACTCAAATCGCGATGCCCATCGAAAAAGATATAAGCTCATTAACTACCAAAAACCATCCATTGAAAAATGTCGTTTGAAGACTTGGGTGTGCTGAAATGGCTATGTGAGTCGCTCCGTGCGATGAAAATCTTCACGCCGACTCTGATTCAGGCGGCTTCTATACCGCTGATTCTTAAAGGTCACGACTGTATTGGTGGTGCCAAAACAGGTAGCGGTAAAACAATCGCTTTTGCACTGCCTATGTTAACACAATGGTCCGAGGACCCTTTTGGAATTTTTGGGCTTATTTTGACCCCAACAAGAGAATTAGCCTTGCAAATCGCAGAACAATATAGGGCGCTTGGGGCGCTGATGAATATCAAAGTATGTGTGATAGTTGGTGGTGAGGATTTTGTACAACAAGCAATAGAGTTGCAAAAAAGACCTCACTTTGTTATTGCCACACCAGGTCGTTTGGCCGATCATATCTTAAATAGTGGGGAAGACACAATTGCCGGATTACGTCGTGTCAAATATTTGGTATTGGATGAAGCCGACCGTCTTTTGAGCAATAGTTTTGGGGGTGATTTAGAGAGATGCTTCTCCGTGTTGCCACCAAGTGAAAAGAGACAAACTTGTTTGTTCACAGCCACAGTGACCGATGCGGTGAGAGCTTTGAAAGATAAACCCACTTCACCAGGTAAGTTGCCTGTAGCACTTCATGAGATGGAAACCGTTGGCCAGGTAGCTATTCCGGCCACTTTGGGGTTGCACTATGTATTTGTGCCTTCTTATGTGAAAGAATCGTACTTGCACAGCATCTTAAAGTTAGAACGATATGCCGAAACCACCGCCGTTGTTTTTGTGAACAGAACCAACACTGCCGAAATCTTGAGACGTGTATTGAGGAAGTTGGAGATTCGTGTAGTTTCGCTTCATTCGCAAATGCCACAAGCCGAAAGAACTAATTCATTGCACCGGTTTAAGGCTGGTGCGGCCCGTGTGTTGATTGCAACTGATGTAGCCTCGAGAGGGTTGGATATACCAACTGTGGGACTTGTGATCAACTATGACATCCCTGCCGATCCCGACGATTTCATCCATCGTGTTGGTAGAACCGCCAGAGCTGGAAGAAAGGGTGATTCGGTGTCGATCATCGGTGAACAAGACATTGCCCGTATCCAATCGATCGAAGAACGTGTTAATAAGAAAATGGAGTTACTCGATGAAATCGATGATGATGATGTGATTCAAAACTCACTCACACTTACTAGTGTTGCGAAGAGAGAGAGTTTGATGGAAATGGACAAGGCCAGTTTCGGGTCGAAGAGAGAAATCAACAATAAGAAGCATGGAAAAGTTGTTAAGCCTAAAGTAAAATCCAAGCCCAAAAAGAGCAGCAACGAATAAGCATTATTAATATAGGATATAAACGATTAAACTTGCTCAGTAATAAGAGCTGGTGGTTGGCGAAATAAACGAGAATATACGTAGATATAGAGTAATTTGCTACAATTTGAATTCTCTTGACAAGTCTGATATGTAAAATCTATTTAGAACGTCAAATCCTGAGTCATGCTCGAAAGGTTCTTTGATAGCAGATGAAGCCTGATTTCTATCGATAAAGAGTTTCCTCACTGGTTCGTCTCTATATAACTCTCAACGATAAGACTGATACATATACCCACCAACACGATCATCACTGTAGTCATAATTACAACCGTAGCTTTATTATTATAGTTATATGTCGCGATTTTATGGTAAGCATACCGTTTGACAGTGATGAGGTAATCAACTGCACAAATTAGCAAGAATGCGAGTGCTAGAGCCAATAATGCAAATGAGGTTGCGACAGCATAAGCATCGCCTCGAAGACGGACCTTTTCCTTATCGGAGTGATCATCAGGTTTCGAATCGCCAGTTTTAAACCGAAAGTCAAGCATAATGGCCAATGCGGTGAAGAATAAAGTACATGAGAACTTGATTAGTGTTAAGGCTGTACGTTCCAGCTGAAGTACATCACGGGGCTCCAGCGCTGTGATTTTGAGAATTAAAGTGAAAGGAAACCGCCGGTTGAGCGAGTCTGTTGTCGTGGCGACCAAGTCCATCTCTCGGTCATGGTCATAGTATCCCAGTCCAAAAATGCTTGTATTAAAGGGAGGTTTTGATTGAGTCATATTATAATAAGTAGAAGGTAGTGTTTTTCTTTCGTACTGTTATTTCTTCGAATATTTCTTTTCCTTTATGTCTTTTCTCTTTGTTTTATTTTTTCTATTCTTTTACTGCTTGAGTTATTTAATCTATTGCTAAGTATTTAAATCCGCTTAAGTTTTGATACCAATTCGTGCATTGCACAAAAAAACGTTTTAGAAACTTTTAGTAGTTTTGTAATCCGTTCTGGTAAACAGTAATCATCACAACACAAAATCATGAGCAGAGTACAGAAAAGACCCAGTTGTCGTAACTGTGGTGGAACAAACTTTATAGTCGACAGATGTACCGCATCGGGTGACCTTTCGTGTTCGCGATGCGGGAGTGTTCAAGAAGAAAATCCAATTGTGAGTGAGGTGCAGTTTGGTGAGACTAGTTCGGGTGCTGCTACTGTCCAAGGGTCGATGGTCGGAGCGGATCAAGCACGTGCGAGTTTCGGTGGTAGACAGAATGCGATGGAAAGTAGAGAACAGACCTTGCTCAACGGTAAAAAGCGTATAAAGAGAATAGCCACAGCGATGAATATACCCGAATACATTGCTGAATCGGCTGGTGAATGGTTTACACTTGCTTTAGCTCAAAATTTCGTTCAAGGGAGACGGTCACAAAATGTTTTGGCAACGTGCCTATATGTTGCTTGCAGAAAGGAGAAAACACACCACATGTTGATTGATTTCAGCTCAAGAATTCAAATTTCGGTCTATTCTTTAGGGGCAACCTTTTTAAAAATGGTTAAAGCCTTGTGTATTACCAACTTGCCTTTGGCAGATCCTTCAATTTTTATCCAACATTTTGCCGAAAAATTGGATTTTAGTGACCAATGTACCAAAGTTGTACGTGATGCGGTCAAATTGGCTCTGCGAATGTCTGATGATTGGATACATGAAGGGAGACGTCCGGCAGGTATTGCCGGTGCTTGTGTCTTGCTTGCTGCACGTATGAATAACTTTATGAGGACACACGCAGAAATAGTAGCTGTTGCTCACGTGGGTTCTGAAACCTTACAAAGAAGACTTAACGAATTTAAAAATACAGAATCGGGTAAACTATCAGTTCTGTCTTTCAGATCGTCTCAGCTGACGTTGGGACTGGACCCACCATCGTTTCAGAAAAATCGTCTTCGTGAAGCATCATTAGCTTCTCAGATTAAAGCTAAACAAGATATTATGCTGGAATTTACTAATTTTGCAAGGGCAGCCAAGTCTGCTCCATTTTCGGAGTACTTACTTACAGACTCAGACGGAAAGGACAGAACGAAACTGACTTTGTTTACTGAAGAAGATGAACAAGAGGAAGAAGAAGAAGAAGATGCTGAAGAAGAAGAAAGCGACCACGAGTCCAAGAAGAAGATGATCAATGGGTATATTAAACAGATAGACAGTCAATTCAGTACGGTTGATGATAGAGAAGAAAATCGGACTACTTCGAAAAGAGGAAAGTCAGCTGCTATTCGTTTGAAACAGGATCGGAATCTTGCCTTGAAGAAAATCCTTGTTGGAGGGGATTTGTCGATTGATGAGATCAGTCAAGAATTAGAGCGAATTATAAATCGGAAGAAATTGGATTTGCAAGGTTCAATGTATGAAACTCCTTCTCAACAACAAAACGTTAGTGACTTAGAAAGGCGAATCGAGCTAGACAAGCCCCGAAACTTGGCTAAAAACTTACCTAAATCACATGAATTACTTGCCAAGGTGTCATCGAACGTTGAATTGAACAGTGATGACGATGACGAGGTTGTTTTGGATGCAAAGATGACCGAAGAAGAAACAAGAACAAAAGAACGTTTGTGGACTGGTTCCAACCAAGATTTCCTCATTGAACAAGAGAGAAAGAGGTTGAAACAAGAAGCGGACGAGTTAGCTGGAAACACGTCCGGCACCAACAAGAGAAAGCGCGCCAAAGCTGAGCGTGCAAAGACCGATCTCTCAGGTCTTCCTGTTGATATTCGTGATTTGGGTCTCGGTGTTGGCGGTACACTCGAGTCGATCGGTATCGATGCTAAGGGCGAGCCATTAAGTGCTGCCGACAGTGCCAAGATGGTACTTCAGAAGAAGTCTTTTTCAAAGAAAATCAACTATGCGACACTCAGCGACTTGTTTAATAATACATCGAAAGGAGGTGCAGGTGTTGCAAGTTAAATATACAATTAATTGGAATAGCAAAGACAGAATAGTATACGTATTTAGAAAGTAAATTATATGTAATTTTAGTATTAATGAAAGATTCTACATAATGAATCACATGCTATATTGCAACTTGCTCATTTCTATTTTAGTTTCTCCTAATTAAAAGTCAATTTTTTTTGCTCTATTTTATCTTATCTCTTTCTTCTCGTACTCGTATATCTCTAAATTTTCAGGTTTTTTTTGATGTGATTTTTGCGATGAGATGATAAAAAATAGATGCTAAAAAACCATTCAATTCATTTATACAATTTATTTCTTATAACTTTCAATAAACAAAAATAATAAAAATGGGTAAGAAGAGAAGATGTGCAGTGTTGCCAACCAACATCGTTTTACTCCAAAACGTTGTGCGTCGTGATCCTGAATCGTATCATGAAGAATTCATGCAACAATACTCCCATTACGAATCTTTACGTGATATATTTTTGATGAACCCTTCCGGTGCCGATAAATCGACCGAGTTCGCAGAGTTGATCGGTTTCATGAGTGCTGTGTGTAACTGCTATCCTAAAGAAACTGCTACTTTCCCCGATGAGCTCAAGCAAATCTTGCTGAATAACCATCGTGATTTAACCCCTGAATTACGTGAAAAGATTATCCAATGTTTGACTATGCTTCGTAATAAAGACATTATTTCTGCCGAGTCGTTGATTCAAACAATTTTCCCGTTATTAACTGCTTATTCGAGTGCTAATTCAACAAGTGGTCAACATGCTAAGGCTTTAAGAAGACAAGTTTATTCGACACTTATTGCTCTTCTTAAATCGGTCAATACTGGAGCTAAAAACCAAAGATTAAATCGTTCCACTCAAGCTCTTTTATTTAATTTATTAGAACAAAGAGATAGTCAAGGTTTATGGGCCACAAAGCTCACCAGAGAGTTATGGAGAAGAGGTATATGGGATGATTCAAGAACTGTTGAAATCATGACACAAGCCGCAATGCATCCAGATATCAAAGTTGCCACTGCCGGTGCTCGTTTCTTCCTTGGGGCCGATAAGGAAAGAGAAGAGAACTTCGAAGATTCTTCAGATGATGAAGATGGGTTTGATATGGGTTCTCTTAAACATAAGATGCAAATCAACAAGAAATCGTCGAAACGTGCTAAAAGAATGGAACAAGCGGTTAAAACGATGAAGAAAAAAAACGGTGCTAAGCATTCAGCTACTTATCTTAACTTTTCAGCTATCCATTTGTTACGTGATCCACAAGGGTTTGCCGAACTGATGTTCCAAACTCATTTATCTAGTAAAAACGCTAATAGGTTTGATCTTGACCAGAAAATTATGTTCATGAATTTGATTTCAAGGCTTATTGGTACACACAAGTTGACTGTTTTGGGTATTTACACTTTCTTCTTGAAATATTTGACTCCAAAACAGAGAAATGTGACGCAGATCATGGCTGCAAGTGCACAGGCATCGCATGACTTGGTTCCTCCTGAAAGTATTCAAGTTGTTGTGCGTAAGATTGCAGATGACTTTGTGAGTGATGGTGTCGCCGCTGAAGTTGCTTCTGCTGGTATTAATACTATCCGTGAAATTTTGTCAAGAGCTCCTTTGGCAATTGATACTGCTCTTTTGCAAGATTTGACCGAGTATAAGGGTTCGAAATCGAAGGCGGTCATGATGGCTGCTCGTTCTTTGATTTCTTTGTATAGAGAAATTGCTCCAGAGATGTTGTTGCGTAAGGATAGAGGGAAGACCGCAAGTATGGAAATGCAAGGCGGTGAAAAAACTGGATTACCTCAGTTTGGTATCGAACAAACAACAACTTCGATTCCAGGTATCGAATTATTGGCTAAATGGAGAAAGGAACAAGGTTTGGAGAATGATGATGAGGCAGAAGCTAACTGGGAAGTTGATGAGTCTGATGATGCAAGTGATATCGAAGGTGAATGGGTTACAATTGAATCTGATAAAGAATATGATGTGACTGATTCTGAAGATGAAAAGGAAGAAAAGGAAGAAAAGAAGGAAGAAGACGTTTCAGACTTGGAATTATCGGATGAAGAAACAGAGGAAACCGAAGATGGTCCACCACTCAAGAAGGCAAAGAAGAGTGAACTTGCAGCTGCTGAAAAGAAACAACAAGCCGAAGAAGCAGACCGTGCAATGGCCGACATGCTCTCTAGTAGAATTTTGACTCCTGCCGATTTCGCCAAATTAGAAGAATTACGTACTCAAGCTGGTGTTGAAAAGGCAATGGGCCATAAGAACGAAGACGAAGTTGATTCTACAAGTTTGGTTGGTAAGGTTAAGTACAAGCAATTACGTGAAGAAAGAATTGCTCAAGCTAAGGAAGGACGTGAAGACCGTGATAAGTTTGGTTCGAGAAGAGGTAAGAGAGAACAACCTCATTCGACAACTAATAAGGAAAAGGCCAGAAAGAAGAATTTCGTTATGATGATTCATAAGAAGGCCGTGTCTGGTAAGCAAAAGTTATCATTAAGAGATAGACAAAAGGTGTTGAGAGCACATATTACAAAGCAAAAGAAACAGGGTCATTAAGTACAAAACGGAATAACACGATATATATAGTAATACACTAGAGAGTCTTTGAAGTGAATGATTATCACTAGTAATTATACAAGCAAGAGCGAAGTGAAAAAAAAAATTAAACGGCGCTGATTAAATTAGGGGGTAAAATAAAAGGACTCATTTTTTAATTTTCTTTTCCTTTTTTTCAGACTTTTCAGCCTTTCTCTTTTTTTCCTTAGTCTTTTTAGTTGGAGAAGCACCATTAGCAAGAGCCTTCTTGACATCTTCATCTGCATCTGCATCATCAGCTTCAGAAGCAGCGGCGGCGGCGGCGGCAACAGCAGCGGCAGCAGCAGCGGTTTCAGCTTGAGCAGCAGCAACGGCGGCGGCGGCAGCGGCAGCAGCTGAAGTAGGGTCTGCCAAACTGGCTTTGTATTGTTCCTTGGCCTTTTGGTAATCCTTCATTTCGTTGGCGTATTTGTCAATCCAATATTGTTTGTCGGCTGGGTCAATGTTTTGCCATTTTTCCTTGACCAATTCATTCATGTCAATGGCAGATAAAGCAGATTTACCCTCTTTCTTTCTTTGTTCTCTGATCTCTTCCCTTGTGTGGAAAGAAAATGCAAAATAGATTGTAAGAGGCTTCTTTGGAGCATTAGGATCTCTTTCAACTTTCTTCTTCTTCGCCTTTTCAGGCTTCTTGACATCTGGAGTAGCAGGAGCAACCTCGGTTTCTGCAACTTCAGTGGAAACAGCAGCAGAGACGGCTTCCTCATCTGCAAGGTCAGCAATCGCCTTGATACCATTACCCAAGTTTTTCAAAGCTTCGGAGTTACCATCTTCAGCCAACTTGTAAAAAGTTACTGCAGCGGCAGCAGCGTCCAGAGCAGCCTTTGACAATTCAAAAAGCGATGCGACGAGCGAATTCTTAGCGGTGTTAAAGTCGGACATTAGATGTGTCTTTTATTTTGTGCGTATGTATATCTTTGTGCGGGACACTAGCACGAGTTAGTGGTGGAAACTGGTGGTAGTAAAAAAGTTGTTTTGTCAGCAAAAAAACAAGCTGGCGGGACTTTTTTGACGACGACAAAAAAACAGCGAATCTAATGAAATATATACGCCGCGAAAATTGAGAGTTTCTGCTCCGTTGTTGTTTTTTGTTTGCGCAAGTGGTGCGGTGAAACGAGAAAAAAAAAGGCAAAAATTGCATGTATCATAATTTCGCCGCGGCAAAAAGAAAAGATCATTGCACAATTCATTGGCTTACTGTCGCGAGAGTCGTCGTGAGTAAAGTATCGCCTCCCCGCAGCGATTGAAAGATTAAGCGAATAGTATGCAAGTTAAAAATATGGGTAGATGAGATACAAATTTTTCGACCTTGCAATATTAAAAGTATATATTTTAGAGAAACAATTCCTCGTCCTCTGCGATTAGAGTAGAACTCATGATTATTTGGAGTTGATCAAGAAACGTGATTTTATTCGATATTACATTTTTTTCTCTCTAAATTTTACTGGGAATCGTGAAATCCCCGAAAAAATGGAAATTTTCGGGTTTATCGAAAGCCACAGCCTACCGCGAACTTTAAAAATTTAAATCGGTGAGAAAACATTGCGGTGCGGAATCCGAGAAAGTATCAGTATCTGGCGACAGTTTTCATTTTTCAGTGAGGAGATATTTAGTGTCTAATGAAGACTAGAGATATATCTGGATTAAATTACAACTGGCAAAATTTAGATAGAGAATTCAATGAAGAATTCAGCCTTTAATTAATCATTGGTGTATTTTCGTAATTCCATTTGTAGTTACTGCTCACAATTATTTCTTGCGATTTCTGTTAGCGATCGAATTTCGCTCTATACGAAAATCTAATTTTCTTCGTTGTCTTGAATCATCCACCGGTCTGTGTACACGACTTGGTCTAATAACTCTTTGAAGTATATATTATTTATGCTCAGCGTGACGAAGAAGAGATTTGCACTTGCATTTCCAGGTCAGGGTACCCTTCATAAACATTTGCTAGGACCATTGGCTCCTTATAAACATCACTTTGCCGATCACTTAGAGCAAATCGATGATGCCTTAGGCGAGTCGATGAGCCGACGTTTAATGGACAATAACGATCCCTCGTGGTTATTGGATACTGCAAATGCTCAACCCGCAATTTTGGCTACAAGTTATATAATCCTCGATACATTAAGGAGAAAAGAAGGTATAGATTTGGTATCGAAATCAGAGTATGTACTTGGGCACTCGCTCGGTGAATATACCGCACTCGCGGCTGCCGGTGTTTGGGATTTACCATCCGCAGTAAGAATAACGCGCAGGCGAGGTGAGCTAATGAATAAATTATTCTCCTCCAAGCACGACCCGAATAATTATACGATGGTCGCGCTACTTTTAACAAGACGCACCAATTTTGATGATTTTGTAGCGAGAGCCTGTGACCTAGGTGTTTTGTCGACCATCAATAATAAACAGCAAGTAGTTATCTCAGGCGATAAGTTATCGGTAAACGACTTTATAGCTAAAAATGCTGGAGAAATCATGAAGTCGGTGCCCTTACAAACAAGGGTCCCTTTCCACCACCACACTCTTAAGGAAATGGAAGTAGAATTAGCAGAATTCATTCAGACGCAAGCAGCAGGACAACAGGTCAAACCGTTGATATCAAATTTGACCGGCCAAGTGTCACTTGATTCGCAAAATAGTATTAAAAACATAGTTGATTGCAACCTGAGGCCAGTACAATGGTGGCGTTCTTTGCGCTACTTAGAAGGTCAGGGTGTGAATGATATGATCAGTGTGGGACCAGGACAAGTTTTAGACGGCTTTACTCGTGGTACAAAATTAAAATGCGTCAGTATAACTTCGATAGAATAAAACATACAAAATCGTTTGTTGTGTTTGGCCGATAACGGAACCTGATAATATAGAACTACTTATAATTTCGCTTGTACATATTAAATATCTTGTCATTATTTAGCTTAAACTGATTATTCATGTTATATACATTAAAGTTACAATGATCATTATATAGATATACCCACTCTATACTTGATATATTTGATCTTTTTTTAATCGGACTTATCGCATCTCTAGCGATTTCGTGATTTCGCGATTTCGATTTTTCACGATAATTTTTCGTGTTATCCGTCATAACCACCGAGTCAAAAACCGAGTCAGTTCGCAATACTTCTGACGTATAAATTACCGACGATTTTTCCTATTTTTCACAACTGCTTTTCTTTTATAATCTTTATTCAAGATGTCTGCTTCTTTGATTGACGGTAAAGCCATCGCTTTACAACTTCGTACCAAGATCCATGCCGAGATCGAAGAAATTCAGCAAAAGCATGCCGACTTCAAACCGCATTTGAGCATTATTCAAGTTGGTGGTAGAGCCGACTCTTCAACTTATGTCAAGATGAAGTTAAAAGCCGCTGAAGAAGCCTCGATCTCATGTGAGATTATCAACTTACCAGAAACCATCACCGAATTCGAATTATTAACTCAAGTCAAGAAGTTGAATGATTCGCTTAATGTCGACGGTATTTTGGTACAATTACCTTTGCCTGCTCATATTAATGAAGCAAAAGTCACTTCTGCAGTTTTGGCTGATAAAGACGTCGATGGTTTTGGTCCTTACAACGTTGGTGAATTGTACAAAAAAGGTGGTGAACCAAAGTTTTTGCCATGTACTCCAAAGGGTATAATTGAATTATTGACTCAATCGGGTGTTCAGATTGCTGGCGCCAACGCCGTTGTCCTTGGTAGATCTGACATCGTTGGTAAGCCAATCTCACAATTGTTGACCACAGCCAATGCCACCGTCACCACTTTGCACTCTAAGACTCCTCAACAACAATTAGAATTGTTTTTATCACAAGCAGACATTGTTGTCGTTGCGATTGGTCAAGCCAATTTTGTTAAAGGTGAATGGTTGAAGCAAGGTGCCGTTGTCATCGATGTTGGTACCAACTTTGTCGAAGATGCCACCAAAAAGTCTGGTTCTCGTATGGTTGGTGACGTTGAGTTCCAACTGGCTCTTCACAAGGCCTCTTTGATCACCCCAGTTCCAGGTGGTGTTGGTCCAATGACCGTTGCCTGTCTTTTGGACAATGTTATCGTTGCAGCAAAGAAACACTATGCTCAAAACAACCAAACTCCAAAATTCACTAATCCTTTGAAATTGAACCTTCAAACTCCGGTTCCATCCGATTTTGAAATCTCAAGAGCTCAGCAACCAAAGAGAATTACCGAAGTTGCCGATGAAGCCGGTATTTTAGACAGCGAATTGGAACCATATGGTTCTTACAAGGCCAAAGTCTCTTTGAACCTTTTGAACCGTTTGCAAAACAAAAAGAACGGTAAATACGTCTTGGTTACTGGTATCACTCCAACTCCTTTGGGTGAAGGTAAATCAACTACAACTGTTGGTTTAGCTCAAGCTCTTGGTGCTCATTTGGGTAAGAACGTTTTTGCCAACGTCAGACAACCATCGATGGGTCCTACATTCGGTATCAAGGGTGGTGCTGCAGGTGGTGGTTACTCTCAAGTGATTCCTATGGATGAATTCAACATGCATGTCACTGGTGATATCCATGCCATCACCATGGCTAACAACTTGTTGGCTGCTGCCATAGATACCAGAATGTTCCACGAATCAACTCAAAAGGACGGCCCATTATATAAAAGATTAGTGCCTGCCAAGAAGGGTGTCAGAAAATTTGCTTCTTCAATGTTGAGAAGATTGAAAAAGTTGGGTATCGACAAGGTTGACCCAGACACTTTAACCCAAGAAGAAATCACTCAGTTTGCCAGATTGGACATTGACCCAGAAACAATCACCTGGAGAAGAGTTGTTGACTGTAACGATAGATTTTTGAGAGGAATCACTGTTGGTCAAGCTCCTAGTGAAAAGGGTTTCACCAGAGAAACCGGTTTCGACATTACCGTTGCCTCAGAATGTATGGCCATTTTGGCTCTTGCTAACTCTTTGGAAGACATGCGTGAAAGATTAGGTAACATGGTTGTTGCTTCTTCTAAGGCTGGTGTTCCAATCACCGCCGAAGACATTGGTTGTGCCGGTGCCTTGACTGCCTTGTTGAAGGACGCCATTAAGCCAAACATCATGCAAACTTTGGAAGGGACTCCTGTTTTCGTTCATGCTGGTCCTTTCGCCAATATTTCCATTGGTGCTTCGTCGATTTTGGCAGACAAAATGGCCCTCAAGTTGGCCGGTACCTCTGCCGACTTATCTGAAGAGGAAAGAAAGGAACAAGAAGGTTATGTTGTTACCGAAGCTGGTTTCGACTTCACTATGGGTGGTGAAAGATTCATCAACATTAAGTGCAGATCTTCAGGTTTGGTTCCAGATGTCATTGTCATTGTTGCCACTGTTCGTGCTTTGAAAGTGCATGGTGGTGGTCCAGAAGTCAAGGCTGGTGCTCCATTGGCTGCTGATTATACTCAAGAAAACGTCGATCTTTTGAGAGTTGGTTGTGCCAACTTGGCAAAGCACATTGCCAATGCCAAGGCATATGGCTTGCCTGTCGTTGTTGCCATCAACAAGATGTCTTCTGACTCTGCTACCGAACACGAGGTTATCAAGGAAGAAGCCTTAAAGGCTGGTGCTACCGATGCCATCATCTCAAACCACTGGGAAGAAGGTGGTAAAGGTGCTGTTGATTTGGCCCATGGTGTTATTGACGCTGCCAATTCGATCGATAGAGATTTTAAGTTCTTGTACGAAGCCGAAGGTCCATCTGTTGAGGAAAAGATCGCTACCATTGCCAAAGAAATGTACGGTGCTTCTGAAGTTGAATTCTCGCCTGAAGCTCAAAAGAAGATTGATACCTACACCAAGCAAGGTTTCGGCAACTTGCCAATCTGTATTGCTAAGACCCAATACTCGCTCTCTCACGATGCTGCTTTGAAGGGTGTTCCTACTGGGTTTAAGTTCCCTATCAGAGATGTTAGAGCCTCTATTGGTGCAGGTTACTTGTACGCCTTGGCTGCCGAGATACAGACTATCCCTGGTTTGCCAACCCACTGTGGTTTCATGAACGTCGAAGTCAACGAAGACGGTGAAATCGATGGTTTATTCTAGAGACTTTTATCCGAAAGCTTGCTTTCGAGTTGTGAAGTTCAACACTTTATGATTACGAGTTTATTTTTATTTTATTGTTTTATTTCCAGGATTAGTTTTGTTGTATATATTCAATGGGTTTCAACACATAGATTGTTAATTAAAATATTTGTAGAAATTGAGTTGTAAGCCTTAACTGATGATTACAATTGTTAAGTCCAATCGGAGTTTGATTTGTGTAATCCTTAATTTAGTTAACTGCTTTCCATTTCCATATCTCACCTTGAATAAATCTCTCCGATTTGTATTCCCTGCAGAGAAGTACGGTCGTAGTTTGTGAGTGTCAAAAGAATGCTTTTCATTAATGTAAAATTTTATATTGTGAAACGGAATCATTTCCGAGGTATCCATATTGGGTAGTGCCTAAGCCAAGTCTAATACGTATAATATATGCAGGATTGACAAATTTTTTAAAGAATCAACAAAATCAATGCAGGCAGATAACATTTTTTTTCGAGAGCAAGTAATTAACTGGTTTTAAAAAGAATCAATCCCGTTGGTGTAATCGATTGCTTCATCTCAAATTGCTTTAATAATTTGAAGCCGTACTCATATTATCATACTAGAGTATATAGAAAACTAACACAAACAAAAAGATGCACAGTTTAAGGCAAGTGGCAAAAACAGCGGGCTCTCCCATCGCGAGAAGTTTATTCATAAGAAGAGCACCTTTCGCTGCATTCTCAAGTGTGAGTGTCGCTAAGATTGCTGCCAGGTCATTGGTCGCATCTCCTATAATGCATAGAAACAGTGTTTCTGGTGGTATCAGCACAAGAAATTACAGTGTTTTAAGTTCTTCTCCAGAGGCCAAGCTTTATAAATACGAGGACATCAAGGCAATTGCTAGTAATCCAAGCGGATATCCAGATTCCATGCTTATTGATGTTAGAGAGCCATACGAATTTCAAGATGGTCATATCCCTAATGCAATCAACATTCCTTTCAAGTCGTCACCAGGTGCCTTAGATTTGTCTCCTGAAGAATTCCAAGATCACTTTGGCTTTGACAAACCATCTGACAATAAGGAATTGATTTTTTACTGTCTTGGTGGTGTTAGATCGACTGCTGCCGAAGAATTGGCAAACACTTTTGGTTACAAAAACAGAGGTAATTATGTTGGATCATGGGAAGACTGGGTTGCCCAAGAAAATCAAAAAAACTAACCTTGCTTCATACTTATATTAATAGACCTTTGTCATGCTTATATATATCTTCTACTGTTTATGAATACAAACCTAATCTCTGATTGATTGTAATCTAAGTTCGCTATCTTTTCGATTCCTTCAACCTTTATTAAATTCCAATCTCTTGAACTCTTTACCCAACCTTCTCTTTCTCTTTCTCTCCATCACCTTTTCTCTTTGAGAGGACTTCATTGAGTCGAACTTGGCCTTTTGAATCAACTTCCGTTGCTCCGATTTCTTCAAAAAGTATGGATTGGCTTGCTCACCCGATTTAAAGTTCTTCATCTGCTGCTTTTTATGCTCTCCCAATATCTTTTTCTCTAAATCCTTGTTCTTCATAGTATCCATCCTGGACTTGAGTGATTGTACTTTAAGCTTTAACAGACTTATTTCATGTTCGCCCAAAAGATCTAAAGATTTAGGGTCTTTCAACATTCTTTCCATATTTGTGATTTCTTGCTTTCTATAATCATCCAAAAAGGCATAATTCTTTCTTGTTTTAGAAGAATCGGCTACCCCGTATGCTGGGTCAAATCTGATATCGGTATATAAAGTCGATTGATTTCTCGTATTGAGACCCGGGATTTCACGGATTCTCGAAACAGGTCTTTTTGATGATGACTCTGAAGGGGCATGCTTATGCTTCTTACTTTTTTTCTCGAATTTACCCCTTTGCTTGTAACTAGAACCGGATTCTTCAGGTCCCGAATCAGAGTCGGAATCATTCGAATCACTTTCTGCTTCGGAGTCTATTTCTGCGTCAAAAAACTCTTCATCAATTTGTCTTGAAGATGGTTTACCCTTGTGACTACTCTTTTGGCTCGTTATTATTTTCTGTTGAGCTGAATTTAAGGCTCCAAACGAAATTGTGGAAAGATCATCGTCATCCTCATTTTTATGTTTTCTGCTTTTGAGTGAACGTGTAAGCATATCATTATTGTCGTCCATTTCATCATGAAAAGAAGGTTTGATAACCTTACTATTTGGTAATTTTGCCATTTAATTATGCTATGATGGATAAGCAACACCAGTCAAGTTTGAGAGAGTTTTTTAAGATGTCATCTCGATTTCAGGATTACGTAAGGTATTGACAATTTTTACTGCTTATGTAATATTTCTCTGTAATTGACGCAATCAAATAGTTTGTGTTCCCCTCTTGCTCGAGCACCGAGTAGACATTTTTAGGCATGCGCGTGGTTGCAGTCCGATTCGCTCCGGTCATTGCTCCGAGGTTATACCGTGCTAGAACACTTAAAATTGTCTTTCTGAAGAACTTGAGATAACAATTACCTTCCACAGACTCTTGTTAATATACCTACCGGACCTAGAGTTTCCTGTAAACCATATTAATTGCGTTTGTTAATTTGTTAAAAATAGCGACATTTTCAACTTATTTCACATTTATTTTTGTACGACATTTTTTCACAACAAAAAATTTTTTTCTCTCAAACCGAACGAAATCAACAAACAGTTAGCGATATATATTACTTATTATATATATAAATATATATCTTTTACTACACGTTGATATTTTTTATATATAGATAGATATTCATCATCATTATGTTGTCTAGAAACATTTCCCGTGCTACAAGAGTATGTACAATTATCAACAATTGGCCAGATCAATTATTTATGCCGAGGTGTCCACGTTTCCAATTTTCAAGGCCCTTTAGAAATGGCCAACACCAATATTAAATTTTTCAATGTGTATGAAATAAAGGGAATTTACCAAGTACATTGCCAATTAAAGGAGATCTTGACCATCATATTCATAATAATTAAAATTCCGAATTCTAAATACTAACTCAACTTTAGTCTGTTGCTCAACAAAAGAGATTTTTGTCTTTACATGAATACCGTTCCGCCGCTTTATTGAAGTCATACGGTGTTGGTATTCCAAACGGTATCGCCGCCACCACTCCAGAAGGCGCCTTCGAAGCCGCCAAGGCACTCGGTACCAATGAATTGGTCATTAAGGCACAAGCTTTGACCGGTGGTCGTGGTAAGGGTCACTTTGACTCTGGTTTGCAAGGTGGTGTCAAGTTGATATCTTCTGCTGAAGAAGCTAGAGACTTGGCCAAGCAAATGTTGGGCTACAAGATCATCACCAAGCAAACTGGTGCTGCTGGTAAGGATGTCACTGCCGTCTACATTGCCGAAAGAAGAGATGCTAGAACCGAAGCTTATGTTGCCATCTTGATGGACAGAGCCACCCAATTGCCAGTCATTGTTGCCTCTGCTCAAGGTGGTATGGATATCGAAGGTGTTGCCGAAAAGGACCCTAGCGCTATCAAGTCTTTCCCAGTTAGCTTGGAAACCGGTGTCACCGACGAATTGGCCACCGAAATCGCTTCTGTCTTGGGTTACACCGAAAAGGCTATCCCAGAAGCTGCCAAGACTATCCAAAACTTGTACCAAGTCTTCACTGAACGTGACTGTACCCAAGTTGAAATCAACCCATTATCCGAAACCCCAGAAGGTAAGGTTTTGGCAATGGACGCCAAGTTAGGTTTCGATGACAACGCCTCTTTCCGTCAAAAGGAAGTCTTTTCCTGGAGAGACACCACCCAAGAAGACCCACAAGAAGTTGAAGCTGCTGAATACGGTTTGAACTTTATCAAGTTAGACGGTAACATTGCCAACATTGTCAACGGTGCCGGTTTGGCTATGGCCACCATGGACATCATCAAGTTGTACGGTGGTGAACCAGCCAACTTTTTGGACTGTGGTGGTACCGCTACCCCTCAAACTATCGAAAAGGCTTTCGAATTGATCTTATCCGACAAGAAAGTCAATGGTATTTTCGTTAACATCTTCGGTGGTATTGTCAGATGTGACTACGTCGCTGAAGGTTTAATTGCTGCCACTAAGAACTTCAACTTGGACATCCCAGTCGTTGTTAGATTGCAAGGTACCAACATGGCCCAAGCCAAGGAAATGATTGACAACTCGGGCTTGAAGTTGTACGCTTTCGAAGACTTGGACCCAGCTGCCGAAAAGATCGTCCAATTGGCACCTCCAGCTTAAGTTTCTTCTCTATGAGTAAAGTTCATATAAAGATAATAATATAAAATAAGTTTCAATATTTGTATTAATGTAAATTATGTAATAATGTTTATTATCTTACGTAATCATTTCGAGGGCAAAAAAAAAAAGTGAGAATTACTGAAAACCGCCACCAAACAAACATTTGATAATATAAATCAGTTCACTCGAATCGTTAATTATTGTATACACATCTAGGAAACATTCAGGTTCTTTCAATTCATACTTAGTAACACATCCACATATATATAGAATGTTTTTAACGAGAAGTGAATACGACCGTGGTGTCAGTACATTTTCACCAGAAGGTAGATTATTTCAAGTCGAATACTCCCTAGAAGCCATTAAATTAGGTTCGACCGCCATTGGTATTTCCACAAGTGAAGGTGTGATCTTGGGTGTTGAAAAGAGAGTTACTTCTTCTCTTTTAGAGCACTCTTCAATCGAAAAAATTGTCGAGATTGATCAACACATTGGTTGTGCCATGTCTGGTTTGACAGCCGATGCCCGTTCAATGATTGACCACGCTAGAGTTTCTAGTTTGACGCATAATTTGTACTATGATGAAGATATCCAAGTCGAAAGTTTGACTCAATCGGTATGTGATTTAGCCTTAAGATTTGGTGAAGGTGCAGGTGGTGAAAAAAGGTTGATGTCGAGACCTTTTGGTGTCGCTCTTTTAATCGCTGGTATTGATAAGGATAAGGGCCCACAATTGTACCATGCCGAACCATCTGGAACTTTTTATAGATACGATGCGAAGGCAATTGGGTCTGGTTCGGAAGGTGCTCAAACCGAATTGCAAAACGAATATCATAAATCTTTAACATTAAAAGAAGCTGAATTGTTGGCATTGAAGATCTTGAAACAAGTAATGGAAGAAAAATTAGATTGTAAGAATGCTCAATTAGCCAGTGTCACTGAAGACGGTGGTTTCCAAATCTACAGTGATGAAAAGACAGATGAAATTATCAAGGTTTTAAATGAGCAACAAATTGATGAAGAAAACTAGATTTGAACTAAAATATACGAAAACATAATATACAAAAATATAATTAAACCTTTATTCTATATACATCCCTAGTATTAAACTAATTTTCTGGAAAACACTTTTCTAAGCTTTCACTCAACAACAAAATCTGTTTGTTTTCAACTTCACCAAATGTTTTCAATGTAACTATAAATTCATTGAGAGAATCCCCGAAAATCTCATAATGATCAACCAAGGACGAATTCAAGTTTATAAATCTGTTTTCAATCAGTTCGGTATCCATTGATTTATCATTAAACTTATCAGGATAATCCAGGGAGAATTTCGTAAATAAATCTTCATTGCATAGAATCAACACTTTTTTCAATCTATTCAAGTAATTGTTGAACAGAATTATCACGTCAATCATATTTTTCAATACACCAAGCAAATCGGGCTTTGTAATTAACGAATCGTTAATCAAGGTATTAAGAAACTCATTTAGATGTGATATCAAGTGTTCCACACCGTTTGAATTATCGAAGCCACGGTTGTTAGTGTTATTGATCCCACTTGAAAAGCTCGAATTATTTTGTTTGAATAAGCTTGTGTTTCTAACACTTTGACTTCCCAAGCGATTGTTAAAGATATTGTTCACAATATTATTAGCATTATAATTGGTTGAATTTGATAATGATTCATGATCAATATCGGACCCTAATTCCTTCTCTTTTAAAAATGCTTCAGTTTTTTTAAGAATGTCCTCAAGCTTTAAATAATTTGATTCTATAACATCAAAATTCAAATATATTTGTAACTCATTTAAGAAATCTCTCATTCTTTTATGCAATACACGGCATCGTAAAATCCATTTTTTAATACGAGGTTCAAATCCAGGGTATTTCCAAACTGCTGAATGGTTAATATCCTTCCACGTTATTTCATTAAACTTATTAACAAATTTTACGAGAATTTGCAACTTAAACATTAACTCGTAATGGTAACACAATTCTCTATTTATTATTAGATTCAAGGGAAATGGCAATTCCATTGAAAGATCTAAGCTAGCAATACTATAATCATCGGAATGATTTTGGTCATAGCTTTGTTGTTGTTGATCTCCTGCTGAATCTTCTCTTCTTTTCTCAAAAGTATTACCAAAGAAATCTTTAAAATTTAAATCATTTTTTAAAACTTTCTCGGTATCAAACAGTTGAACATTCATAATTTCTTTTGCAACTTGATAAAAATTGGATGATGTTATTGAAAAGTTTTGATTACTTATTAACACATGTGAAATCGAAGTTTTGGTAGTGAATTCAGTGTATATTTCTTTTTGGAAACTTTCATTAAATTGATCCTTTAGCTTAGAAAGTGAGATCAGATATCGATTTCTTTTCAAATCGTAAAATGATTTGTTCAAGAAATTATCAACCCTATACGACTTGTTAAATAAGAAAATAGATTGAAAATCTTTTAACAATTGATTCAACTGGAACCCTTCAAAAAGTAATTTCAAAAATAATTTATTGGATCTCAAATAAAGCTCTTCAATTTTTAATTCCAAGTCATGTGAGTATATCTTGGAAATTGGCTTGATAATTTCATTCAAATTATTAAAATTATGTATACCAGTACATAATTTAAAGATATTGAGATATTTTCCGGTATTTAATATTTTTCTTTGTATTTCAATGTCGTGAAATTGGTCAATGAGTCCATCTGCTCTAACCACAAAGAGTTCATTCCAATAATGTTCACTTTTTGAATTGAAGAAATCTAGCAAGTTCGTAGGTACTTTCTTCTCTCTAATCATAAACTCATCAAATTGGTCATCAATTTCACCATTGATCAACCAGTTATTTAACATTCGAACATAGTCTTCACTTATCGATTCAAATAGGGTAGTCAAAAACTCGAAAGATATAAGGTCACCCTTGTAATTATTTATTCTTTGTTGTAATATCCTCAAAACAAGTCCACCTTTACAACAATCAAAGTTTTCAGTATTAATAATATCGTACATTTCACCTGTCTGTTGTATGGAATATCTAACATTCGATAGCAAGTTGCTCTGTTTATTGATAGTACTTTGTCTTTGTTCTGCCCATTCGAGTTGTCTCGTCAAAGTCATTTCATGAATCTCACTTATTATTTCGTAGTAATGTATTAATCTATTAGATAATTCTTGATTCAAGATATTTTCAAACATATTTAAGTTAAATCTTGGGTTATTATTAAATTCATTTTCGATTTTTAAAATTATTTCTTGATATTCAATCAAAAATTGACTCACATTATAACACAAGTTTTGTACAATAGTACCATATTTTTTATTGTCATAAAATTCAATAAACCCACCTAATGCAATATAATATTTACCGAATTTAATCAATTTTTTAGTGATGCTTTTCAAACTTATATCAAGATGCTTTGCGATTTTGAAATCAGGTCCTTTAATTCGTTGATCGACACTCGATTCATTATATTTCTCACTATAACGTATATAAAATCCTTCATACCCTAATAGTGAGAAGAGTAAATCTTTAATTATAAGACCCTGTTGTATCTTCAAGTCATCGACATCACTCAATGGATACGGCCTTATTCGGTTTGTTCTCTTTATCGAGCCATTGATGCATGATTGAACAATACTAGGTGGTTGTATCAAAACCACCACGTCAGGTGAGTAATTATCATAGTTGTGCATACCACCACCGCTGTGACCGGTGTTAAAACTAGAAACACCAATTTGAGACTGAAATGTGCTATCCATCGTTTGTTTTCAAGAAAAAAAAAGGAGAAAAGTAGTTTGGATATCAAATGTAACCACTTTAAAACTTTTCGAACTTTCGGTCCTTTCTTCTTTCAACCTAAACTAATTTTGCACAAGTTAATTCTAGTTTTTTAAATATTGAGTTTATCTTTTTTCGTTGTTTTTGTTGATTTTAAAGGCGTGTTTTTTGTATTCATTTTTACGTGTTTCTGTACATCCGATATAAAAGCGCGTATACAAAGGTTTACTAGAGATAATAGCTACAACACCCATTCTTCATCCTCATCATCTAACTCCAAATCTTTCAACAATTCCTCTGAAGCCAACTCTGCTTCTTGTTGCACTTTGGTTAACCCTGAAATATCTTCCAAGTACTTTACATCATTGAGACATCTTTTGACAAAATCCCACCCTTCTTCTTCAAAAGCTTTTATAACTGGATCAGAACAACCAGAACAGTGCTCATAATTGGGTGTAGAGAACTTTGACTGTTGAAAGTTATGTAAAAACCCTCTAATTTGATGTGGTACCTCGCCAAATTTAGATGTACCGGTCTTATCTTGTTGCCTCTGTAAAATTGAAACAAATAATTCGACTGCTAATGAGGAAGCCATTAAAGCACCTCCTGGTCTAGTAACTGTACACATTTGGTCTAATGTACGATCGGATAAACTATCATTGGGTGCAACAACATCATTACAGTAGTAGCATCCCAAATCTTCTTCAGTCTCTTTATTTCCGTGCCTCATAACTAGATAACTGTCGAATCCCAATGCCGCATTAATTACTATCTTATCTTTCGAGTAACCAAGTACTGTAGGTAACCATCTCGATTCTCTTGAATCCATCAAGAGAAATATCACATCATGCTCATCAAACAATTTAGAAAGTAATTCATAATTGACCTTTTCCTTTTCTTCCTGAGTTACTGAATGTCCTATCATAGGCACTTCCAAATTGTAACCCTTTGCATTGACACCTGGGAAAATCTCATGCAATGCCTTTGCAGCTCTTTCAGCTTTAAATTCTCCTTGACCATTATCACTAAAACAATCTTCGAATGTGTACAACGGTTGCCTCACTGGATTGGAATACGAGATTCTTCCATTGTCAACTAATGTAATATTCTTGATACCCCAGCCCATAAGACATCGAGAAACATAACTACCAAGAGTACCAGCTCCTAATAATAATGCTTTCTGTTTCAGTATAATGTCTAAATTTAATTCAGGCATGATTCGCCATTTCATCAACTTCAAATTCAAGTCAACTGCTTGTTGTGCCAATTGTCGTGGATTAATTAAAGATCCTAAATCTGCTACCTTTGGAGATAGTTTTCCTTGACTTGTCTTTTCCCAGCCCGTCACTTTGAGGTCACCATCGGAAAAGGTTTGTAAATGAAGCTCTAGTTGATAGGACAGTTTATCACTTCGGTAAACAAGAAGAGAGATTTCCTTAAACCCTTTCAATGCCAAATAGTATAAGTAATTTTTCAATTGTACTGATGGGGCAAAACTGTTTTTATTTAAACAACCATCAACGAAAATAAACGAATTGGACAGTTTATCCAAGTCATTCAAGTCGACAAAGTCTGTTCCGATCAATTGACTGAATTGATTAAATTTCTTAGGAAAATCAATCGGTCTTGTAAATTCAGTTTTACTTTTGATGATCCAATTCGAATTTAAAGACGGATAAGCGATCCAGTAATAAAACTTATATTTCTTCAAATCTGAATAACTTAATATATAAAAAGGGTTGAATTCTTCAAATTTGTCTTGATTTAGATTGTCGAATACTTCTTTTCCCCATTGCTTCAATAAATCAACCTTATTTATATTCTTGAACTCCTCAATTGTATTCACATTCAATATATGCCCATTTATATTCATATTATTGGTATCAGCTTTACTTGAGTTTTCAAAACTCAGAAGATCTAGATTTAAAGTTGGAACATTATTGAACTTATTGAGCTTAAGTGGATGTGTGGTAAACCCAATCACCTCCTTAACGCTTGAATCCAATTTAAACACGTTTAATTTCAATTCAGAAAGCTTCGTAAAGAACGACGATTCTACAAACAGTTGAAATGATGTGTATTTGAGATTGTTCGGATTGTCAGCCATAGCACTAGAATTAGAATGAATGTCGGGATAGTTTACAAGGATTATAGGTTTGATTCTACGTTATCTTTTTTTAGAGTTGTTTTCTCCTGCATATAGAGAAGTACAAATACTACCGAATAAAAGTCTATCAAACCATTAGTTATTTGGTCAATATAAGATTATTCAGTTATCACATTCTTTGACTTGAACAATTTTTGGTTTTAATATCATTAGTATGCAAACGATCCTGTTCATTAAAAAATAACTAATATACACTACATAAACTCTATCTACTCATCCATTGGGGTGTCTTCCAAATTCATATCGTCCAACTCGTCCAATAATTCATTGATATCAATTTCAGGAGCATCTTCTTCTTCTGCATCAATTTCTTCTTCTTGTTGCTGGTGAGCATTTTGACCTTCATGTTTATAAAGATTAATAGCTTGTCTCATTTCTTGATCTTCTTCCAATTCTTGCAAGAACAATTCATAATCTTTTTCAGCACGTTCTTGTTCTTGTCTTGCTTGTCTTGAATCGTCATTTGCTATGATATCGTTATGTTCCCTAGCCATTCTCTTCAACTTCCATTGTCTGTTCTTTGACTTACGAGACTTTCTTGGGTAGTGTTTCTTAACCAATACAACATCTGGCTTGATATCATCATTCAAACTATCCCACAAATCAGAATTTAAGTTACTGTTGGTCAAATAGTAACCCAAACAAGAATCACCAGGATGTAAAATACCACCCAAATGCGATCTGACGTAGAAAGATTGATCATTGTGACCCAAATCACTGGCACGGCTCACTTCAACATCAGCTAAAACATACTTACCGACAATGTGGCCAGTTGGTTCAACATCAAGAACGATGAATTCAGTCATTTGAGTGGCATCCATAAGAGATGGGAATGCGTGTCTCCAGTAAACAGGGGCAAGTAAATCAGCCTTTTGCAAGGAATTAAAATCGAGGAACTGAATCATGTTGGAAATCTTAGAACATAAAACAACTCTAGAGATGTTACCCAAAGATTGAGCCAAACTCTTTGGTAAAATAACCAAATCGTCACGACAGATTGGGGCAATTTCAACCGAGTAAGAGAACTTATAAGAAGAAGAACCAGATTGAATATCTTGACTCACCAACTCTTCAGATTGCTTTGCCTTAACTGGAGCGACTGCGGAAAGAAATTCCAACATCTTAGCTGCATGATTTTTTTTAGCGTAAAAGAAATCCAAACCACTCTTTGATTCTTTAATCGATATAGTGTCCACATGAGCATTATGTCTCAAGATTAATTGTTCCAAATACAAAAAGGTTCTCTTATGGGCAACTTTTTGTCTAATTTGAACGGTAGCTCTCCAAGTGTTGGTTGTAAAGGACTTGGCACAGTCTGGACATTGCATTGCAACGACAACATATTCAACTTCAAAAGTTTGTTGCACGATGGCATTATTCATGGCTTCACCTTGAACGGTGATCTTAACTCTAATACGACGCGAATGCGGTTCTGTCCAAATAAATGAAGCATCGACTAATCGAACTTTACTCAAACCTTTCAACTTCCTTAAACACAATGCCAATAACTCTCTTGATTCTAATTCGGCCTTAATCCATTGTTGTGGAGGAGCCAAAAAACGTTCACAGTTTCTACAGAAAGAAACGTTGGCTTCTCTAGGAATTCCTTCTGTGATATCGACATTCATTTTGATACAATCGTAACATTCGACCAATCCGAGCGACCCATCGATAGGGACACCACACAGGTAACATAACACAGTACCACCCACTTGGGTCTCTCTATCATGACTAAGTTGAGTATAGTTTGACATGATTAATAACTTTAGTCTATTTAAAAGAATTAGTAATTGGGATCACTCTTTTTTTGCATAAAAATTGGCAAAATTCAAACCATCGCCATCTCAGAGAGGACCAAAAAAAAAATTATGTAATCTGATTATGTCATGCTCATGTAATGCTTTTACGAGAATTGAAAAATCAACATTCGAGTGTGCATTTTTTTGGTGCTTCAGACTCACAAACAACATCATGGCTTTAGATAAGAAAAGATCAGGGTCTGTTAAATTGGAAGATGAAGAAGATGACGATAATGTACCGTTGATAAAGAAAGTAAAAGTGGAGAAAAATGAGGAGAAAAATGGGGAAGACAGTGAAGACTCCGAAACAGACATCAAAGACAATAAAGAAGACACAAATGATGATTCCGATTTAAGCGAAAAAGATAATGATAATGATAAAGAAAGCGAAGAAGCAGAAGAAGAAGAACAAAAACAAGAGGAAGAAGATGACGATGATGATGATGATGAAGCAGAAGAAGAACGTAAAAGAATAACAACCTTTAATTTCGACGGTGTCTCTTATTCATTCAAGGAAAGACCATCGGTGATAGAAGAAAAGGATGGCAAAATTGAATTTAGAGTTGTTAATAATGACAATACAAGAGAGAACTTGATTGTCCTTACAGGTTTAAAGAACATTTTCCAAAAACAATTACCCAAAATGCCGCGTGAATATATCTCGAGATTAGTATATGATCGTTCACATTTATCTATGGCTGTTGTCCGTAAACCATTGACCGTTGTTGGTGGGATTACCTATAGACCATTTAATAACCGTGGGTTTGCCGAAATCGTGTTTTGTGCCATTTCTTCAACCGAACAAGTTAGAGGTTACGGTGCCCATCTAATGAACCATTTAAAAGACTATGTCCGAGCAACCTCGCCTATCATGTATTTCTTGACCTATGCCGATAATTATGCGATTGGGTATTTTAAAAAACAAGGCTTTACCAAAGAAATCACGCTAGATAAGTCTGTATGGATGGGGTATATCAAAGATTATGAAGGTGGTACTCTAATGCAATGTGCAATGCTTCCACATACTTTACGATATCTAGATCTGGGTAAGATTTTGCTTTTACAAAAAGCATCAATCGAAAAAAAGATCAAGTTTCGTTCAAATTCACATGTGGTTAGACCCGGTTTACAAGTCTTCAAAACGAACAAAAACATAACTTTAGATCCAAAGGATATTCCAGGACTTCTCGAAAGTGGATGGCTGGAAGAAATGGACAAATTGGCACAGAAGCCAAAGAGGGGACCTCACTACAATTTTATGGTCACCTTGTTTTCTGAAATGAGCAATCATCCACTGGCATGGCCATTTTCTATTCCAGTGAACAAAGAAGAGGTTCCGGATTATTACGAGGTGATTAAAGAGCCTATGGACTTATCGACTATGGAACTGAAGCTCGAAAATGATAAGTACGACCTGTTTGAACAGTTTTTATACGATGCAAGACTCATTTTCAAAAACTGTCGATCCTATAACGGTGAACATACGACATACTTCAAAAACGCGAATAAATTAGAGAAGTTTTTCAACAACAAGATCAAAGATAGTGCCGAATATTCGCATTTCCTTGATTAGTTACGGCATTTAGTTTTTTATTTCTAGACTTGTATAATGTATTAATAATATTCGAACCAACAAAAAAAAAATTACTATTTATCGATTGCGACTATACCAAAAAAAGTTTCAACTACAATTATTCTACAACACTAAAATGGTTAAAGTTTACTCCTATAGTGAATCGAATGATGTTGCCAATTCGGTTGGTAAATACATTTTAAAGTTGCAAAATGAAGCATTAAGCAACAATGAAACTTTCAAAATCGCATTATCTGGTGGTTCTTTAGGAAAAGTATTAAAAAAGGCGCTTATTGATAACCAGGAAATTGGCAAAGATATACAATGGAACAAATGGCAGGTTTACTTCAGTGACGAGAGATTGGTTCGTTTGGATCATCCAGACTCAAACTTTGGATTGTTCAACGAATTGGTTTTGTCAAATTTGCCTACAGATGCGGGCAAACCAGTTTTGAATGTCATTGATGAGTCATTGTTGACTGGTAAAGACGGCCAAGTCGGCGATGATGTTGATGTTGCAAAGGACAAGGCAATTGCTCAAGACTACGCGAAGAAGTTGCCTGTCAATGCTAAATTTGACTTGATTCTTTTGGGTTGTGGACCAGATGGCCATACTTGCTCTCTTTTCCCAGGCCACAAGTTGTTGGCAGAACGTTCTGAATTAATTTCTTACATCAGCGACTCTCCAAAGCCACCACCAAGAAGAATCACATTCACTTTTCCAGTTTTGGAAAAGGCAACAGCAATTGCTTTTGTTGCTGAAGGTGCCAGTAAGGCACAAATTTTTAAGGAAATTTTCAATGATGAACAAAGTCAATTACCTTCGAAATTGGTCAACGATCTTAAAACCGGTGTTGAGGTTTCTTGGTTTGTTGACGATGCCGCTATCAATGGTGTTGACATTCTTCCTTCAAAATATTAAATAATTGTAGTTGTATCGGCTTATAGGTTAAAAGTTCGGAAATTATATGCGAATTATACACAGTACCATTTTATAATCATATTCTTGTCATTCACTTAAAAACCTGGAGAAAAACCATTAATTTATATTCACACATTCAAAATAAAAAACAGTTAAGATCGATATGGGTATGTATCAATCGTAAAGCATTCAATTGACTAGTAACTAACCACTCGTTTATGTTAACGCATAAATATAGCTTTAGGTATTGCATTATGGTTATGTCCCAAGAAAAACACTCCACTTTATGATAAGTTGGAAACATTAATGAGTTCATTGAACACATTATTCCCCGGTCAACCTCCCAAATTTGAGCCACATATCACCATTACTACAAATATTCAAATTGATTTGGAAGATAAAGCTCAAATGAGAGATGATGTTGATCGGATTTTAAGTGCAAGTGTGGTTGCCATCACTTCATTACCACAAAAACATGAGAATTTAGTGACATTAAGTCGGATTGGTACTCAACGGAATTTCTTTAAGAAGTTATATTTCGAAGTTTTGAGAGATCCAAATTTGATTTCCTTTGCAAGGATCATCAGGGAATTATTTGTAATATTACCACAGGAAATCGAATTGGAGAACAAGAAACAAAATCCACAATTATACACAACTGACAGTCATGGAAATATTGTCAAGAAAAAAAATAGGAAGCGTCTACATCAGCGTTCGAGTAGCCAAGCTCAAGATGCTGAGCTTCCACCAAAACCATTTGACACAACTTCAATTAAACAGGAAGCATCTACAATTGCAGCAAATTGGTCCACAAATGATTTCCAACCTCATCTTTCTTTAGTATATAGTGAGATATATCCGATTGACAATGCCCTTTGGAGAACAATCAAGACCCGTATCCAGGACTATTTGAACATCGAAAACTGTGATTCGCCCCTTGATAATGGTTTGGGTTGGGATGGCGGTGTTTTCAAGCTTGTTCTCTGTGAGGGCGACGTTAACGACTGGATCACTTTAGGTAGTGTCGATATCCATTGATAATTATTTATTTATTATACACATGTAAATTTCAAATTGAGTAATTTTCTATAAACAGATTTATATTTACTATGAGTTTTTTATTTACAACTTATAAACCTTCCAGTTAAGCCAAACCCAAAAGATCGAGAAAGCACCAAATGAAATAGTAATGTTTAAAATTACCCATAAATCGGGGTATTTAGGTGGAGCTTCCACCAAAGCGTCGAGTAAATGGTAAATGATCATGACAACATAACTACCTTTTATAATTAAATGCCATAAAGTATTTCTCTTTTTCGAGCATAAAACCAACTTGTGGCCAATGAGCCAATTGATTAATAAATTGCTAACAAAATATTGAAGGACTAATCCATCTTTTTTCAATAATGGATATAAACTGAAACTACCCACATTATTAATCCATTGAATTATATCTATCAATTCTGGTTCAACCAATAGTAATAATAATGCAGGTAACAAGGGAATCAATATTGACTTCTCGTGGACTTGGTATGAGAACAAATAGAAGCTCAAAGAATTACCTGCAAATC
Organism: Kodamaea sp. yHQL449; assembly: GCA_030582715.1. Lineage (NCBI taxonomy): Eukaryota > Fungi > Ascomycota > Pichiomycetes > Serinales > Debaryomycetaceae > Kodamaea > Kodamaea sp. yHQL449. Next base: position 242,054 of record JAJMGT010000010.1, on the reverse strand, counting down.
CATATATGATTCCGGAAACCTTCAAGTTCTTTCTTAATTTGATGAAAAGAATTACGTTCATAAATAACAATGAAGCAACTGTGGTGATTAATGCCAACTTGGATAACTGAGAACCATCAATAATTTCTCTGTACTTAACAACAACATTCGTAGTACACCAAAAGTTGGCAACCTTATCTTCGAATAAACCTCTATTGAAGGGAAACACTCTTATCAAAATTTGAAGCAAGTCAGCCCCGCCGTGAATAAAAGGTAAAAGGATCACAAAACTAGTGAGTACAACGGTAAAACCAACGATAATCAATTGTTGGAAGCTTTGCAATTGTGTTAAGATGAAAACAAAGATAAAAGTGGAATAATATAGACCCATTTGTTTGAAGAAAATACAACACACAAACCATATACTTGCAAAAACATAGTTTCCCTTAATCAACTCGATCAAGGAGTAAACAAAAAATCCTAACATAACTGAGTTATATTGGAAATGGCCGTGGTCAATCAATACCAAATGTGCTTGGTTCAAAATAATGAGGGATACGATGATCTGATCCATTCTTTTTAAATTAAATTTCTTACCCAATAAATTGGCAATTGTTAATATTGATGGAATATAGATGATCAATTCACTGATTAAACTAGTTAATCTCATGAAAAATTTCACCTCGTTAGTTTCAATTCCTCTAGACAAATTTAAAGCTACCCATTCAGGGTTAATAAAATTGCCGATTTTCCCCAAAACATACAGATGGAAAGCCGTTAATGGTGGGTAATCCAACCCCCAATATTGTAAATCAAAATGGTACCATTCGGAAATCGGTAAATGGGTTGTCAATTCTAACCAATGTCTCTGTGCTTCAAAGTCACCGTGCATTGGCAGGACCCCTTGACCCAGGAAGCCTCCCAAACCTACAGCTACTCTAAGAATTATTGCTGTCATTACCAAGACATATCTAGCAGCCCACTGGTCTTGTGCCTTGTGAAAGTTGTGTAATAAATCATAGACAGGCGAGTCTTTAAATATACTTGGTGAAGTTGTGGTCTCCTTTCTTGTTGCGGTATTGCCCACAGCAACAGACAGAGATCCCACCTTCTTGGACTTGACCTTCTTCTTGGTTTTGGCCATTTTAGGATTATGCGACGCAAGGAGATTTTAGATCAACACACGGTTGTAGATTATTTACGTTTATTTGTCGCTTTTTGTTTTTTGTTCAATTTCCTCTTTTTGTGTGATTATTGCAACCTGGAGTTTTTTTGCGTTGTGATTTTAGTGGTTGCAAATCGAGTTCCAATGTAGCGATAATACAAAAGATTGGATAAACAAACAATAAAAAGAAAACAGCTTTCCTTTGCATATATGTACGATCAAGCTACTTCTTAAAGAAATATCAACCTCTATATACTTGACGATTTTGGCAGAAAATTTAGAATATTCATTTGAGTGGATGCAAAACTTTTTCAGCTTTGAATAAATTAAGATATATGGGGGTAAAATATAAAAATCATTGAAGCTCAAAATTGTAGTCACTAACGGAGGACTCGCATTGATTCACGAGATCTCTTTTATGTGTTTCAGAATTCAAGACAGTCTTCAAGGAATGCACAGGTTGAACGAGAGAGGAGTGAATCCTGCCTTAATTCACTCCCAAGACCTCGTATCAACCCAACCCTGAAGGTACGTTTTTCTCTTCTTTTTTTTTCTTTCTTTAGTCAGGCTCTCTGGGAATATTTTCTAGAGACAAAGCAAATGGCACTCTCTCCAATGAAATCAAACACAACGGGAAAATAAAAAATACAAAGAGGAGGTTTCAGTGGGTAGACTATACGTTAGTCCCACACTACCCGAAACCCGCGGGTGTGCATAAATACGCATTTCCTTCCTTCATTAACAAACAAATAAATTCTCTATAGAATAGAAATACAATACAATATGTAAAAAAAAAATGAAAGGTGGATCCAATGATGACGTGAACTCGAATATATATGCGCTCCTTAATATTTAATACTTAGAACTTTTCGCGAAGCCTAACCAAATACTTTGTCTCTATAGCTTTGTATTATGATCGATTGAATCAATGGGTCTGGGAGACAATAGGAAGATTATTCGGCATACGGAATAAGATGTTATCAATCTATTGTTTAACAAACCCAAATCCTCATATAGTTAGGCAACTTGTCCGAGTGGTTAAGGAGAAAGATTAGAAATCTTTTGGGCTTTGCCCGCGCAGGTTCGAATCCTGCAGTTGTCGTTATTTTTAATAAATTGATACAATTTTTATTGCATACAATTCTATTGTAAATTACGCTGCTACTAAACTTCAAACTACTAGACTTTACTAATTCAGCAGAAAATAAATTAGAATATGAACGATTGAAATGTTTAAATTCTCGCAGATGTAAAGCAAGTTTTTTTTTCAAAGTAAATCTTCGTCTTCTATCTGTTCTATAAAGTTTCCACAGGCAATGCTTCAATGGTATTACCAAATTTAAATTCTGATTCCGAGTGTACCAACTTGTTTTCATATAAGAAATCCATGTATTCTTTCCACAATTTATGAGAACTTTGCAAACATTTTGCATCACCAACAATGATCAACCCATATCTGGCTCTTGTCAATGCAACATTCAATCTACGCTCGTCCTTCAAGAAACCAATTTTATTTTCCTTGTTTGACCGCACACAAGACATAACCAAGAAGTTTTTTTCACGACCTTGGAATGCATCAATAGAGGCAATCATTATGTCAGAAACAACGTGAATGGTAACGGGCTTGGATTCTTGATAAATACCTTCCTTATCCACTTCATACTCAAGTTCTTGTTTGTTTGGATTGATAACGTCATCCTTAATCAATGCAGCTGAAATTGCATCACGCTGACCACTGTACGGCGTAATAATACCAATATCTTCTCTTTTGATACCTTTTTCAACAATCAATGTTCTCAAGACTTGACTAATGTATTCAACTTCCCCACGATTGACGTAGGTACGCCCGCGGTCTTCACCTAATCGATTAAAAGTGGTAGATTCTGGAGCAGTACCTCTAGTATCCCAGAAATAAACTGGATCTTGGGGAATGCCTTCTAACTTTCTGTGGTCAGCAGTAATACCGTCCAGCAATTCATCTTGATAAAACCTTTTAATAGGAAATTCACTGATTTTGGGATGCATACGGTACTGAATGTTTAACATGTGAATTTTACGATATATACCATTGAGCAAGACTCTTTCAAACAATGATAATGATAATTTTGGAATCAATGAAAAGCAACTCAATTGCTTTTGGTCACCAACAAAAACAAACTTTTTGATACCAGGCATCGATAATGGAATTAAACTGGCTGCTTCAGACGATTGGGTAGCTTCATCCATAATCACAACTGGGCATGATCTCATGTTCTTAAATTGAGGACTACCAGCAGAAACCGTTGTGGTGAAAATTACCTTGGGCTGAGCAACCAATTCATTGGTAATTCTAATCTTTTCATCAAGGTATTTGCTATAGCCCGTTTGTCCTACCTTTAAGGAACCTCTCTTTAAATCATCGGAAATATCTTTATATCTCTGAGGTAAAGCGTCATATACTTTGTGATGCAAAGAGATAGAAGCTAAAGGATGAGATCTTGAATATTGCTGTTCTTTTTCTGTTGATGTGACTCTAAGCAAACTACTGGCATGTGTTGCCATCAATTTTTCAGCGACATTATCAACAGCAATATTGGAAGAGGCAACCACCAAAATTGGCCAAGTATTTAAGGAATCTAATAACTGTAAAATGATCTCATATATAGTAGAAGTCTTACCAGTACCCGGCGGGCCTTGTAAAACAGTAACAGCATTATTAAGAACAGATTCGACCGCAACCTTTTGGGAAGTGTTCAAGTTTTTGGATGAGAAGTTAATTCTGTTATTAAAAACAAGTTGATCAATTGGATTATTGCCCAATAACATATCGATGAACTTGGCGTTCTTTAGATTTTGTGATGCCTGGAAAACTCTACTAACTGGAACAGAAGCAGGTAAAAAATTTAAACGGTTTGCTGTTGCAGTCTTAGGTAATGGCTTATCATTCCATGGATACAAAACAATAATCATTTCATAGAAGGATTTATGCTTTGGAAGTTCAGCAATATCCAAGCAGTAGCCATACCAAGGGGTGTCGTCGTCCAAAATCAAAAAGAACGACTGGTTTCTTGAGAACGGCTTCAGTTTGACAGCACGTAATTTCTCTGGAATATACAGCTGCGCAACTTCGGAATTGATGTTAAAAGTGGCTTTGAACTGAGAGGCCTTTTTATCTTGGTCCTCATACCATTGAATGAGGACGTCATTATGAGTGAAAATAGTGTTTTCACCTGCTAAAATCTCTTCCACAAACATGTTATAAGATATTTCTCTTAAGTAATCGTCTTTGCTTGTATAAGTTAAACGGGGGTTCAGTATCATTTGCTTAGTTATGAATTCTGGCATTCTGTTATCTTCCGGGACTTCTGATTTTGTTGACTTCTCATTATTTGTCTTTTTGTTTTTCATATCGACAGATTTGGTCTTTTTATCATTACTTGTCTTTTTATTCTTCTCATTCTTCAGTTCGACATTTTTAGCCTTTTTATCATTTCTTGGATTCTTATTCTTCTCATTCTTATTCTTCTCGTTCTTTACATCGTCTGTCTTAACCTTTTTTAAATCTTCAGTCTTAAAATTCTTATCCTTACTTGGATTATTATTCTTTCCACTCTTCAGATCTTCATTTTCAACCTTTTTTTCATTTGTTGGTTTTTTATTTTTCTCATTCTTTGAATCATCATTAAGCTTTTTATCATTAGTTAGCTTTCTGTTCTTTTCGTTCTTCATTTTTCCTAGAGAATTCAATTTTTCATTATTAGAAGGTTCATTAGTTGCCTTTTGTTGTGGAACAGGCGTACCAGATCTTGGAGTAGTTTGCTTAGAATTAGCAGAAGATTGAATTGGAGTCGATTTTTTGGACCCTGGTTTCGAAGTTGGTCTCGACGATGGTTTAGATCCAGCTCTTGATGGGGATTTAGAGCTTGCAGGAGATTTAGAAACACGGTTTGAGAAGGAAAAAGTAGCTCCAATAGTCTTGACAGTAGACCCTGATTTCAAATCGTTGATTTTTTCTTTTTGTTCAATATAGGCATCCTTTTCGGCCTGTTCTCCAGCAGTTAGAACTTTTGGTTTCCGGCGTCCAGTTTTAGGTTTTATGTGTTTAGCGGGCTTCTTAGTCACGGTATTTTCTTTTATACCAAGCAATTCGGTCAAAAACTCCTTGTCATTTGCACCGACAAACTTTACAGATGTGCCTTGCTTCAGCAAGCAGTCTTTGCAGAAAATAACTTGCTTACCAGTTGGCAAATTGCCAACGAATAAGTTCGAATGAGAATGGCATTCTTTACAATTAATATTTTTGAATTTGAAGTAGGCAGCTGATTTGGAGAAAAATGCACCATTTTGCAAGCTATACACAGTTGGCAGATTTTCTGTCGAATTATTGGTTTTCTTGTCCAAACATTCGTCACACAACAATGACATTCTGGAAAGTCCGTATCTTAAAATTTGCAACTGATGTATATTTTCATTGTCGCCATTTTGGCAACCAATTATTTGTTGCAGCTTGTTATACCACACGCTCTTGTGCCTTGTAGCCGACAAGTGCTTCGCCATATCGGGCCCATTGAGGGATTCCGAGCATGTCACACAAGTATACTCTGTACTCATTAGCGAATATTAAATGAAATGAGACTGATGTGCAAATGTTTTTTTTTTTTCCCGCTCTCTGCTATGCTTTTTTTGCGATAGATCTGACATATGAGGAAATCAGTCTTAATATAAGAATTTTATTCAGTAAGAGACAGGAGTTAGTAAGGGATAAAGAAGACAAACTGCTTCATTGGGGGAATGCTTACTAAGGTTTAAAGGTTACTTTACTGCCCAAACGGTATTTTTACTGAGGATATTGATGACTTTTTATCAATCGGTGAAAGCATGGACAATCGATATTATAGTGAAGTGAGGAAGCTAAATCTCATTCAATCAGTACAGAAATCGAAGACTTATATCTTTTGTGAACAATAGGTTGGATAGTGGTGGCAAAATACTGAGAAGAGGGTACAAATGTTGCAAATTATTGATAGGTCCTTCACGTGATTTCTGCGCAGAGTACTAAGAAGAGAAGTTTTTCCTGCTTTAAAAAATTTTCAACTTGAACTCGCATACATCACCATCTCAAATTGGTTTTAGTTTTACCAAAAATCAAGAGTGTCTCCTTTTGTCAATTTTTTTTAATTCACAAAAAGTATCCTTTGCTGACTTTTATTATAAAAAACAATAATGTCAGATCAACAGCAAGACTATAGCCAAGACAAATTGGCCCAAGATCTCTCCAATACTTCCATTGGAAATGCGGATCAACAACAGCAGGGACAGCAATACGATCAATATGCTGACGCTCAACAAGGCCAAGGTTACTACAATGCCGGAAATGCTCAAGCGTTTGTACCACAACAGCAATACCAACCTCAAGGCCAATATTACAACAACCAAGGAGGTTACAACAATAACCAATACCAAGGTGGATACCAAAACAATTACGACAACAACAGAGGAGGATACCAAAACTACAACAACAGAGGTGGTTACAACAACTACAACAACAGAGGTGGCTACACCAATTACAACAATAGAGGTGGCTACAACAATACCTACAACAATTACAACGGTTACAACCAATACGATAACACCGACAACGCCGCTTCCACTGGTTCTCAAGGTATGTCTTTAGCTGACTTCCAAAAGCAAAAGTCTGATGCTGCTACTACTGCCGCAAAGCCAAAGAGAGTTCTCAAATTGGCTGGTTCTTCCACTATCAAGTTAGCTAATGCCACCAAGGCTCCAGTAAAGAAGGAAGAATCTTCTGCATCTACGAAGGAAACCACTCCTAAACCTGAATCTAAAAAGGAAGAAACCCCAGCTGCACCTGCTGTCGAAAAGAAGGAAACAACTCCAGCTCCAGCTGCCGTTGAAAAGAAGGAATCGACCCCAGCTCCTACTCCAACTCCTTCTGTTTCTATTCCAGCAACTAAGGAAAGCACCCCAGCGCCAACTGCTGATGCTATTACCAAGGAACAAGAAGACGAAGTTGACGAAGAAGTCGTTAAGGATATGTTTGGTGGCAAGGACCACGTTTCCATTATCTTCATGGGTCATGTTGATGCTGGTAAATCAACCATGGGTGGTAATATTTTGTACTTGACTGGTTCGGTCGACAAGCGTACCGTTGACAAGTACGAAAGAGAAGCCAAGGATGCCGGTAGACAAGGTTGGTATTTATCATGGGTTATGGATACCAACAAGGAAGAAAGAAACGATGGTAAGACTATCGAAGTCGGTAAGGCTTATTTCGAAACTGAAAAGAGAAGATACACCATCTTGGATGCCCCAGGTCATAAGATGTATGTTTCCGAAATGATTGGTGGTGCTTCGCAAGCAGATGTTGGTATTTTGGTTATTTCTGCTAGAAAGGGTGAATATGAAACTGGTTTTGAAAAGGGTGGTCAAACTAGAGAACATGCTTTGTTGGCCAAGACCCAAGGTGTCAATAAGATTATTGTCGTTGTCAACAAGATGGATGATCCAACTGTCAACTGGTCCGAAGATCGTTACAAGGACTGTACTACTAAATTAGGTGTTTTCTTGAAGGGTATCGGTTATGCTAAGGAAGACATTATCTTCATGCCAGTCTCTGGTTACACTGGTGCTGGTTTGAAGGATAGAGTTAGTTCAAAGGATTGCCCATGGTACTCTGGTCCATCCTTAATAGAATACTTGGATGATATGAAGACCGTTGACCGTAAAATCAACGGTTCATTCATGTTGCCAATTTCTGGTAAGATGAAGGACATGGGTACCATTGTCGAAGGTAAGATCGAATCTGGACACATTAAGAAGAACGGTAACTTGTTATTGATGCCTAACAAGACCTCCGTCGAAGTTGTTACAATTTTCAACGAAACCGAACAAGAATGTGACGCTGCTTACTGTGGTGAACAAGTCAGATTGAAGATCAAGGGTGTTGAAGAAGAAGACTTATCTCCAGGTTACGTTTTGACTTCTCCTAAGAACCCAGTCAAGACCTTCACCAGATTCGAAGCTCAAATTGCCATTGTCGAATTGAAATCTATCTTGTCTAATGGTTTCTCTTGTGTCATGCATTTGCATACTGCCATTGATGAAGTTAAGTTTGTTCAATTGAAGCACAAGCTTGAAAAAGGTACCAACAGAAAGTCGAAGAAGCCTCCTGCATTTGCTAAGAAGGGTATGAAGGTTATTGCCATCTTGGAAGCCGCCGAACCTGTTTGTGGTGAAATCTATAGTGACTACCCTCAATTAGGTAGATTTACTTTGAGAGATCAAGGTACTACCATCGCCATTGGTAAGATTACCAAGTTGTTGTAAACCAGAAACTAAATGAGTTAATGTTTGTTTTGATACTTTTTTTTTCTTTATTCTTCGCCTTTATGTTGGGTTTCTTAGCATAATGTTTTACAATTTAATAAGTACAATGAAATAGTACACATAGATTAGTTTATCATAAAGTAAATCAATGTAGTAATGAAATGTGCATTTATTTAATTTCCCTATCTAAACTTATTGATATCCCAGTCATTTATTCTAAAGACTTTTTTACATTTTCCAATAATTTTTCAAAAATTTCAATCAAATTTTGAATACCATCTAAAATGTTATCATCTGGACCTTGACCCTTGACATATTTCGAATGTGCAAAGTCAATCATATTCAAACTGGATAAAGGAGTAGGTGCCAGATCTTCAATGAGATCATCAAGATCTTCGATATTGTTCAAATCTTGATCCTCAAGATCAGCTTCTTCTTTTTCTTCCTCTAAATCGACAGCAGCCGATTCGGCAGCAGCAACAAGTTCTGCTGCTTCTTCATCATCATCATCAATTTCCATATCATCGTCTTCTTCACCAAATAATGGATCTCTGATCAATGGATCTAACAATTCGTAAATATCTTCATTAACCAACAAATTATCTTCATCTAATTCTTCCATATCATTTTCAAGTCCCCATTGATCCAAATCATTTTCAAAGATAAATAAAAGCGAACCAGAATAGATTCTGATCTCATAATTGGTCAAACAATTGTATAATAATTGTAAACGAGTCAAAAAAACTTCAAACAATCTAGCAAGTATTAAGTTCTTAATCTTCGGATTTTTAGGGAAGTTTTCAGATTGATGGAAGAAATTGGAAAAGTACTGGTAGAGAGCTTGGTCAACATTATCTTTGGTTAAGCTTCTACCAAAGGTCTTATCAAATGTGAGATATTTAGATTCTTCCGATTCAAATTCTTCTTCATCTTCATCTTCATCGTCAAAGAATTCTTCTTTATGAGATTCCACAGTAATGGAATCGTTCATATTTTCATAGATTTGATTGTATGGTTTTTCTTCAGATATACCATTGTAAAGTTTCATACCGCAAATTCTGAAATTTAAAGAACCACTTGTTGTTGATTCGCTAACTTTTTGTAATCTTTCGATCTTTTCTTTATCGGTGACTTCATTATCTGTTAATTTAGCACCCAATTTGATATCTAAAATACTTGGTTTGGAGAATCCATGGTATAAGTTTTGCAAGACAACGTATTCTTTTGAATTATCAGAACTTGACACATCTTGTGGAGTTTCAAGGTTGCTTGTGACATCACCTTGGGTTAAAGTACCCATGCAAATAGGCATCCAATCAACCAATTTGGAGCCAGGTAAATAATCTTCGAGGTCTTCATCTTCATCTTCACCTTCTTTCTTTTCATTTTCTTCGTCATCGTCGCCGAAACCTTCTGTATCATTCAATTGAGTTTCAGTATAGAAATCAACTTCTTGCTTTGTAGTTGGCTTGATGAACAAGGAACCATCTTCCATAGTTAAGCATCCGTCATGGCCAGAAGCTTGATGAATTGCAGGTCTGATGTCTTGAGGAAGTTCTTCAGTGTCGGACATGATGTTGATAATTGAAGAGGTAATTTTTTTATCTAATTGATTGAGTTAAATTTTGAAACGAGAGATGAGATCAAAATCAAGTTTATATTGTGCATACTGGTCAAGATAAACATAAACATGCACACAGAATCGAAAAACAAAAAATGGATAAATTATGTAAGTGACTATATAATCACTATTATTTCTTTTGATGAGGCTATATATAGAATATTCATAAAATCCAATTTGTGTAAATTATACTTTGGGTAATATTTCAAAAGAGATGGCTGAACGAACTTTTGTTTCATTTAAAATTGTGTCTTTCAGATTTTTCGGTGAATGTTCAGTTTTTGGCAGGAAATTAAAAACACGACCGTGAATTTTGCTACTTCCGTTAAAAAACAAAATTTTTCGCAAAGCGACTAATTTTCATATCTTCGTGTACCTTAGTTTGAAATAATCAAAGCTATGGTTTCGATCACGTAACTAGATTTATGTATATCATGTAAAAAAAAAAAAATTGCATAGCCAGTTCACATATTTGGAAACGTTTGCAGCTTATTTAATTTATGCTCCGCCTTTGATCAAGTTTTTGTGCAAACAAACTCGTCAGTTGGTGTTTTTAATTTTTTGCCTGTTTTTTTCTCCTTTTGAGTATCTGAATTTTTTTTTGATACTTTTGTTGTTTTTCTTTCTATACCTATATATATAAAGTCTAGTTTAGAGGCTTTTAAAAAGGACATTTCCGATATATATAAGTATAGATATAGTTCAATATGAGCAACCCATATAACAATAACTCATATGAGATGAACAAGTTCTCTTCTTCTAATGAAGATGACTTTGTTACATTCATGAACGAAATCCAAGATATAAATAATACCTTGGACCAATACCACAACTTGATCAACTTAATTTCCAACAAACAAAGAAACTTCATTCAAGAGTTGGATTTGAACGAAGAAGACACCGAATACAATTCGAAACAGATTGATTCACTCATATCTGAAACTCAATCTTTACAATTGAGCTTGAAAAACAGAATTAAAAATGCTCAAACCCAAGCGGTTCAATCAAGGGACCAAACTAAGTTGGACCAAGCCGAAACCAGTAGAAAGAGATTCTTGGATTTGATTCAAGAATATAGATTGGTTGAAGCAAACAACAGAGAACAAACTAAGGTCCAAGCTGAAAGACAATACAAAATTATAAAACCAGACGCCACCGATGAAGAAATGAGGGCGGTTATAGAAGACTCAAGCAACACGCAACAATACTTCCAACAAGCGCTTATGCAATCAAACAGAAGGGGAGAAGCCAGAACTGTTTTGAACGAAGTGCAAGTTAGACATCGTGAATTGCTTAAATTAGAAAAAACTATGGCTGAATTAACTCAATTATTCCACGATATGGAAGAATTGGTTATTGAACAAGATCAAGCCATCCAACAAATCGACGAACAAGTTGGTACTGCTCAACATGACATTGAACAAGGTGTTGGCCACACCAACAAGGCGGTTGTCAGCGCTAAGAAGGCAAGAAGAAAGAAGTGGTGGTGTTTCGGTATTTGTGTCCTTATTATTATCATTTTGGCGATCGTCTTGGGTGTCGTCTTTGGTGTGAGAAAGTAGACATTGAGATACAAAAAGATAGACAATCATCCTTCACCTTTAATCTCTTTATATGTACTTATTTTTTACTATTCTTTTTTTCTTTTTGTTATTTTACTTTACTTCCCTTTATCAAAAGTCTATATGATTGATTATATAGATAATCTATTGTTCATAATCTAATAATTTAATATTTGCTTTAGATTTTTTTAGAAATTAAATAGTTGTACTTGATCAATATCAAATATACTGACTTTACTGACGCCGTTTATAAAAGTTTATTTCCGAAAAAGAATCGAGACCGAATTTTTCACTAGTTGATGAAATATGAGCATTGAGTGATTTTTCAAATCTTTAATACGTAAATCCGTCGATGACTGATTGACAGGACGAATTTCAGGGGACGACATAGCTGAACTTTAATCAAAACAAATCTATTTTTTAGTTTTCACTACTAAGCAATTAACTGCGTCTATATTTCGGTTTAAAAAAATACACTCGATTGAAAAGCCGGTCAAGGCCAAGTTATGGAAGGATAAATGTACACATCAACCCGTATCCGGCCTAAACAAACGTCTATTGTAAGAAGAAATACCGTCAGTAGCCGAATTTTAAACACCTGTGCCCAAACATTGAAAGCTCTTGGTACCGGTCGCGGTTTCGCACAAACAGATTACATAAGCTTCCATTTCTGGAGTCTACGGACTTTGCTTCCTCCATAATTCCCCCACTTTTCAGTAATATTGACTCATAAGGGTTCGTTTAAAGTTTTAATTAATAGTTAAAATGACATGATATTTATTTATAAAAGGTATAAATATTGATCGATTTCTCGACAATTAATTACTGATTTTCCAATATATCTTAATATATTTACTCATAATGCCCATGTTAAAAGATCCTTCGGTGAAGTACGCTAAATTCCCACCGGTACATTTACCAAATCGAGCTTGGCCTTCAAAAACTTTAGACAAAGCGCCAAGATGGCTTTCAACTGATTTAAGAGATGGTAACCAATCCTTACCCGATCCAATGTCATTTTCAGAAAAGAAAGAGTATTATCATAAATTAGTTGACATTGGTTTTAAAGAAATCGAAGTTGCTTTCCCATCAGCTTCACAAGTCGATTTTGATTTCACAAGATATGCTGTTAAAAACGCTCCTGATGATGTTTCTATCCAAGTTTTATCTCCATGCAGAGAAGATTTGATTAAAAGAACCGTTGAATCTCTTAGAGGTGCAAAGAAAGCAACTGTTCACATATATTTAGCCACTTCAGATTGTTTCCGTAATGTTGTGTTTGGTATGACAAAAGAACAATCTTTAGAATTGGCAGTAAAATGTGCTAAACTCGTTCGAAAATTAACAAAAGATGATCCGCTGCAACAAACCACTGATTGGGATTTTGAATTTTCCCCTGAAACTTTCTCGGATACTGATTTAGATTATGCTTTAGAAGTATGTGAAGAAGTTAAAGCAGTTTGGGAACCATCGATTCAAAAACCCATTATTTTTAACTTACCAGCTACTGTTGAAATGAGTACTCCAAACGTATATGCGGATCAGATCGAATATTTTTCAACACATATCTCAAATAGAGAAACGGTTTGCATTTCCTTACATCCACATAACGACAGAGGTTGTGCTGTTGCTGCTGCCGAGTTAGGCCAATTAGCTGGTGCAGACCGTATTGAAGGTTGTCTTTTTGGTAACGGTGAAAGAACTGGTAATGTTGATTTGGTTACTTTGGCTCTTAATCTTTATACTCAGGGGGTTTCTCCATATCTTGATTTCTCTGATATGAAATCAGTAGTTGATATCGTTGAGAAATCGAATAAGATTCCAGTGCATCAAAGAACCCCATATGGTGGATCTCTTGTTGTTTGTGCATTCAGTGGTTCACATCAAGATGCGATCAAAAAGGGATTCAGCTCATATTCGAAAGAAGTACATGAATCAAAAAGCAAGAAAGTACATTGGAAGTTACCATATTTACCTTTGGATCCAGAAGATATTGGTAGAACTTATGAAGCCATCATTAGAGTGAATTCTCAATCTGGTAAGGGTGGTTCTGCTTGGGTTATCTTGAGGAACTTGGAGCTCGATTTACCAAGAGGTTTACAAGTTGCCTTCTCTAAGGTTGTCCAAGAATGTGCTGAAGTTAAAGGTCAAGAATTAACAAATAGCGAATTATGCGATTTATTTAAACAAGAATATTGTATTGAATATGAAAATAATGCAGATGAATATTTCAAGTTAGTTGACTACACAATCTCGACTCCATCGAAGGGTTTCAAAGAAATTGAAGCTGAATTAGAAATTAATGGTAAATCAATCAAGATCAAGGGTCAAGGTAACGGTCAACTTTCTGCATTCAACGATGCTATTTCAAAGCACTTAAAGATCGATATGAATGTGAAGCATTATCACGAACATTCTCTTGGTGTCGACTCGAATTCTAGAGCTGCTACTTATATAGAGGTTTCTATCAACCAAAAGGATTCAAGATGGGGTGTTGGTATCCATGAAGATGTTTCACAAGCATCGTTCTTATCTCTTATCTCGATCCTCAATGGGTTACATGAAAAGAATGTCATTTAATTACGTTTCTTTTTTATATTTATATTTTATTGTATTGTATTGTATTATTAGTCAATTTGTAGATTATCGATTGAGATTACTGCAAAGATGCAACCAAAAGATCAAAAATAGCAATGTCAGGGTTACCTAACCGTAATATCACGTGCTGTCTATTTTTGATTTTTTGATTTTTGTTTGCCTTTATCGCTTTATAACCAACTCTTGCTTATAATCGATTCTCACCATGACACAAGATAGCCAGATGAACATCGCGGATGCGTATAAACAAATTACTGAGGCTGAAAACCAGGCAGCTACCTTAGAGAAGATGTTGGATCAATTGGATGCAAAGATGGATTCGATCTTAAAAGAAGCAGATAGCATCAATCAGGACAAATTAGAGCAAATAGAAGAGGGTTCAATAGACAATGAGAGTAAATGAAAAATTTAGATAAGATTTTTTTAAGATCTAAATAGTCTAAATAGTAACTAAGCAGTCTCGCTAAGCATTTTGAACAATTCGGTTTTTGTGATAAACTCAGGTTCATCAGACGATTTAAATGGACTAATATGTGATTTGGGGTTGATGATGTTAATCGTTCCATTCATCGCCTCCTTATTTAACTCGGGTATGACAACCTTAGCAGGCTTTCCACCTTCAATCCACCATTTACTTACTTCCGAACTTGGTGGAGGTAAAGTTTTATCATCATCATCAAATATGAATAATAGGTTATTTTTACTTAATATCTCATTGATTTCACCGTAGTTCTTTTTATAATTATCGTATAATTCATTTGACAATTTTTTCTTAATGATCTTATTAATCATATGTACTGATATTTTGAAAACCGAAAATACAGGTCTATGATCTGAAAATACCAAGTCCAGGGCACAATCATACAATAATTGTTTAATTAATTTGGTTCGTGATAAGTTTAAAATACGATCAGTCCATGCAGGGATTCTTTGCTTTTCACTTGTATCATAATTCTTGGTACCATTATCAAACTTATAAGTTGGAGCAAATTTAATTTCCATTTCATCATAGAAAGGAAAAGTTTCACCATCAGCCATTTGTTTATTCAATTGATCATATTCAAAGACCTTTGCAAATTCACATTGGTCAATCATTGGTTTTATTTGATCATTTGTCATACCAATTCTATAATTAAAATCACCCAACCAAATCACAGCATCATGATCTTTAATACGTCTATTTTTAGAAAATTTAATACCTTTTGAAATTGTTTTATAATTATGATGTCTTTCATCGAGATTGGTCAATCCTGCAGCCAAATGTGAAGCAACAAGGCATATATCTGTGTTGGAATAATGAAAACTAACAGCAACACCACCTTTATTGGCACTCATTCCACCAAGACCAGTCTTTTTGAATGCACCTTCTATATTAGTCACATTATGTAACTCTTTTTCCTTAATAAACAATAAAAGGGCAATCCCACCAAGTTGTCCACTCCAGAGTGAGACATATTTATAACCTTCAGGATTATGTTTGTTAAGACATTCTTTTACTTTTTTCTCCCAGAATAATCTATTATCTGATTGTGTATTAACCATTTGACCAGCACTTAATTCCACAATCTCTTGAAATCCTAGAAATACAACATCATAACTTTTTTCGATTTTATATTTTGATTTAGGAAAGATCCAATCACTAATATCATCGTCGAAACATGAACCATTAACATTAAAAGTTGAAGCATAAACAATGATATCTTTGTATGAACTATATTCCTTTGATCTCAAGTTCAATTCTTTCTGTACATAATCATGAATCGGATTATGTAAACTAATGCTGACTTGATCTTGTATACGTCCTAATAATTTGAGCATAGCTGTCTCTGTGGGTTTAGATTCAACAACACTACCGAGATATTTCTTTGTGAAATGTGATTTGACAGATGATTTAATTGCAGACGAATTCAGAGTCTTTAATTTAACACTGTTTGAAATAAAACTCAAAGTAATCTTGGATAAATAATCTTCATTTTCATTCCATAATCTAGCATGTTTGATCAACAAATCATGATCCAATTGAACACCCATATCTCTAAATGCCAATTCAATTACTTCTTGCGAAATAATTTTCGAAACATAATTGGCTTTATCTAAATTATCAAATGAATTAACTCTAAATACACCCATTTGTTTACCAACAAAATTCTCTTTTTTAAAATCATAAAACAATGCACCAAAATCAATTATAAAATCTGCAAGAAGAGGTACAATACTGTTCGGATTCAGAGAAGTATATCCGGATTTCTTCATTGAAGATGTCGATATTGGTAAGTTGGTAAGACCAAGTTTATATCCTAAGATTTGATTGACATTCAGTTGTTCATACCTTTCTGGGTTTGCATTGAAATAGTTTATATGTTCGATATATTCATGGTTCAATTGACCTTTATAATGCTTCATATCCTGTGAAAGCGAGTTTATAATATGAACTTCACCAAACTGAGATGCCAACTTATCAAAATGTCTTGTAAATGCAATTTGAGATGCTTCAAAAGAACGAGGAAATATTATCTTCTTACTTTTTTTAGAAGATAAAAGTGTCTTTTTAGAAAAGTTATTTTCCAATTCCCAAAAAATTGGAACATTACCTCTAACAATGACATATGCAAAGCAAAAACTCTTTGTATAAATAATTACTTCTGTTTCAGCAAAATTGGATACAGAACCATCATCATCAGTCCCCCAATCACCAAATAATGGGCCTTTTTTTATACAAGCCTGCTTTGAAATAAGTGTAAGTAAGGCTTCTTCATTGGCCACAGTTGTATTCACTGTTTGTGCATAACCCCTTGCAATAGTAACAAGAAATCCAGAGCGATCGAAATGTATTTGTTCATGGTATGAAAGTCTATTACGAAACTCGATCAATTCTGAATTCATGAATGAGTTCCACATATACCGTTTGAAAAAATCTGAATCTGAGATAAGACTAAAATAAGGCTTTGTTAATCGTACTCCACGTTCTTGTAAATTCGAAGTAACATCAAAATTACGTGAATAAAAGAAAGAACCGCTAGATAAAAGTTTTCGAACCGAACTTGCTCGAGGTTCGCCAATTGATTTCTCCTTCCCTGAATTGACTTGCAGTTGTGCCAGCAGCAGTGACAGCAGTATCAGACTTTGCAGTTGAATATGTTGTTGGTACATTTCTTGAACTTTTAAATCATATTCTTCATCACTGTTAACAAACATCAAATTATCAAATTCATCATTATTTAAACAAAAGAAATCGACTCCAGTGATTCTTTGGATTGTTTCGCCCAAGGTTGGTGATGCTATTGTATCATGGCTTGTAATAAAGCCCAAGTATATGTATCCTTTTTCATTCAAAAGGCCCAAGAACCCCAACAACTTTTTGCGACCGTATTTACTGGGTGTGATATCTTTAAATTTAGAGAGATTGATATAACTCTTTTTAACAAATTCGACAATAACTTTATTCATATGTGGTGCCGAACCTGAAGTCTTACTTTTCTGGTCCAGAGATCCACTTGATTGGTGAATATGTGGTAAATGGTGGTGATGATGATTTGTACCCTTATATATGGGGAACGGATGCCGGATTATCAAAGCAAAGCTCTCACTTGTAACGATAAACGTCCGAGGCAGTTCGTTGAAGAATAGTTTCATTTTTATCCTTCAGAACTTGTAAGCAAGTGGATCAATTACTTTTTATTAACGATTGCTATGATTTTTATATAATAGTTGTATATGCTCTTCTTTTCTTTTTTTTTGTTTTTTTTTGATTATTGTTGTTTTAAAGTAGTACAAAGGTTCGGAAAAAAGAAGGCGGTGAGATTCACCAATTTTGTTTGTAGTGAAAATGCAAAAATTTATCTATTGAAGGGTCGAGTAGTTAATGGGGAAAATACAATAAACATTTTAAAGTATCCAAAAAAAGCTAAAACATGTGCTGTGCATATCTGCATCTATTTTTAATATTGTTGAGTTCTCGCTAACACAATGTACCATTACACAATCATCAAACGAAAAAACTGTCATACCTGTATACAGTATACGATAGATTTATATAGTTACATAATTATATACATTCGAACTAAGCAGTTCTTTTTTTTGAAGTTTTTTTGGTTTGACTCTTTGGTAACCAAGAACTGTCGACACCAGAGGAAGTAGCAGAGGATTTAGTCTTCTTCGAAACAGGAGCAGTACCTTGAATATATTTTTTACCCCAAGTTTGGTATCCATAGTAAGCCAATGCACCAAATGAACCCAACAAGACCAATTCTAAGAATAACAATTGTGGACTGAACATGGAAATCGTTTCGTCCGAAACAACGGCCAATTGACCTCTCATAGGAATGGCTCTCAATTCGTTGTCGTAGGCAATGTACACCCTAGGCAGAAGTAAATAATTAGCTGGAACCAAATCAATTGCGATATCTTGAAGAAAAGAAACCGATTCACCTGGACGCAAAATATAAGGCCCAACAGCAGCGTCAGTTAAGTTGACTTTGACTTCCTTAGTGGTAGGGTCGTTAAATGAACCACCATATCCGACAACAGTGACGTTTTTTTCTTCGGAATTGATTGCTCTATAAGCGAGAGAAATTGTTTCACCATTAGTAAATTCGGATACGTCATTAGGACCAATTTTAGGATATTGGGCAATCGAGTATTCCACAGCAAAGTTGATTATTTTGGCGCCGTCCTCGGTAGAGGTAGCGGTAACAGAGGCAACAGTAGCACAGAATGCAGTCAATAATAAGGAGAATTTCATCTTGGAATGTTAGAACTAATTCTTATTTATCTGGGGATTAAATTTATGAAAAAAATGCATATAGCTAATGGTTGCGAACACGGTGGTAATAAAAGTTCACATAAACTCTCACAATCAGATCATACACTGAAAAACTTAGTACACTGAGACCTGCAGTTAAAAGAAATAAAATTTTATTTAGACATTTTAAATATTAGTCTATTTAGTCATGTTAAGTAGTTACTATAGAATACGATGTTCCAAGTCGGTAGCATCGTATGTGTTTCAACGAGAACTTTCTCTTACAGTGGATTCAACTCAGAAAGAAAGAAATGACGCGAAGAGAAAACTTAGATACGAGAAAAGACATCCCCAACGATTAGCATCAATTAAAGATAATCGAAATTTAGCTCAAAGTTTTAAAAAACATAACGAAACTATTGTGCGATTGTTTAATAATACTTCTAACGTCGAGGCACTTTTCCCGAAAGCGTCCTCATCGGAAGATAATATAAACTTTGTTACAAATTACAAGCAATTAACAGAACAATTTGATTCATCGTTAACATATACCGATTATAATATTGAGAATTCGATTCTATTGCTCATTAACAGTCTTTTGAATAGTGCATTGGTCGAGATTAATACGCGGTATTTATTTCATAATGAAGACTTACCCCAAGTTTCATCAAATAACATTTTCCTTTTTCGTGACTTAATAACCGAAATGAAAGATGGAGGAAGAAAGATCGAAATACTAAAAATCCTATCCAAACTTTATGATACAGAAGCTAATGGTACTCCTGAGTCTATGAAAAAGTTCATGCTGAAATTGGATCAGAATTCAATCACTCAGTTATTGGATGATTTAAAACATCTAGACTCATTCAATTCATTACAACAGTTTCGTTCGTCATTTGAATATTTTAAATCATCACAGCATCATAATTATGAAATTTCAGATTGTATCAAGTTTTTTGGATCTGATAATACGATTCGTTTCGGTTCTTCTGAAATAAATAACTCCGAATATTTGACTGGATTCGCAAAAAGCTTTTCAAGCTATCAAACTTATTTGAATGGCGTCAGTTTGATCAAAAAAGAACCGACATATACAGAATACATAAACAATAACGGTTCGAAAGAGGAAGACTTGGATGAGGTTTATAACTCCTTTGCACTTAACTTGTCTAATCTTAAACATTTGGATTTAGTCTTTGATATTTGTCAAACCTTGATGGGTCTGAAAAAGTATATACCGAACATTGGTATTTTCAAAAGTCTACTTGATGGGTTTGGGAAGGTTGGTCTTTATAATTATCAATCTTTGGTCCATCAGGTCTTACCATCGTATCAATATCGACCTCTTGTTTTAGGTGAAAACAAGACTATGACTTTGGATAATTACGAACATTTGATATATCAAGATGGAGATATTTTGAAAAGCTTAATAAACTACGAATTAGTACGTGGTAATGTCTCAGAATTCAATCAACTCCTATCATTTCTAAAATTAGGAGAAGTTACTAGACACGAAAAAGTATTGAGCAAGTCAAATTTATCATCACTTTTATCTAAATCACGGTTTACGAGAGGTTCCCATATTGGAGATAACGAAGGAATGTTAGTTTTGAAAGGAAAAGTTGACGTTGAAGTCATTTACGATGCCATTTCCGGTTGTATCGAACTTGGGCAGTTTGAATATATTGATGCATTGTTTAATAAGCTTTTGATTCATGGTACCAAAGACCATAAAGTTCTCTTCCAATTGACTCAAGGTTATAAAGATCAATTATTGCTTGCAAACTATCCAAATGCAGAAGAATTATCGATTCATGTGTTTACTAAAAAGCTTATCAAATTATTGATAAAAGCATCTACGGAATCTGATGATTTGGGAAGATTAATGTGGCTTATCCCACATTTGGATTTGTATTTGGAATATAATTATGAAAGTTCTTTACCACACATTGAAAATATAAAATTAAAAAAAGGAGGTGGAAGAAATGAAGAATTCTATGATGAAGACAAAAATTCCAAAATTGATTTGGAATTAATAGAACGAATTTATTCTGCCTTGCTTAAATTTG
The DNA here is from genome assembly GCA_030582715.1 of Kodamaea sp. yHQL449. Lineage (NCBI taxonomy): Eukaryota > Fungi > Ascomycota > Pichiomycetes > Serinales > Debaryomycetaceae > Kodamaea > Kodamaea sp. yHQL449. The sequence continues at coordinate 220,993 of JAJMGT010000010.1, read as the reverse complement.
GTCTTGAAGGTAAATTAGTGACATATAATCGGATTTTAGATTTTAATAAGTCGTTATTTTAACGACCAATATATTTCTTTTCAAAGTATCTTGTAAAGGTATAACCAATGAATGTGAAGCCAAATGCCAACTCAAACCCAATGTCACCACCATCAATACCGATTTTGCGACCGAAAACACTGTGATACCATGCTTGGTCCATACCAACAACAACGCCGGCTACACCACAGAGATATCCGAAAACAGATGCCCAACCAACAGGATAAAATGATTTATCATTATATCTTTCGTAATCATACGCTTCGAAAGATCCTTTGTTATAAATGAAATGTTCGGAAGAAACAATACTGATGTAAATTCCCAAGGCATAAGCAACCAAGTTCATGAAGTTTTGAATGACATCCAGGAAATGGTAATATGCTGGGATTGAAATAGCCAATGAGATACTACAGCCTGTAACCGTCCAAACGAACCTTGGAACTAAGGCTAATTTGGACCAAAATGCTTGAGCTGAAAGTGATGCAGAATACATATTTGGAAGATTAGTAGCGATAGTTGATAAAGCGAGTAAAACACACAAGAACTGTCCAAACCCGTTCAAAGAGTCAACAACCAATATCTCGTAGACCAACCCTCCAACAGATCCCTTGTTATATGCATCGAGATACTTCACGTTTTTTAAAGTAACGGTACCGGTAGCTGCCCCCAAAATCATGACAACTGCAAGAGGTATCCATAAACCAATTAAGATATTGAAAAATACTCTCACTGGATTTGCATTACGTGGTTGATAAACTGTATAATCAGAAGCGTTTGTTGCCCAACCAGCAGTGAAACCAAAAATAGCAGCACCAAAACTTAAAACGTTACCTGCAGTTGTTGGTCCACCACCCAAATCACCATAAGTGAAATCATGGGTCATGGACAATCTTACAGCAATGGCAATGAAAACAGCCACATTAGGGACCCAACACCATCTATCATAGATATGAATAACATGGTACCCAAAGAAGGAGACAGTGATTGTACATATAGCCAAAATAAGACACCCAGCCCATGGAGGTAAAGCACCGTTATTAACGATCGCCAATAATTGGGCCGATGACATGATATTGACGGCAGTCCAACCAATACAAGCAATAGTATTTAATAATGATGCAATTCTAGTACCATAATTCCCCAACAAGAATCTTGTTACAACCATTTGTCTTAACCCCAATTTGACACCAAAAAGCAGAAAATAAGCAACTGGAATTGCCCCTAAAAGGGTGAAGAAAACAATGGTTAAAAACGAAGTCCAGAACCCTAAATCGTATGCAGTGACACCAAGGACACCCAAAGCATAAGTCGGTATAGAGAAGTTTGTCGATAACCAAACTATAGCTGCATTTAAAGTCGAAGTCTCTGTTTTCTCTTCATCATTCGCTATTTCAACACCCTTAGTTTCTGCGTTGATTTTCTTTGCATATTTAAATAAAAGACTTGCAAAATCATCTTCTTGATCGCTCGAAGAGCTATTGGTTGCGTCATACGAAGATGACTTCTCAAAATCCTTCTCCATCTTAATTTATCTTGATTCAGTCTTACTTGGCAAGAATTATTTAACCGAACGAGAAGAACGTTTTTCCGTACTAACAAAATCTTAAATTGCGAAGAGTACGAAGAAAAAATAGATCTCGTAATAGAAAAATCAAAAAGAAAAATTTTCCGCGATAAGAGCAAAAATAGAAATAATCGAGATTCGAACGGAATTTATACAACAATAATTTAAATTAGATACCCCACGGGCATCTTTGCAATCGTGGCATGTATGTAGGCCTGTCTTAGTGAGCACTCGCTACATTATCATGAGGAGAAATATATAATAAAGATCGCTTTAGTAAGGTCATTTAGGATTTAGAAGGGGCAATAAAGGGTGATAAAAATCCGAATTATTAATATTTGTAAAGTGACGTAATTGGACATTTTATTCGCCAAATAGTGCTATTCTAAGATCGGTGTAATAGAAAATTTAACAAATAAAAAAAGGGATATTATAAATGAGCTAATAGTCTGCGTAATCAGTATCCCTGCTAGAAAAGTTATCTTTCCAGCACAATAAGTTGTCCTACAAAATCATTTCTAATTATTATCTTATTAATCTATAAATAAACGGAAATTAAATTTTATGAACTAAATCAAAAGTGTTTCGGCTTAACGGCCAATATACTTCTTTTCAAGAAGTCTGGTAACGTTGAAACCAATGAATGAGAAAGCAAATCCTAATTCGAAACCAATGTCACCACCGGCACCAATGCGTTTACCAATAACACCAGTGTACCAGGTTTGGTCCATACCGAGAACAACACCGGCAACACCACAACAAAAGCCGAAAACACCAGCATAACCGACAGCATATGACTTCTTATCCTTGTAATTTTCATAATCATAAGACGAGAATTTACCACCTCTGTGAATAAAATGTTCAGAAAGACACATAGATTGATAAATAGCCAAGTAGTAAGCAACCAAATTCATAAAGTTACTCATGACTGCAGCGAAATGGTAGTAACCTGGAATAGCAATAGCTAAAGTAACAAAGTTACAAGCAATTGTCCAAAAGATTCTTGGAACACGAGCGAATGGCGACCAAAATGCTTGAGCAGACAAAGCAGCAGAGTAAACATTTGGAATGTTGTTGGCAACGGTAGACAAAGCAAAGATAACACACAAGAACTGGCCAAAACCATGTAATGATTCATCAACAAGAATACCGTAAACCAAACCACCAACAGACTTTTCATTGTACAAGTCCAGTAATCTAGTATTATTAATAGTACCAGTTGCACAAGCAGCACCCAAGATTAAAGCAAAGATCAATGGAAGATACAAACCTAAAAATATACCAGTAAAGATTCTAACCAAGTTACCATTACGTGGTTGGTAAACAGTATAATCAGAAGCATAAGTAGTCCAACCAGTGGCGAAACCATAAATTGCACCACCAAAGGACAAAACGTTACCGGCGGTTGTTGGACCAGTTCCAACATGACCAAAATCGAAACTATGAGTTTTAGCCATTCTAACAATAAGGGAAATAAAGACAGCAGAGTTTGGAACCCAAGACCATTTTTCATAAGCATGAATAACATTGTAACCAAAGAAGGAAACAATAATAGTACAAATAATTATAATGAGACAACCAGCCCATGGTGGTAAGGCACCGTTGTTGACAATGTTTAACAATTGAGCGGAAGTCATAATATTGACAGCACCCCAACCGACACAAGCAATAACATTGATGAAAGCAAAAATTCTCATACCAAAGTCACCAAGTAAGAACTTTGATAAAATCATTTGTCTTAAACCAGTCTTAACACCGAAAAGCGAAAAGAAAGCAACTGGTAAAGCACCCAAAAACGAGAAGAAGATGATTGTCAAGACAGAAACCCAGAAACCCAAGTCAAAGAGGGTAACACCCAATGCACCAAGAGCGAATGTAGCAACAACCAAGTTAGCAGACAACCACATAGTAGCAGCATTCATGACAGAATCGTCAACTTTTTCTTCATCGGTAACCAATTCAATACCTTTAGTTTCAGCATTCAATTTGGAGGCCAACTTATTGAAAATATTTAAATGTTGAGTTTCATAAGCATTACCGGACCCAGAGTCATAATCCAATGATTTTTCAAAGGATTCAGCAGACCCTTTCTTAATTTCTTGATCGTAAGACATATTTAGTTGAGTTTTGATAAGGTTATCTCAAAACTTAAACAAGATTGTTTGAATATACAGAAATATATATGTTATATAAAACTTTAGAAAAGGAACAATGGAAAAGCTAAGTCTTATATGTGCGCGAGTGATGGAAGAAGGAAAAATTTATTTGAAAAAAAGCAATCGCAAAAAAAGAAACGAAGAAAAAAAAGTTAATTAGCTTAAAAGGCCGAGTCTATTTTCCTTAATTAGCTCGTACACCGCGGGAATCCCATTAAAAAATACTTGCGGAGTCATAATTAATGAGATAGGAAATAATCGCTATCAGTGCCATGTCTAACATTCAAGTGCATCTACACGCGAGGCAATTTTTTTTAATCCTCAAAAATAGATAGAGCAATCGGGTCTTGCCGTGGTCTACAATCATTGCTAATATGTCTATTATCTATTCTTCAGTCGTATCTACCACTTTTCAATTGTTATAACCAACCTTACTTTCTTCTCTGCTTTATTCAATTCTTTCGGCCTGATGGCATTAAAAATCTTCTTATCATCTGCATCGACAGATTTTTTATGAGGCGTTAAATTAGAGATTATAAAAATTAACTAATACTAAAAGAATATTAATTTCATTCCTTATCTATGCATAAGTTACCGAAAATAGAATAAAGCAGAGAGGCCGTTTGCAGTAGTAAGTTGGATTTTGTTTAACTTTAATTGAAAACGAGCGTAATCTTTCTATTGTTCAAACCCCGATTAAAGTTCCCTAATCTTGATGAGCATATTTTAATCGAAGATGTATTGCACCGCTAACTTTTATTCTTTTTAAATTTGTACTTCATTGGCTTATGTAATAATAAAGCCTCTTTAAAAATTTATTAAATTAATTAAAATGCACAAGGAGTCAAGTCTCATAACCGTCGTTTTTCTCTTTTGGGATATATTGCGGTAGAATTTTGTTGCTCAAATTTTTCCATGATAAGCCCTCTACAAACGAAATTATGCTCATGATGTAAATTGTCACATTTCAGATCCGTATAATAGTCGCGCGACTTATTGTTTAATGTTCAGATACATTTTTTTTTTTGATTTAAAAATTAATACATTTTTCATAAAACAATTCATACAATATATATAAAACTCATGGTTGGATACCGTTAGCCAACAACATTTCTTTCAACCTGAATACTTCTTCTTCCAAACTTTCTTTATCCTTGATCAAATCTTCAACCTTAGATTCCAATTGGGTCATTCTTTCCATCTTTCTTGCTCTTGATCTTCTAGCGGCTTCGGTGTTCTTAGCACGCTTTAAAGTCACAGGATCAGAAGACTTAACTTCAATTGGAGCCAAAGGCTGGGATCTTTGTTTCTTCGAGTAGGTGACGCATCCAAGATGATCAATCTTTGTAGATGACTTTTCAGTTTGGTCAAGTAAAGGAGTAGGTAAAGTAGAAGAAGGGTTTGGAGTGAACAACTGTGGGTTAGCAGAAGTAATAGATTCAGCACGAGGTCTTTTGACAGCAAATTCAAAGGATTCTTCAAATTCACTGTAAACTCTCTTAAGTTGAGATTTAGATCCTTGTGCAGCAACAGTCGAAGCCTTTTGGGCTTCTGCTGCTGCTGCTGCTTCGGCAGCTTCAATCTTAACAAAGATCTTAGCATCGGCCAAATCTTCCTTCTTGACATCAGCAAGAGGGTCGAATTCATCTTCCTCTATACCTTTGCCAACAAGATCTTCGGTGCTCTCTTCACCAAAAAGAGCAACCCAGTCATCCTTAGAGTTGACTTTGGAACCGTCAACAATAAAGTCGAGTTCGTCAAACATAGGAGTGTGGTCTTGCAATTGATCATGCTCATCCAAAACATTGGAGAAGACAGAATCTAAAACACTCGAATGGATCTGGAATGGAGAAGTGTGATATGTCTCTTCTTCATTCATACCGGACCCTGCACCAGCGATATGGGATTCGGGAGAAGTCTTTGAGTCATAATACTCGGCAGCTAATGTGACCGATAATTCGTGGTGGCTGACAACATCTTGCAACATTCTCTTCTTAGAAGAATCGAAATGTTGGTGGTTAGTATCAAATAAATCTTGGGATTCCAACATCAATGGATCTTGGGATAAAATCATAGGGTTGTTTGTAGCAGACATTTTTGTAATAGATTTTTTTTGTATTTCGATAATGGGAACTTTAATAATTGGATAAGTAAATTGGATAAGTAAATTTAATAACAAATAATTAACAACTAGTTATGGTAGATATGTATGGGGATAACAAACTTTAGTAGGAGGGGACAATAACAATATTATAAACCTGGGGCGATAGCGACAACGTCATATTGGACGGGATTAAAACGTAATTTTCACGATAACATTTTTATAGATTTTAAAATTTAAAAACAACAACTGATTTAGTATGATGTAACACTTATTTTATTGATTATGATAGACGATAATAATAAAAAACTTTTGTAAAGAACAAATATTTGAATATTTAATTTAGGCAGACATTTCTAATGACTTTAACTGATAACTGGGAATAATTGGGAAAAAGTAAAAAATGAAAAATTGTTGTTCTTGTTGTTGTTGTTGTTGATAAGAAGAAAAGGAGAACAAAAGTTCAAAACTAAAACGGGGATTTTTGAAATATATATACCGAATTAACGAGGAAAAAAAATTTTCACAGGGCAGTGCACAAACGTCCTAATGAGGTAATTGATTATAGCGGCTGAAATATGCAGGAATCCTATAGTAAATCTTGAACTATTTTATATAGTAAACCTGTGTAACTTTGAGACCGCATGAAAAAAAAACAAATCGTAAACGTAAGAATTCTTGGACAATTCATGCACGAGAACTAATAGGCAGGATCTTAACAACAGTAAAAGTTTCGTATTACGTATAGAAAATATTATGAGAAAAGGGGAGAATAGGTGGGGAGTGTGGGCCAAATTAACTAAGCTTCACACCAATTCATTTCAGTATGACTCATACTTCAATTTGAATTCGTAATATTGAAAACTTCTAAATAAGTTAATTAAGCACACTGTTTACTATTCATATTCTTGCAAGTAAGGTAATTACAAGAAATTTCAATTTGGTTACACAGAAGCCAGTGCATGTATTGTGATAACATATTGAGAGTAAAATAGTAGCATACGTAAAGTATTAGATTGGCCGGTTCAGGGCCGAATTTGTGGATTTGAAACTACTGCACAGGCTTACACATATCGAGGCTGTTGGGATTAAAATTATGTTACACAAGGAGAACTAATTTTATCTGTTACGTAATTTCTCGATATGATTGGTCAAAATCACATTGATATCATTTATCACTCTAAAAAATATTTTACTAGCATAAATTTTAATTCAACTTGAACCATTTAGGAACCTTTTTCCCGCTTGGTTTACTACTGGAATGGCTCGTAACGTTGCTACCCGAACTAGCTGGTGATGCTTCTGTTTTCAAACCTTTTTCATCACCAGGCAACTCTTTTCGGTGGTTTTCTAGAACTAATTCTGGGAGATCATTTGAAGTCTTTACATCATTGATAGCACTTTCTTTAATGTATGGACCAGTAGTGGAAGCGCAATTTTTTCTCAATTCCCAAATCAAGCTTATTCTTTCACTTTGGAAATCGGGATTATGATGTAACAATATGTTGTTATGTGTAAATGACATTTCGATCATTTTAAATGGTGGATATCCAAATTTCAAATGATACTGGCCGATAAACTCATCGCGTATCAATTCGTCAATCTGTTTAAACAATTGTCCTAACTTGACTTTTTCAACGTCATTTATAAAGTTGATCTGTAAGATTGACCTATCTGGAAATTTAAGTCTGATCAAATACTTTTGTGGGAGATTTATAGTATTTAACTTCTTCTTTTTCGGTTTAGCACTATCTTGGATTAATTTATGATATGTTTGAGCTTGTGCTACTGTCATCTCGTAATCTTCGTCTGGATTTTCATATGTGGAAGTAGAAGTTTCTTGTGGGATGTATAGCCTTGGACTTTCTTGAATATCTTCAGTATATGCAGTTGAGTCTGGATCTGTCATTTCAACATCTTCACCTCTAGAGTTTTGAAGGTTTTCTTGAGTACTTTCGGGTATTTCCTCTTTAACAGGTTGTATGGTTTGGTTTACAGTTTCTCCCGATTCCTTGATTGTTGGTGATTCATCTTCAATCAGCTCCTTAATAGAATCCTTTTGTTCCAATTGTTTTTGTTCTCTTTCGTTTCTTAATCTTTCGTTTCTCTCCTTTTGCTGTTGTACTTGTAATTTCACGATTTCCTCTTGTGCTTGTCTTCTCTTTGCGTTTTCACCTTCACCCAATAAATAGTTCATTCTGATCACTAAATTAGATCCATCACCAACCAAATCTCTCAATTTTGTCAGATCATATACTTTCGAATCGTATGTGGTATTTAAGATAACCAACTGAGATCCTTTTCCTTCCAAAAACAATTCAACCTTGTGTTGGTTCTCAAATTCTTGAATTAATTGTGTCAAGCTTACAAGCGCTTTGATATTCGAAATCATAGTTTTCAGTTCACCTCCATCGAAATTCACAGTCAATTTAATATTAACATCTTTATTAGGGTCGATATTTTTCAATTTAAGCTTTAACTTTGAGTTGTTTGTTAAACTAGTAAGTCTAATAGGTAATGAGCCATCTAAAGCTTTGTCGTTGGCTGTGAACAATTGACCAACTACATTTGGATTAGCAATAGAAAACTTCTCAATTGATAATCGACTTAATTGACTGATGGTAGTACTATTTGAAGCACTGATCTTCTTTGTAACACCATTATATATGACATTGAGTGTAATTGCAGACATTCCGTGTTGGTCTTGCTATATGATAACTTTTATTTTTGATGGCAAAGATTTTAATTAGTGGCAAAAAAAATTCAGGTGCGATTTGATGGTAGTGATCCAGAACTCCAAATCATGTACAAAATATACGATTACAAAAATGTTTCAGTGAAACTCAAACTTGAGATTTTAGTAAGCTTACATAGTCAGTGAAGTGTTGGAGTCAAGTAGATGAAGAAACTGATTGAATATTCTTGATTACCATTTCACGAAATTTTCACTATGTGGTTTTGAATTGTGCACATTTCTGCCGAATGCGCTCTCTTTCTTATTGACTTCACACACTATATTTGAAGTCTTCAACAGTTAGATGTGAGAGAAGTTAGGTTTTGTAGAAATTATGGCTTCTCCTTGACATGACATCTCTTTAGCTATTGTCTTTATGCAGAAGATGATGGCATTGCTCGATATTTGTTATTATTAAAATACAGTTTTTTTTTTGTAGAATTTTGTTAGATTTTATGCAAATTATTCCATCAAGTAAAAAACTTAGTCAGGAATTAAAGTATTTCAATCAACAAAAGTACTATACGATGAACAGAGCCGCTTGATACTGGCCTTTGTATTCTTTATTTTACTAGTAATAACACAAGTTGTTTTTTGGTTTGGAATGGCTGCGAAAATTATCATTACCCGAATTATCCGAGAGACAGTAAACAGATCATGAGAGCGTTAATTATGTTACACACACGCAAATTGGTTTGCGCTATATCATTGAGGTATTCAAAATGTCAAAAATATCGATCCTATTTTCTACCTGCGGCTAACAACACGAATCCAGGTGGCTATAAGATCACAGAGAGGGGTAACGACTTTTGGTGAATCATCTCGTTTTATAAGTTTAATTATCAACTTTTTTTTGCCTACCAAACACAAAGCTTCTTTTTCTAAAGAGATAGCTGGAACTCAAGGACTCAGCATGCTGATCTTTAAATCAAGAAGACTTGTTCCATAGTTTTTGTGTAAAATTCGTTCCATGTCACGCACATCGGTTCTCCGATTTCGCGGAATTTGTACGATAGTGCAAAAAAGGGAATTAATTCAAAGGCAAAAAAAAAAGAGGGAGTATAGTTTACTAATTGTTACACTAGATTCATTACTTTTCATTAATCATATATACAAAATGTGTTCTTGTTTGTCAGACATCTTCCTTATAGTTTTGTCGGTATTATTTCCACCATTACCAGTTTGGATCAGACGAGGTATTTGTACTGCAGACTCCTTTATCAATATTATCTTGTTTTTCTTGGGTTACTTACCTGGTTTAATACACTCGTGGTATATCATTGCCAAATATCCACCATATGAAGATAATAATTCCAATGTTTATTATGTCTACAGAAGTGATTTAGAGAATCAAGCGGGCGTTCAACATCATCACCACCATCACCATAATGAGCCGCTTAGAAACGAACCCATCGCAAATGGTACTCCACAATTGAGTTATGGTTCTATAAACCAAGGCTCTTCTCTGAAAGCCGCTGCTCAGGCTCCTCCATCGTATTCCGAATTGGATAACAAGACCCAACACTAAATTTTTAAAGGGGTCAGCGCCCACTGCGCCACTCGCTATTAAGTATCGACTTTTAAATGTATACCATTAATTTGATATTGTGTAAACTTTGTAAATCTAAGTAGCTGTATATGTTTTATTTCATGTTTCTTGAGTGTTAGGTTTCAAGTGTATGACTTCATTGATAAGAACTGATAAGGAACCAAAAGAGGCAAAAACAAAAGATTCTGCAACACAAAATTAAAATTTAAATGAAGTTCTTATTTCAATTTATACTTATCTAACGACATAACATACCCTTTTTATAAAGAACTGACCAGTTATAGACATAAAGGTGTCTTTATATTCATTCGCTAACATGGTTTCGCTAGTTCAAAATGCGAACAATACAACGAGTAAACATGACTCATCCAGTAGCAAAGCAACTAAACCAAGCAACTGTTCGCCAGAATCTATAAATTCGATATCCTTTACCAATTCGTTTCTTGATTGGTGGAACAGTTCCAGAGATTTGAAACATCCTTCTAAGATATCGGCCAATGAGTCAGCCAATCTTAAGGATGCAAAGACTAAAAACAGACAGATCGAGTACGAACTTTTCAGAGCAATTTTATCAGATGATATTGAATTGCAACCCCCGATGACAGATCCGGTAATTGATGATGTTTCAGACAATAATAATACGTACTATGGTAAATTTCTTGACGTTCAATTAGAAGATTCGATTATTCATGAGCTATATCTAGAAAACAATACTATCCCGCCCGGAGATGATAAACCCGAAGAAGAGCATATTGTTATTATACATGGATATATGGCTGCGATTGGATATTTTGTTAAGAATATCGAACCGCTACTTAAATCTAAACCAGGACTTCGTATTCATTTGGTGGACTTACCTGGGTTTGGTAACTCATCGAGACCTCAATTTCCTCCTAGCTTGTTAAAGGAACCTCCAACAATTCACGACAAAATTGCACAGATTACAGAAGCTGAGTCGTGGTTTATTGATCGTATTGAAAAGTGGAGAATAAAGCGCAACTTGAGACATTTTAAGTTGATTTCTCATTCTATGGGAGCATACCTTTCGAGTTGTTATTTAATGAAATATAACAACCAATATAGATCAAAAGGATCGAGTGATACTTCAAACATTGTTGATCAGATAATGTTGGTTAGCCCCATGGGAACCGAATCCAGTTCCATTAGTTTGATAAATGATAAAAAGTATCAAATAAACCATCATGATCCCAATTTTTTTAATAAAGAGCTAGAATCTGCAATGGATCCATTCCAAGAGTTGAATGTGGGGGATCCAAACCTGAGATGTTTTGAAGAAAAAGAGTTATACCAGCTTTGGGAAAAATTAGGTCAACCTAGGTTCCCAAAAAACTTTATATTGAAGAATTTGTGGAAATACAATACTTCGCCATTCCAGGTCTTGCAGAGATTCGGACCTCTTTATTCTAAAATCTTATCATATTGGTCATTTCGAAGATTTGCTAATATTAAATCAAATGAGGAAGAGAACGACGATGAAGGTGAATCTTCGAATGATTTGATTTTAAAGCTTCACAACTATTCTTTCTCCATTTTTAACCAATATCAAGGTTCAGGAGAGTTAGCAATTGTAAAGTTCATCAATCACGAGATTTTACCAAAACTTCCCTTGTGCGATCGAGGCTTGTGTGAATATCTTATCGAATCCCAAGTTGAAGTCGACATCATGTATGGCGACAAAGATTGGATGAATTTTAAGGGCGGGAAATATATGCATGAAAAGATTCAACTACGAGACAGCAATATTTCCCAGTTTACGATAATAGAGGATGCAGGTCATCATATCTATTTGGATAATCCGGCCAAGTTTAATGAGCATTGTATCCAGTTCTTTAAATTAAACTGAAAATGAATAATATTTCTATAAATATATGTTTAAATATTAAATGTAGCCAAACAAGTGTTCTAGTTTTACCAAAAGATCTTTCGAATCATCTTCAGTTGTCTCTTGTGTAATTTCAATGAACTTATTAGCAAATTCAAAAGAATGCTTATTTTCAATTTGTAGCTTTAACTCCTCACTAATTTCAAATGCCTTGCTAATGACAGAATTAGGTAATTCAGCTAACTTGGCAACGTTTAACCCATACAGGTTGTTAACGACCCCACGTACCAAATTATACAAAAATATAACTTCTGGAAATTCAGATTCAGGTTTATATACCTGTTGGAACCCCATATGATAATTGACAACATTTTTCGGGTATTCATCCTCTAAAACATGTAAAGAAGGATAATGAGTGATAAATAAAACCAATGGTTTCAAAGGCATTTCGATCAAATAATGCAAAATCAGATGAGCAATTGCAATCCCATCGCTTGTTCCTGTTCCTCTTCCAATTTCATCCAAAATAACTAAGGAACGAGAAGTAATATTATTGACAATATTACTGCATTCTAACATTTCAGTCATAAAAGTTGAATTTCCTTTCAAGATATCGTCATTAGCACCCATACGTATGAAAATTGAGTCAAAGATCCCCATTATGGCGGATTTACAGGGAATGAAAACACCGATTTGATTCATAATTACTAAAAGAGCAACCTGCTTAACATATGACGATTTCCCTCCCATATTAGGCCCTGTTATAATCAAAACTCTATGCTTGTCATAGTGAATGTCAACATTATTTGCAACATAGTTTTGAATATGAGGTAGATTCTCAATTATTGGATTTCTGCCTTGTGCAACTTCAATGATTTGTTCATTTTCTAACTTTGGTCTAACTGAATTATTCATTGAACTGGCTGCCGTAACTGAGAGTAAACAGTCAAATGTTGATAAAATTCTAATGATTTTAGTGAAATATTGATAATGTTCGTCGATTTCACAAAGAAATTGATTGAAACAATCATCACATTGACTCAATAACATTTGGCGGTGATACTGTAATAGTTTGTATAGTTGCTGGGATTTTTCAGTTCTAAAACGTGAGACAGTTGTGGTACCGTTAATTCTATGGAAAGTCGATGGCAATTCATCAACCGCTTTACCATTTCGCACCTCAACTAAATAAGGTTCTCTATTATTAGTAATGTATTTTAATTGAGGACGTTTAAGTTGAACTTTTATATTTTCTAATTCTTCATTTATCGATTTTTCAATAGATGAAATCTCTTGTAACTCTTTTGAAATACCTTCCCAATTTCTATAATTTAAATTGAAGAACTGGATCTTTTGTTCATCTAAGTCTTGCAGTTCATTAATGATATATGAAAGATTAATCATACTCATGAAATTTGAGACAATGTCTACTTGACAAAGTTCTTGTAAATCAGTGAAAAGATTTTTCAATAATGAGGAAGTTAAATTTAAAGATGAAATACCTGAATCGAAAGTTTTTGTCAATTTCAGAACTTCATTGAAACAATTTAACATAAGATAAATTTCTTTTCTATTAATTTTGGTTGTTTTATTGCTAGCAGAATAGTGTGTCTTGATTAATAATTCTTCTAAATCTAAATTCTTACCGATATTATCAAGTAATCCTTTAAACGCATCTACCACATGAATGAAACCAACTAACATATCGTCGATAGCCATGTGACGTTCTTCGATTTCGCTTTTGTTTATAAGTGGTTTTGAGATCCATTTATGCAACATTCGCTTACCGAATTTTGTTCTTGAATGATCTAATAACCATATCAACGAACCTTTGTTAGAAGTCTGATCGGTCGAGTTTTGAAATATCTCCAACGCATGTAGCGTATTGCTAGGAAGAATCATATACTTTTGAGTATCTGTAAATGTTTTTATATTCTCTGGGATTGTAAAAATATTGCTCAACTTGAATTCATCAAGATATGAGATTAATTCTTTTACACAAAGTTGTATTGGTCTTGGGAACGTTTGATAATACTCTGTTAAATTCTCATATTTACCATCACCAATTTGATTAAAAAATCCGCTCAAACTCGATGAAATATCGTCTTGATTTCCAAATTGCTTGTGTACTATCAATACTTCTGGATTTACTAATTTGATGATTTTAAGCGTCTGTTTTGAAATCGAATCTCTTTCATTAACCACAATGATCTCACTGGGACTAAGGTATAGTAATCGCGTTTCTAATTCTGTCGTATCTATATTATCAACAAAAGAATCATAAATAATCTCACCAGTTAACGGCTGAGCTGCAACAAGTGCAAACTCTTTGACATTAACCTCATTAATACAGATGATGTAATCAGGCTCTTCTTCTGCAGTGCCCGAATTTCCACTTACATACTCATCACTCATGTAGGTTCCTTTAGTATACACACCGGTAATCTGTCTTTTCATCAAGTCCGAATTTTTCTCCATCGACTTGACAATTGATGATTCAACTTGCTTGACTACTCCAACCTTGTGGCCATAGGTCAAAAGTCTTTTAAGATTAATATGCAACTTGAAATCCGGAAACGAACAGTATGAGAACTGATCTGATTTTGTACCATCATCACCATTTTGAATGAACATAATATTTAAAATATTTGCACCAATCCTTGCATCTTCACCAAATAATTTATACTTATATCCAATTTGTATCACAAGTAGTTTATCTGTGTGCTGTTCTTTCAATTCCACTATTTGCTTTTCCAAAGGCGTTAAGCTCTTTTTTTTAATAGGTTTTGGTTTTGCCAGTATTTCCTGTTTACGTTTTGTAGCTGAAGTCTTTTCTCGAGCGGGAGTTGGGGCTTTGTTTGTTCTTTTGCGTACTGGCTTTTTCACTGGTTCATTCTTATCGTCCTCAATATCTATGATTTCTTCCACTTTATCTGTCTTATCATCTTGAACTGCGGTGTTCACATTATTTGACTTTACTTCATCTTGACTTTCTTGTGCTCTAGTATCTTTTTCCGCTGTCTTTTTGAAAAATTGACTAATTGAGCTTTGCTGTTTCGATTGTGTTGTATTCTTCCTCTTAATAGTCATTTAATCTCTCATCGATTCCATTTATTGATGTAGTACTAATTAAATCGGAGTCTGTCTACAATACGCAAAAAAAAAGTCTATAAAATTTCAATTTTTTGAAGTATGTACTTTTTATATTTAACTCCATTCATCTCACCCTACTAAAACTCACACTATTTATATTTGTTTTTTTCAAGCTGTCTGTGGAGTCATTACTGAAATTACCAAATCCGCCATTCAATAGTTGCGGAGGTGGTAATACAGGTGTAGTGAAGGAGGATTTCGACAATGCGTTAAACGTACTTGGGAGCGTACCAGACGATCTCGTCTTCCGTAAAACTGGTGGCACCTCTACATCCCGACTTCCACTAGAAGACTTGTTTGATAGAGAAGGTCGTCTCCTATTGGGTGATTCCATTTGGTTTAAAGAAACGCGACTAGTGTTTATCGGGCCCACGCGTGAAAGAGATGAAGAAGATGAAGAAGATCTTCTAGATCTGGAAAAATCATATTGCAGTCTGTGAATAGGAGAATGATTTAAAGTGCTGGTTTGTGAATTTGTCATTGAATGGCTTGGAGAAATTGAGGAGATTGAAGCTGATGATTTAGCAGTACGACCATTTGAATAAGCACTGTCATTGGTTGCAGTCGATTCATGAAGTGGTGCTAATTTTGTATCCGTAATCAATTGGTTAACAACATGTGTTGGACTCGTATTTATGACAGGCCATTTGTCATTTTCCTCAATTGATAACGACGTCTTGTTGTTTAATTGAATCGATGTAATACTTCCTCTCCTCGGAAACACGGCCGTATTTGCCGTATTGATTCTTGTGTTTGCCACAGAATTTGCAACTGCTGTAGCTGCTGCAATTGCCGCAATATTAGAAACATTATTGGTGTACCCTGTATCAATTGCTACCAGTGGAAGATTCAAAGACCCAGATGACTGAATTGAACGAGGCGATACTGACATCATATCTTCAACACCATAACTTATCTTCCTGTGTGGCCTAAAAAGAGCATCCCCTTCTTCGATTGCGTCATCATATTCATCTGCACCATCTTGTTCCCTTGTATTGAAGTTTCTAATTGAAGGAGAAATTGTGACCGATTTAAGCGAAGGAGTCTTGTGCGAACTCTGCGTGGCGGGAGTCTGTGGACTTCCACCGATAAATCTCGGCGACAGAACGGTACTTGATCCAATAATATTTGGAGGCTTATAGTTATACGTAGTGTTAGACCTTTGTCGTGCTGAAGTTGACTTATTTTTTGTCGACAAATTATCGGGTACACTGGTTGAAGGAAGTGACTGTGAATGTGCTCTTCTACCTTTTATCGCCGTAGGAAGTACATTAGGATTATCTGTATCTGTAGGAGTCACTGGATCCGGCATGTCTTCTTGTGCAGATTGAGTTTGTGACATTGGAACTATCGGACTATTTAAGATTTTATTTTCCGAAGGTAATGAAGATTGTGATTGATTATTACTCAAGTTAAGAAACGATGAATTTGAAGATCCATGATCTTCAATTGGAATTGATTCTTGAAATTCAAGTTCATTCGAAAATAAATCTTGTTTCAAAACTTTATAATGCTTAAGCAAATTGAAATTAGATGCATAATCAGTTGCAACCCATCCTGTTTTGTTCTTGATACTTTCAAACAGCTTTATCTTTGCCTTCAGTTTCTTTGTATCTTTAAATACCGAGAAGATGAAGTTATATAGTACCTCTATACAATCAAAATTGCCATATTGAAAGCATATATGCAAGCAAGTATCGCCATTTCCGTCTTGAAGGGTCCAGTCTGCACCAAATTCAAGTAGGAGTTTGGCACCTTCTTTAAATCCATGAACACAACTATAATGAATCGGTGTCTGTTTCAAATTTCCACCTGGGAAATTCAACCATATTTTGCCCGGAAATTCTTGTAGTAAATAATGCAATGTTTGAGAATGATGTTTTATGAGTGACAAATGAATTACCGATAATTCATCAAATGTGAGTAAGTCCAAATGAGAGTAGTTCTGATCCAACCCTCCCAAGTTTTGATTTAAAAATGATATAAGATGAAAGCAAATGAGATAATTCCCATTATATGAAGCATAGTGTAAATTACCCCATCCATCATGAGAAGGATCCACATTTAACCACAATTCAGGAAGTCGCAGTAGTAATCGTTTTGTTATCGGTAAGTTCCCTTGAATAATCGCATTTCTTAACCTCTCCAGTGGGTCTAACATGGTTTAAATATAGGTTCATCAATATTGGTATCCCACAGTATAGTAAATCTAGACCGAAAATGCAATCACCCCACTTCAAAAGTAATCTCTTTTTGTTAAAAAAGTAAAAATTCGAATTATTGAATGTTAACCCTAGTGACAATTCAATACTATCAATCTTCTAATTCTTTTCAAAAACTTTTAAAGTATGTACCTGTTTTTAAGCACTCCGTGTGATTCTTTAACCGGGGACGGGAAGTTAAAACAAGCGAAAAAAAATGTACGGAAAAGAGAGGCAAAAACTAAAAGGCTGAAAATTAAGGTACCCTCGAAAAATGCGAGCAAATCTAGTTTATAATTATCCAATAAGCGATTTAAAAGAATATAGACACATCAATAATTCAGAAGGAGAAGGCGATATTATCTTTAGAGCCTTTTAATGAAGAATCAGAGGTAGAAGGATTGAAAAAGAACACTTTCTTTTTTTTTTTAAACGGTGATTCTTTAATCTTCCGTGGTACCATTTATATTTTATTGTATCTGGTTTTGTTACCAATTCAATTCTGCTTCAAACCTTTATCAATAAATCTATTAATCAAGGAAACCGAAACTTCCAATCAAATCTTAGTTTTCAGTTCAGTTTAATATTTATCTTGATGAATTCCAACAATAATCTAAGGATACTAACGATCTCGGATATCCAAGGTAATCTCAGAATTTTCCATGACTTATACAACCAAGAACTAAGAAAAGGTACACCGATCGATCTTATAATTCATACAGGTGAATTTGGATTTTGGAATAATGATACGATCCAACAATATAATGACTTGAATTATTTAAAGCAAATAGTAGCTTTCCTGGAAGTATTAGAACCTGAATTGGTTGAAATTTTGAACAATTCAAGCTTAATCAATCATTCTTCAAACTCTTCAACAACTACACCGGGTTCACTTGAAGAACTTTATAGATTTAAAAGTAAACTTTTGGAATCCAAAAATTCAATAAGTCAGTTGAGTTTATATTTGAACGGAACATTACAATTACCATGTCCCGTATATACTGTTTTTGGTCCTTTGGATGATCCTAGTATCATTGATAAGATACATACAGGGGAATATAAGATCCCAAATTTGTATTTGATTGATCATTTGAACAGTTATGAAATTAAAACTCCTCTCAATTCTCAACCAAATATTAATCTATATGGATTAGGTGGTTCGTTGAAAATACATAGCTTGTTTGATAATGGCAATGTAAATCATTCGTCACTAAGTGGGAAAATTGGTGAACTCTGGATTAGTTTAATACAGATTGCCGAATTATATTCTAGAGTTACTAAAGATAAAATCAAATTTGAAGATGATAAAACTATCAATATCTTTGTGAGTCATGCTCCTGTCATTAAAAATCCCTTGTTAGAACATTTGGCGATCATTACAAACGCCGATTTTACGATTTCTCAAGGCTTACATTTCAGATATCCGGTGATGGGTAATGGGATGAGTTTTGTCGATAGTATGGGAGGTTCTGCAGGTTATATCGAGAATTACAGATCAAAATTTTCTCGTTTAAGAATGATTTTAGGTGAATTATGGCTAATTGTAAAAGATGAAATTATACAATTATTAGATGAGACACATATTCAACATGCTGAACATTCTTTTCAGTTGAGGGAATCAATTGAATTAGGTCTTAGTTTATTTGATAAGATACCCATATCCAGTAATGACTCATTGGATAAAATTATACCCTTGAGTTTAAAAAATATAAATCCTGATCTCGATGAAAATACTGAAGAATTAGATGCAAGCAAGAAGATCTTGAAGAGAATCAATGACTATTACTTTCAAGCATATTTCAACTTATGGCATTTCAATCTATGTGATTACATCTCAAATCAAGCTGCGTCAAATACTTTTCCATTAAATGAATCTTCATTCAATACTTCATCTCCAAATTCAAGGTCTATATCTCCTTCTTTCCCTTCACAATTATTTAATTCACTAACATCACAATCCAAAATAGAAAAGTATAATATAATGATTTTTAAATTAGATCCCGAGGGTAATTTCAAACTCGATTATGCTAGTAGCCAGGGATTTAATTTTGGCTTTAAAGTGCAGGCACAGCCTAAAGAGGAGCTTGTGATAAAAAATATTCAGTCTAACGATACAACAAAAGAGGATCGTAAATACGATAACATCAATCGTTACAATCGCAATGAAGATCGAGAAAATAGTCAAATTTATAACGATTACGATACCTCGCAAGATATCGGTTTTGCGGACGAAAGTAACGTGTCTGCTTCAACCCTTGTAACCCCTCAACAACATAAATTTAAACATAAAATCAGTGCAATTGAGTATTCTCCCAAAACAGGTGTAAAACGCCAAATTATTAGGTCAAATGGAGATACCTTTGACGAAAGTGAAACCAACCACGAATCGTCCCAAAACACGATAGCCACTTCTGAAACAGAAGAAGAGGGTGAAAATAGTAGCACAGATGAAACTCGTTCCAAATACGTTTCTAATAGATCATTACGTGGAAGAGGTCGTGGTCGTGGTAGAGGAGGTTCTCGTGGGGGAAGAGGTAATTTCCGTGGTACTAGGTATAGAGGTAGAGGTAAAAGCTACTAAAATCAACCATTTTCTTAATTTTGCTTTAATTTCACTTTAATCATTTATTTACGTGTGGGATATATATGGAATATTGTATTAATAGTAATAGAAGAAATTAACAATATTTTGAAATGCTAAATCAATATGGTACATCAGTAGAACTTTAACAGGCATTATATCAGATCAACAGCGACTACTAAGAATGCAATTAATGGTTTTCGAATGGTAGCTTTTGGCCAAACATAACTGGACCATCTTCCTTAACTCTGTAGAAAATGTAGAACCACATGGTAGCACCCAAAATCTTGGAACCCCATTTGAGTCTAGGATCAACGTGGGGCTTTGCTACTGCGGCGTGACGGAGGTATTTAACAGCGTGATGGCCTGCCATTTTTATAGTGATGTTTTTGATATATATAAACTCAACTTGATATTTGATTTTTTTTCGATTTGAAGATTGAGATTTTTTTCTCCTCCTTATTGGATGAATTGTATAAGAAGTCAGCTGATCTGACATGTGCATTTTTTTTACTTTGATTATTTTCACTTTATTTTTTAGAATGTTTCATTTCAAAAATAACTTTCGCCGCTTTCCCTAAATGGATAGGCTGCATTTCACAGCCAACAAAATACATTTTTTACAGATCTTTACCCTTTATAGTTTGATCAGCATGCAGATTTAAACGAAAGATTTAAAATTGAAGTAAAACGTCTTATATTCGATAATAAAGTACAAATGGTTCTATAAAATACATAAAACTTAAAACACTAATAAAGGCACCGCCAAAATGTGTATCGTTTGAAAAACCAATTCTAGAAGTGAAAGAAATAAAAAACTAATAATAATCCTAGCATAAGGAAATCCTAAAGCCCCCTGTAAAGCTTATTTACCTTTTTGTCCGTCGTCGTTCTTCCCCATATCCCTAACGTGTAACTTATAGTGTCTGGTCATATTCAGCTTAACATTGAACAGTTTTCCACATCCTTCCCAACTACACTTGTGCATTTTTTCACCTGTGTGAGAAAGGTGATGAGTTTTAAGTGAACTCAATCTTTTGAACTGTTTGTTGCATATTCTGCATCTATTCTTCATCAGGATATCCTGATTCAAATCGTAAACCGTTGATGCGATTGTTTTTCTTCTCTTCTTTGGAGCAGAATCAATTGAATCATCCATTATAATCGAAAAAGCTGAAGAAATCAGAGTGACGCTTTCACTTCTATTATCTAAAAATGAAGAATAGCCAGGTTTTTCTGTGTTGTGTTGGTTAGCGATTCCATAGTTTAAACCGAAATATTCGGTTGAAGCCGCCAGATAGTTTGTGAGACCACTTGAGGTACTACCTGGAGTTTCATCCTTCGGTATGTCGTTACCGGATAAAACCGGCGAGCTATTGGAGAAGACATTATGTTCGTTCAAGTTATTCATGTTGAACATCAAGTAATTGTAGGATGGTTCTTGTTGCAATGAGTCAGAAGCAACTTGTTGATGTTGGTGAGCCATTTGATGACGAAGTTGATGATGATGTTGAAGGTGTCCCGCGGAGCTAACCGGAGTCAAAGTGTGTGGAGATGAGTGTGCATATAAGCTGCTTTGCCAATCCAATACATTGTTATGACTGCTTGTAGAAGAGAAGTTTGATTCAGATGGAACACCGTCAAAGTTATCTTGTGATTCACCATACACATAAGTCGAATCCTTGAGAGGATTGTTTATGAAGGAATCAATTTGTTGATAGACTTGACCGGCATTAACCGGTTGGTTTGTGTTGGGTAAGAAATGGTCCAATTGTGACATTGGAACATGACGACCATGAAGTAATTGGTCCGAAAGTAAATCTCCGTTAACATAAGCAACACCAGCTTCAGCAGCACCATTATTGTTATTAAAAGTCAAGTTATTCTTCATGTGGTATTGAGGTCCTTGGATATGAATTCTTGGTTGTTCGTTAAGCTGCAGGTGGAACAGTTCAAAATCGTAAATCATATGTTCGTTTCTTATGTCTGGAGAAACTGAAGATTCTTGTTCAAATTTATTGTTCGAGTCCGGTTTGGTAGACAAAAACTTTTTAGTAATTGGATTATTGTTATAATGGTTGTTTGTATAAGAATACATATAGATAATCAGTTGTGAGAATGTTAATTTGGTATTAAAAAGTAATCTTGTAGAGTATTAATGATAATTTAAGATGTCAAAAGTTTTATATTTTGAGGTTTTTGATCCATATATATACTGTTCACAA
The DNA here is from genome assembly GCA_030582715.1 of Kodamaea sp. yHQL449. Classification (NCBI taxonomy): domain Eukaryota; kingdom Fungi; phylum Ascomycota; class Pichiomycetes; order Serinales; family Debaryomycetaceae; genus Kodamaea; species Kodamaea sp. yHQL449. Next base: position 198,847 of record JAJMGT010000010.1, on the reverse strand, counting down.
AATCTACAATCCACAAGACGATTATATTTCAATTAAAATAAAACAAAATAAAATACTATAAAATAATAATAAAAATAAAAATAAAACATCAAAAAAAGGAATGACAGAGTGAATATACGCCGATAAGATGTCTTTCGTTATGGAAGGATAATATAAGCGTCACAACTTAAAATGGAATTGTAATATTAATAGACTTTAGGAAAATAATTTTATTAAAAAATAATTTTTAAGATGAAAATTATATGCATTCAATGCACCGTAAAAGTTTTTTTTGCTTTTGCATCGATAAATATTAAAAGATATTTTCAACTTAAAAGGTATTTTCAATTGAAAAAAGAACTCAACGTAAATAGAACAATAGGAGACAATCGATTAATTACACAAAATTATCAAATTTGATATGTTCGATTTCACTCTGCAGTGAGTTAGGTAGTATATTGAACATAAGTTTGAGTACGATACTTGCATGCATATACAATAACATTTCGAAACAGGAATTTTGTGACATACGCAACTTGTGCGAGACAGCGTCAATTGATCAAAATGTAAAAGCCTCCTAACCCATTCCATCCAGCCATACACAGATTGATCAAACAAAATTGACGGATCACAAACAACGTCAACGCTTAAATTTTGGCGTAACTGTAGGTCCTTTCATAGTTATGAGCTTTTTGTTTTTTTGGTAGTTATCGTTCATTGATTGACATGTGGCCGCATTCTTTTAGTTGATCAAATTCACTAGCGAATCCATTTCGGGATAACAATCAGTGAATAAAAAGATCTAAAGCTGGAAAGAAGTTCGGGAAAATCTCAGCGGCTTCACCTTAATATGATTATGAACGTTGCTTAGATAGTGGAATTGCCACACCGAAACAAAGTTTAACGGAAAGTCAGAGAACACAATCTCAAATTGCCAAGAATTTTTAATTTTGTCGTTTGGCGAAGAGAGATATTATTTAGGAAAAATCAACGTAATGCACCTCGTGCAGATACTCGGTGACATGTTTTCAATTAACAAGAACTGAACTCAAAACTCCGCACCGAAAAAAGAAAAAAAAAGTAGATAAGTCGCCGTATCATGTAACCCACATACACTATTGTTACATTGTAAATTGAATTATTACGATTTTGATAGTAAAGTATATAGACATCAAACAATACGGAGTATACCCTTGATTGCTTTCAAAAACCGGAATTGAGGCCATTTTTAGAAATTAAAATGTGACATCTGGGAAAAAAGATATTCGACGCACGATGGATATCTATAAGGCTGACAAATTAAGACAATCGTTCTGGATCTTAACAAAATGTCTTATATGCACTCCTATATTTCATCTTGATGTCGCCAAACAATCCCCACATTGAGCGAATTGGTGCCTGCGCATTGGTCGTATATGCTATAACGATGATAATGCATGGTAATCGAAAACACCTGGGGGTTGCAATCACAGGATCCTTCTTCACTGGTAACACTCTTTCCGTATAAGAACTGTTCCAGTTTCATGTTTTAAGCCTAATGCATATTGGAACGTTTCTACTGAGCAATACGATGTATACAGAAGGAGCCGAGGTTGGAAGGGAGGGGTTCGGGCTACGGAGATCAGTGGCAGGTTCATGCGCAGCACGGGAGATATTAATTCGAGAGAAGACAATATGTTTCACTCTCAGACTAATCTAAATCAAGAAAGCAAGTTTTGTTTTTGTAAGGATCCCATTAGGAACCCAAATAGTCCGTAATGGCACCGCCTTACTAATAACATTCCGCCTTGTCAAAATGTACGCTTCTTATCACCATATCATATACATTCAGGTACTTCGGGTTATTTTGTAGCGATAATTTTGATGATGGCCAATGATAGTAAAAAATTAAAAGTTGCTTACTAAGAAATTTTGCGATCTAAATGTTTCATAGAACTAATGATCATATGTAATTTTAACTAGGTGTCAAGACATTTGACTCCGTGATTTTGTGTTAAGTTTTTTCTTCTCAAACTTAGGTGACATGGCTAGAAAATCTTATGGAGTAGGCATATGCAAAGTCGACATCAATTTTCAATCGTGTCGAATATACGTCGTACTAACGCCTACAACCTCACCCCTCTCTCGCGCACATTCTCTTTTGTTACTAGTACTCTTAAGGTATGGTGTCAGCTATTTTACTCAACAGAAATGTATTTTTATCGTGCATTATCAAGTTTACTAAAATACATAAAAAAAACTAAGCATATGCATGATGTATTGAATTAAGCGGTATATATTGAGTCAGGTTTCACGTCGTTCCTTTTTTATTTCTAATATTTTGGGAGTTAACTGATAAATTTTGGATTAGGATGGTTGTTTCGCAACCAAAAAAAATCTTAAAACGTAATTACGTCGGAAAAGTACCGGGTGCGGATCGAAAAATCGAATGCATATGCATACACCATTCTGCTTTAGTAGTATTTTCTTTCCTGTACATTGGACTCCGTATCTGTACTCTGTCAAAAAAAAACGGTTGTACGACGACCATTTGTGGAACCCAGTTTCTGACTGCATCTGGTAAATGTGACAAAAAAATTTTACGGAATTTAAATCGCCAGGGCACAGCACCTTCATGTCGAAACCAAAATGCAGAAATGCCGCTCCCCACAGATACGCACGCACCGTTAGTTTGTAGCGCCGGATCTCCGGTATATTATTATACGACAGAGTGGGGCGGCGGCGATACTTCCGAGCGCGTAATCACGGGAACCACTTATGTACCTGATTCCGTGTATGCTATTTTTATTTTTGAAGCCACAGTGGGCTTTTAATGCCCGACAAAGATGAAAAAAAAAAATTACAAGCGTAAAATGAAATAAGCACAAATCACTAATTCACAAAAAAATTTTTAAAGTTTTAATCGAACGGCATTGGCGGACTTTACTCCAAAAGTGGTAAACAATTATCGTTAAACCCGTTGTAGTGACATCTTGCTTTCTATTATTCAACTGCATACGATTTACATGCCCACCAGTTACAGTACATGTCCCTTTGATGACAGAGGGCTCCTTAATCCTCTGAGGCATTCGAATACACACCAGACACGTAATTTTTATTTTCTCTTGTGTGAAATGGTTATTTTTAGCTAGCCGCGCTGGGACATTTATTTGATTGTTTCTTATTAATACGCTGAAGATCTAGAATGCGAATAGATAATTCAATCTAGCATTGGCTATCTTATTACTAAACCTGTTCTGCATTTGAAGGCAGGGAAACGAAAAGAGGGCTTTGCTATGTGTATCTTGCTTGGGCATGATTCCTACCGATCGGTGTAAGGTACGACATATGACCTGAGTACTAGAATTCAAAGCCATGGATTAGTTAACACATATACTACAAAGCCATCAACTAGTTAAGGCATAAAATAATTCAAAGCCTTTTATGATGTACGAAGTGCACGGTGAAATCAAAAGCAGAAATATATGCACAATGTGAACGGTAATTTCAAAACTACTAACAATGCAACATGTGTACGCCAAAAAAAACACAATTTGAGATTAAAATTATGAGCAATATTTTATACCCAAGATAATACTTTAATTACACGTGATGTCATACTAAATGTTGGAACTTTAATACCATTTCCTATAAATTCTCAAGCCTGTTCACCACTTTTTGTTCGCACAATCCATATCCATACCAAAAAAAATATATATCTCGCTAATTATTACCATTTTTTTCAAACTTTTTTTTGAGCACGTTTTCCTTTTATATCTCAAAATTACAATTATAATCTCATATCTGTATATTCTGAAAAATCCATATCGTTTAACTGAAAATCTATTACCTCAAATTTTGTGTCTAATTTTAAGTCTTGAATGTTGAACTTTGTTCTACAATTTTTATTTTTTTCTATATATACTCCAATCGCCATATAATTATTCGTTATTTTTCAAATCATCAAATAATTTATCATTCCATATCTAAAAAGAATTGTCGGACAATTTTAAGAAGGCGGCATACAAAATGACTTGCGTAATTATGCGCACCCGCGTTTTTGATATTGTGTAGTTTATTCTTTATCCACTAAAACCTGTCTTCCATCTAAACATGTTCCAGTAAACTGAGGAGACCTTAACTTATTTAAATATATTTGTCATATATCTAATATTTAAATCGTCATGTTATTCGTTTGTTAAAGTCTATGTTTTTCTTAAATATCCAATAATTGCTTTCTATTGTCATTCGCTTTTCAAATAATACTCTTTTCATTCTCTCCGTTTCATTGTTCTGGTATAGCAATACCCAATCGGCCTACTGTCAATATGTCTTCTGGGGAAAAAAAAAAACATAGCTGGTGTTTGGATGTTTTTGAGTACAATGTACAAAACAAAAGCTGGCTGCGAAAACTAAGCCAGCAGCTCGCACAAACTTAAACCAGCACCAATCAAACCTAGATCGAATTTTTTACGTCATATCCTTCAGATTTAGCCAATTATTTGATGTCTTATAATTAAACAACCCTGAATTAAGCTTTTGTACCTTAGATTCCTCAAAATTGCCCCTTTCTAATTATTTGACTTACTGCTGACAAAAGCTGGTCAGCAACATTTGTTGTTTACATTTCATTTAATATCTATTGTAATAATCTATTTTTAGTCAGGGATCATACCATCTACTTTTCAATTATGCAAGTAATTCTATCAAAAAGGTAAATTTAAATGAAATTACTCGTATACCCCGCGAATTTCAATCTTCGAGGACGAAAAAAGAGCTATATATAGCTTATGCCAAAATAGATATAAAGAGTTGTAAAATTCCCTTTTTCAATTGACATAATTTCCTTATTCTGCAAACTATACTAATTGCTAAAATAAATCCCCATTCCAAAATGAAATACTCTATTGTCACTGCTTCTTTAATTGGTTCTGCCATTGCCGGTTACATCCCAGGTGAACCTTGGACAACTTTTACCCCTTCTGGTGCTGTTCCTACTGGTGCTTCTACAGACTACCCAAGTAGATTTGGTATTCAAATTGTTACTGTTTCTCCAACCACTAGTCCAACTCCAACTGCCGCTGCTAAGAGAGATGGTGTTCAACAGATCGGTGATGGTCAAGTCCAATTACAAACTTCCATCAGTTTAACCACCCTTGCTCCAGTTCAACAAATTGGTGATGGTCAAATCCAACATCAAACCACTGCTTCTGTTGTTGACCAAATTGGTGATGGTCAAGTCCAACATCAAACCGCTTCTGTTGTTAACCAGATTGGTGACGGTCAAATCCAACATCAAACCGCTTCTGTTGTTAACCAAATTGGTGACGGTCAAATCCAACATCAAACCACTGCTTCTGCCGTTAACCAAATTGGTGACGGTCAAGTCCAACATCAAACCACTGCATCTGGTGCTACTCAAATCAGTGATGGTCAAGTCCAAGCTACTGGTACTCCAGATGCTGCTGATGACTCCAAGATCCCAACTGCTTGTTCTACTGATGATTCCTTGTCAATGAAATTAGATGGTTCAGTCTTGACTGATTCTCATGGTAGAATTGGTGCAATTGTTGCCAACCATCAATTCCAATTCGATGGCCCACCACCACAAGCTGGTTCCCTCTACGCTGCCGGTTGGTCTATCACCACTGATGGTCACTTGGCATTGGGTCCTAGTGATGAATTCTATCAATGTGCTTCAGGTGATTTCTTCAACATCTACGACGAAAGCATTGCTGCTCAATGTTCTCCAGTCAAATTAAGTATCATTAACTTGGCCACCTGCTAATTCTTTAATGACTCCATCATTTTCAATTCTTTTGCTATGTCTATTTTTTCATGATTTCATTTTTCGTCTATTCCCCTCCAGTTTCTGAATAGGAGGTTTGATTTCTTTTCGTTCATCGTTATGTTAACAGTAAATTCCTGTAAAATAAAAAATTAATTATAACAAGCAATCTGTAAAATATATAGTTATTTTTAATTTGAAAGGTTTCGTTTAGGAAAAATAGTCTCCCAATAGAGCTATTTGGGGTATTTTTCAGATCTATATTTAGTACTATTGTGTAGTTTCTCCGCACAAAATGAAAAAATTTGGGGTAATTTTCATTTTTTTGGTCATAGAGTTATAATCTACATAATAAAGTATGGTAATCTATCTTTTTTACTATATATAGAACTATGTTTCATCTCTTCAAGAAGTTCTTTTGCTTCAGTGGTGACTTGATTGTGTTATAACTAGAATCACTAGTCATAGTGTAAGCAACCCTAGTGTACATAGAATTCTCTGGGCTGTATACAGGAACGGTAGATTCGACTCCATTATCTATATCAGCAACATTTCCCATTTCACTATAATGCAAAGTGACAGAGCTGAAGTTGGCAAAAGGGTCGTTTGAGTCAATCTTACTCTTGGATCCAGAACCTGAAGAATTGACTTGTGAGTAGATATTATTTAAAGAGACCGAATTTTGACCATTTGTGTCACTGAGGTTTTTGCTAGAATTTATATGCGGAATACCACTTAAATCATTACTTTCTTGTCTCTTTTCAACTTTTTTATTTGCCTTTGTCAAAACAGGAATCATAGGAGGTTTTTGATGTCTTAATAATGCCCATTGAGTGTTTTTGAAAAATATATGTTTCTTAATATCGGAAGCGCCTGTTCTAGAACCCAATCTTTTTGCCTCATCTTTGATTAATAGCTTTTTGATAAGACTCTTACATCCTGAAGTTACAGGTTGTGTGTCCAAAAACTTGACATCTTTCTTCAAAACATTCGCAAATGTCTTTTTTCTGTCGGCACCTTTAAATGGTGTCGTACCATATAACATCTCATAAATAAAAATGCCTAGAGTCCACCAATCAACCGCACTGGTATGACCTTTACCTCTAATAACTTCTGGAGCAATATATTCTTCTGTACCAACAAATGAATTCGTTCTAAAGCCATCGATACATGCCTTAGTATCCAACGTTGGCCCGTTATAATGATCAGATAAATGTCCTTTACTAATAAGAATCTCGGGGTTTTTAGAACCTTCACTTTGTTTCGATAAATCAAAGTCACTAAGCATAATATGACCCGATTGATGTAATAAGATGTTCTCGGGTTTTAAATCACGATAGATGAACCCCATGAGATGTAAATATTCAAGTGCTGCCGTCACTTCGGCCGCATAGAATTTGGCATCATTTTCCGAAATCGATTTGGTTTCCCTAGTTTGTAATGCACGAAAGAATTCACCACCCATACAATATTCCATACAGAGATATAAATAATCACTCGATTGGAATGAATGGTATAATGTAACAATAAAGGGATGGTTACTTGTGGCCAATATTTCTTGCTCTGCTAAAGCACGTTTGATCTTATTTCTTTCAATCATTTCTTTCTTATTCAATATCTTCATGGCATAAAGTTTATTTGAGGCCGTCTCACGTACAAGGTAAACCTTACCAACATCACCTTTTCCCAATAATCTGATCTTTTCAAAACAACTTGCATCCACTTGAACATCCATGATTTTGGTAGATGCACTAGAGTACATTCTTTCTTGTGTATAAGTTCTGGGTCTACCAGTGACCTTCAATTCACCAATGTGCTTGTTAACATCAAAAACTTCTGGTTCTGCACTTTGTGAGGAAGGATCCAAATTTTCGTCTTTATTCTCGGTATTCGAATTCCTATTGGATTCATTAAGTAATCTATGAACTAAAGGTGCCGATGCAACTCTTCTCAAAGTTCTTTGGAAGGGAGAAGCAGATGGAAAAAAAGTACTTGGTGGTGCAAGTGGAGGTGATTGTGGTCCTTGTTGTGAAGGCATCATGATATTCAGTTCGTTGAAATTCTTTAATTTCACGTCATATTGGTCAATACCATTTTTTGGTGTCTTTGGTTCTGTTAATGTAGCTGGTTGAAGGGTAGGTGATTGAGGTGAATAGACTGCTGGAATCTCTTTTTTAGAGTTCAAATTGGTATTACTTAAATTTACATCCGTATTGTAAAATCCCTCTGTTTCGTTGTCTTCTCTCTCGGAATTAGAGTCGTCACTGCTTGAAAATTTAGAATGATGGACCTTTGGTGGCTTTAAAATGTCTTCTTCAGCTGAAGCGTCTACTTGAGACCCTTGCAGTTCATGTTGTTGTCTATGATTCTCATTAACAGAAAATACAGAGTCATTGTGTCTCAAAGAAATTGATAAGACATCACCATGTGCAGATTCAGCTAATAATAACTTGTGGTTTCCATCTTCTTCATCAGCCAAATGTGGAGGTAATCCTTGGTGTGCAAAATAAAGACTCGAGGTAACAAGTGAAGGGTTATTATGACCTGGGATCTTTGATTTTGGTGAAGAGTCTGTGTTATCACTATAAAAATTAGTAATAATTTGAGGAATTTGAGGTTCGTTTTCCTTTCCTTTCTCGGTAACTAATTTGCTAGACACTGATCTCTGGTTTTGTTGAATGTTTTGATTGTTGGCCTTCGACAAAGCCATCGGACTTGACTGTGATCTTTTTCTACCAAGAATGAAACGTTTCATTATATTTGGTTTTGGATCGGTTAATGGTTCATCATGAGGATATTGGTTCTCTATATTATATTTGTCATTAAATTCGTTACTTTCATAATTTTGTTGTTTTTCCTTTGTTTTCCTTTCGACTTGTTCTTCTTCAATTATTTTCTCTTCCTCTTCTTCTTCTGTAATATTGGATGATTCTATCAACTGATTATCTAAAGTGGGAGACAAAGAATTACTCGATGATTCATTTTGATTAACAGAAGAAGTTGACGGTGATGACATTTTGAAAAGATTCTTTAATTTGATGAAGCTAGGTTGTTTTTTAACTTCATTGTTACTACCCGTAACGATCGATAAAGAAGAATTTGAAGAATTTGAATTCGTATTTGATTGAACATGGGTTGAAAAAGGAACTTTAGGAGAAGGTAAATTCTTGTCTTGCAAGAATTCACTATCATGACTATTTTTGGAGCTCATTTCAGAAGTATTTCCAGCTGATGGAGAGCTATGATCCTTGAGGAATAACAACTTCGAAATTGAAATGGACCTTGATCTGTTTCTTGAATGTGATCTTGAAGTTGATGAGGAGTTATTCACTCCGTTTGAAGGATCTTCAAGTTCTGGTCTTATCAAGGGTGGTTGGCTTAAAAATGAAGTATTGTTTTTACCTTGATATTTGTCAGTATGAGATGCATTTTCATCTTTTTGAGAATCAGATAAGATTGCGTTCCGAAATTTTTGATCGGATCGAAATGGATCAACAGAGTCTGATTTAATACCTCCATTTTCATCAATATTATCAGGATTTATATTCCCTGCTCCATTATTGTTACCGAGGTGAAATATAGAATTGTAAAAGTTAACCATTATCATATGATGTAAGCTTGTTCTTTGTAGGGAATGAACCAACTAGATCTAACAAATAAATCAAGTATGAAACGAAGGTGGTTCTAGTGATCAACAAATGAAACCGACCTACTAGTGTTATTGTAAGAGTTTTATTGTGACTTGCTCATTAAAAATGGCAATATGCTTACGGCAATTTAACTGAACTTTAAAATGGAAACTCAAAAAAAAAAGACTCGTGTTTCTTACCAGGAACCTTGAAAGCAATTTTTTCGGACAACTCTAAATATGGAAAGCCCGAAAAACACATCTAAATAGTGACCAAAAAAGAAATTACGAAAAATAATAAAAGGAGAAAGAAGAACTAAGACGATTTGATGTTGGAACGATAGTATTGAAATGGAATTACTTAAACTTACTATTTCTTAACGAGCAAGTTTGACAAGTTTTACAACTCCGCCGCGGAAATATTTGCCGCAATTTAATCAATGAAAAAAAAAAACTATGTGGGGGAGAAAAAGGAGCAAGTGGAAATAAAAGATAAAGAAATTTCTCCATTTCTTTTTTTCGGGTTTATTGATTAAAGTTCGCGCGTTCGATTCTGACGACTGGTTATTTAGCATACTATAAATATTCTAACACATGCATTAGGTACTATACAATCTATTAATGAACACGGTAGTATTCTCCTTTTCCTTCCTAAAACCTCTATTCACACAAGTGTGGAGGCAATAAGAAGTTGGGGATCGAGTTCTTGATATGGTAAACATGACCACATTCACCACAAAGCATTTTACCTTCCACTATTTGGGTTTCCAACAATAACGTGTGTAAATCCTTTAAGATAGTTTGGTCGTCTTCCATAATTGGATCCAAGTTTTCTGGTTTTGTAGCAGGCAAGGTGTCATTACCCAAATCTCTAGCCACTTTCAAAATAGCATCCCAGTTTAATCTTTCCAACATGTGACTTATGAATTCAGGGTTGTATTCTATTTCTTCTTGTGCCAATTGACATTCTTCATATTTCAATGGGAAAGCATGTGTAGATGTTTGGCATGACTTGACAGCACATCTGACAAAGTTTGTAGTTAAAAATTTCATGATAGAATTTGAGATGAGTATATGATTTCGTTTCTATTCACTTTAATACTAGCAAATATTATGTTTTGTTCTCAAATGAAAAGCTTATTGATCGTCTGAATTCTCTTTAAATACCAACTAAGGTGTCTAGTTACTATATATGAATTATGATTTAGTCTGAGATGCCTTTTGATTTAGATTTTCGATTAATTCAAAAAAAAAGTGAATTATCAAAAATATCACGTGATGAGATGAGTATTTTTTGGAACTAACGAAATGCTCTAACTATTTAACAAATGTGAAGATATCTAAACTAAACATGTCACGATTACCAAAGCTCTAGTTTACACCCAAAGTTCTTGATTCTAATTTTTTTTGTCATTCTTCTTTTAGTTGTGGTGGTTTGACGGTCAAAACTGGTAATCTTTAATTTTTTTTGTATCATTGCACGACCTTTCGAGAACGAACATTTCAATATCAACAAAATCGGTGGCGACATATAATTATTGCTATACTTATCAACTATAACTCATAACATATAAAGAATAATAGAAATGTCACTTCAAAAATTGACAGGCGAATTGTACCAATTGTTCGAACAAGAAAACTACTCGCAATGTCAGAAAATATTACCTCCAATCAAGATTGAATTGATCAAACATAACTTATTGGTTCCCTTATTCTCAAATACTGAAAACAAAGATCAAATTAATGATTTAAGAGTAGCACAAAGAATCTTGGAAATCGGTGCATTGTCTTCATTATTAACAAACAATTATGAAGGATTTGAAAACTATTTTGCTCAATTGAAACCATTCTATGCCAATTCAAAATTACACGCCGCCAAAGAAGTGGACACCGATACTACCAAAATTACTTCATTATACTTGTTATATTTGTTATCCCAAGGTTTAATCTCTAAATTCCATATTGAATTGGAAACAATTTACAATAACAATCAATATAATACCGAATCGGATAAATATTTGAGTTTTCCTATCAACTTAGAAAGAAATTTGATGGAAGGTAATTACATTAAGATTTGGAAATTACTTAAAGAAGACAAGAATTTACCTTGTAAAGAATATGGCCATTTCATAGATACTTTGATCAATGCCCTTAGATTTGAGATTGCTAAATCTTTAGAGAAGACTTATGACTCGATCCCTATAAATAATTGCAAGAACTTATTGTATATTCCTCAGGAACAACCAGATGCAACTTTTGAAAAGATTTTACAAGAAGATTTACACGTTACCAATTCTAAAATTGAAAATGGTATCATTTACTTTGGTAAGTTGGACAATGATTTGATTGCGGACAATTCAAGCACTGTCTTTAATGTGTTAAACTATGCCGACCAAATTGAATCTATTGTGTGAGTACAATCGAGATTACCTTAAAGGTATACGCTCTCATATTAAATCATGGTATTTATATATTAGAAACTCATTGCAATGAGCTGTAGAAACCTTTGTAAGCTACATCTAAATCTTTTAAGAATATATCTATATCATCTTGCAGCAAATCTTCTTCAAGATTGTTTAACTTGATCAACCAATTGACTAATTTTGATTTTCCTTGGAATTCAAGCCCACTTCCATCATTCATTTCGTTTAGATTAATCACCAAATCACTAAGCAATGGATGCAATTGCTCTTTCAGTCTATAATTCAACTTGAGGGCATCCATGAATGTGATAAAATTACCTGTTATTTCAGCAATAAGTCTATTACCCTTTGAAGCACTGCCTGGAATACTTCCAGTATTATTGGTAGATAAGGGTACTTGAGAACCATCTAATTGCTCTATCGTAGAAGGCATGCCCAATTCTAATCTTTTCACAGCCAAGGGGCACAGTATATTAAATTTAACGGAAAATAGGCTTAAAAAGTTGGATAAATCAGAAGCAAGATTTGAACCTAGTAACTCTTGTAATATCGGTATATTGGCAGAATCATCTTTCAATGCCTTCATTAAAATCACATGTTGATTTATTAATCTGAATGATGTTGAAGTGTATGCATCTTTTTCTGTGATATAATCCTTTAAGAAGGCATTTTCAATCATTTCTAATGTTGGAAGAATCGAATAGATCTCAGCCAATGAATTATAACATGTTTTATGTGTGGATGATTTCAACAATGATGACTTTGTGATTTCTTGGTGTGTTCTAATATTTGACGATGCTGTATATGATGATGTAGACGTAGGTGCATATGATGGTGGAGTATTCATCTTGTTGATACTTTATGGAGTTCGAACCGTTTTTAAGTTTTGATATTTAGTGCTACTTTATCTACGCGAATATTAATTTGATCGCAATATGAGATCTTATCAAAATTGTACTTAAACTTAAATGCATAATATAATTAAATTTAGCTACTAGTATATATAGTATTAATCATTAGTATAAAAGGTTTGCCGGCTATTTGATAACAGATCAAGACTATTTCTGGTCTGGAGGAATAATACTTCCGTCTAGAACTGTCAAACCATCTGAGCCATGCTGTTAATATCATCCCGTGGCTGCCAGTCCATTGATGTGATTGGGATGAGCCGGACCAACAAAGACCCCAAACCATTAAAGCAAGCGACTTTTTAACAATAGCAAAATTTCCCTATTCCGAATCTACAATCCCGATATCGCATCCATTGAGTCAATCGACAATTTTATTACCAAACCGGAGAAAACAGCCCAAATACGTCCGTTTGCTAGCCTAATTAATTTGTTGAAAAGCATAGCGTACCCGGATACATCTAGATGAGACTAAAATTGAGTTCTGAGTTAAATTTCAACAATATTTTCGGATGTTCATCCATTCAATATACTGTCATGAATGACAACTGCTTTTTTGCCGCGATTTGCTGTCTAATTTCTTAGCAATTACAAGAAACCCAGTGGAGAAAATTCGAAAGAAACTTGATTAAGGCCTCTTAAAAACTAAAACCGGCACTTTAATCTTCCAATTGTAGCTTGCGATAGACTGAATATCTGGAAATAGCAGTATGACAAGCTGATTTTCTTAGATTTGAATAAATATGGTCTCATTTTCAATAGGTTTTCTTTAAAGAATATTTCTTCACTTGGATATACATACTAATCTATGAGTTGCACCAAATTCTTTCCCAGCTTATTCAGTCCAAAAGCTTCCGCGTTGTATCCGAGTCGCACCCAGTCAGTTATTGTGTTCCTGAAAATGGTTGAGGGAGGGTTAAACCTGCTAATCAAAGCTATGGTATCACTATACTTCAAACAGCCAACTAACTGACCGATCAATTGTTTGCCAAATTTAGCTCTAGCATACTCACATTCTTTCATTATCCACTGTAATAGGTAGTCGCTCGATATCCTATCATATGGACTCACGGTGATTGGAAGTCTAATTTCGATATCTTTGGCATGGATCATTTTCACTTTCAATACAGCCTCGTACCTGATTGAGAAGAGTTTTCCCAATGTGGTGAAGCCTTGCGTATGAGTTAAAGGTATACCTTCGTCCAATTCATCCATAGCCTTGTTTTTCGAGATATTGATCAGTTGTATGGCCAAAGATCCGTCTTCATCGTCATTATCGTCATCTCCATAACCGTCAAACCCAATCGAGAATCTTTTCAATGTCTGCCCATTTGAAGATTTGTTCGTGTATAATTGTAAATAATCATTTTCCATCGGAAACTCGAATTGAAATTGATGCGAGATCCCGTTTGTAGTTAGTATATTTTCATTCACGCCAAATTCATGACTTTTTGTGAATAGTTTGATCTCTTTCTTTGCTGGCAAACCTCCTTCATGGCACTCGAGTATTTCTTTGATCTGAACGGTCAATTTATTCAAACGAAGGTTTCTCTTTACTATACTTTTCTGTGCATTGGTCAATACTTTAGAGTATAGGGTAAACTCATCGCGAGGGCCAAGCGATGAAACAGGTAAAGACAAGTCCACTATCACCTGCTGGTTACCCGAAGTACGTGTCTCAATAATTGGTTCATTGAACTGTCTATAAAGTGGTAGAGTATCGTACAACTTTATTGCAACGGGGAAAGATTCCATATAAGTGATTTCTGAGTCGACAGCATCACCACAAGAAACAATCACACACAAATTATGAGTTGTCAGCGCATCCCATAATGGGAATTTACCACTGGAAATGATATCTCTTGTTAGTGGAATAAGAACTGGAATGTCTAATCCGAGCAATACTTGATGAAACTCATCATGGGGTGGCCTATAAGCGAATGGGTTCTCATATAGCTTATATTCTCTGAATGTCACGTTTGATCCGATTGTGGAAGGAACAGATACTTTCTGTGTCGTACGGAGTTCGACAGCCACTGATCGTATTTTGAAGGGAGCACCTTGAATGGGTCTGATCTCAATGACGGTTTCAATACGCGGCTTTTTCTGTTAGTATGTGAAGAAAATAAAAAGAAGAAATGGTTTATCTAATGTAAGGCTACACCATGAAGTTGAAGTTGTCTTCCATTGATCCAAATGAAAACCTTCAATAAACATATTATCACACGATAGTACATACCACACTTCTCGGTACACCAGGGCACCCGCAGACTATGCTTTTCCCTGAAACACGTAAGCTAGCCACCACGGGTGAAGGGACTTTGCTCTGTTTGTTGATATCCAACATTCGATAACTCATTTTAGAGAGACCCAGTATAGACTCAATTTTCGGGCTTCAGTTTTTGTTTGTTCTTTCGCAATTACACCGCCGAGGGTTCAAAGCTTTGGTTTTACACTTTTTCTAAAGCAAAGGGGAATTTGATGTAATTGAGTTAGTCAACTGATAGAAGCTGTTTATGTAGTGTCCTATAAATGAAAAAGATAATTATAAACCCCTTTTTACATTGTTCAATTCCCGATAATCGAGTAATATATTTTTTTACATAATTAGCGAACTTTTCGCAATAATTTACAAAAATTTCGCAGCTTATTAACGCTGAAAAGGTTTATTATAAAGAATAATATTTAACTGTGTTTATAGGACACCAGGAATGATAGCCCAAGGGATGCTAAAGTCTTCAAACTTCAGTTTATAGTACGCCCAAGTCTGAACCGAAGTCATACTCAAGTTTACAGCTACAAATAACAAACTGAAAAGATAATTTGCTTGGATCAAACCAAAACCGTTGATACTCAATAGAAATATCACAAAGTATGCCTGTATTTCATTGAGATAATGCGCCGAGGCCGAAAAGCGGAATTTGGGGACCGAATACTTGCGCAAATCGGCCAAATGAGAATGGTTTAAATACTGATCAACCGAGGCAGCCAAAAACGCCCCAATAAGAAGGTATTCGTACCCAGTAATATCCTGCCAAATTTGAAAGTATGAGTATTCATATACACCACATCGGCTCAACCCATAATAAGTTATTATACTAGTCAAAACATAGTGTTGGATCCCGACAAGATAGTGCATGATATGCATTTTTGAGCTAGGCAGGTATTTGCTAACAAATAAGCATTCGTACCAACGACGAAGACCTTGAACAAGCAATAAAGCATGAATAAGTTTCAATTTCCTGAATGCGTTCAGATCTGCAACTCCATTGGTAATACTATTCGAAGGATAAATTTCAATTAGGACAGCTAAGGAGGTCAAAAGGATATAAAAATGGGTAAAATATGATTTGGGAACTGTGAGTTGACTGATTTTTTCAATTATCCAGATCAGCTGGCGTTTCTTTTCATTCAATTTCCCATGCAATAACAAATTGTGGAAATGAGGTATGAACTTGACCACAAACAAGCAGACGATACTAAATGTATATAAACCTAGTGTCACATGAAGTGGATCGACACTGGTCATTGCTTGATATGGTCTAAATATGAAATATTAGTTATTGGGAACACTAATATGACATTGGGTCTTGCACGACCAAATCAAACTTCAAGTGGATCGATGAGATAGGGTGTAACTAAGACTGTCTATATTTTCCTTCTTTTCGCTTTAGACATGCCTTCCATCTGTATTTACTCTTCACGAATTGCTCTCTTTTCTTTATATTTCAGCTAATTTTGCTGTTTGCTCTTTGCTTTCTCCGCCATTTGTGCTAAAGACCGGTTATGGGCCGGTACCGCAATTTTTCACCCTTCACGGCTTTATGCATTCGGTCTTATTATGGTGGTCTTCTATGAGTCGAAGAAGCGCAGCACCAACATTACAATTGGTTAAAAGTACTCACCATCTGATATACAAAACTATAAATATTACACGTATGTCGTTTCTTTGCCTTATTGTAAAAATGTAAGTTCTTCGGTACAAAAAAAACTCTGACTCACAAATTTTCTCGTCGAGGTGATTCAGAAAAAATCATATATAAAGATAACGATTTTATATATTTTTCAGTCAAAATCAACCATAAACTTATAATTATAATACATTATGTGTGGTATTTTTGCTGCTTACAGGCAACCTGAAATTGAGGCTTTCAAAGCCAAAGCTTTACAATATTCGAAAAGAATCAGACACCGTGGTCCAGACTGGTCTGGTAACGTTATTTCGGGCAGCACGATCTTATGTCACGAAAGATTGGCAATCGTCGGTTTGGATTCTGGTGCTCAACCAATCACTTCCGAAGATGGCAACTTTACTTTGACCGTCAACGGTGAAATCTATAACCACATAAAGTTGAGAGAAGAGTTCAACGAATATCCTTTCAAGTCGTTATCCGACTGTGAGTCAATCATCCCTGTTTTCCAGAAATACGATTTGGATGCTCCAAAGTACTTGGACGGTATGTTTGTGTGGGTTTTGCACGACAAGAAGAACGACAGAGTTGTTGCTGCCAGAGATCCAATCGGTATCACTACTTTATACATGGGTAAATCTTCAAAAACTCCGGAAACAAGATACTTTGCTTCTGAGTTGAAATGTTTGATTGATGAATGCGATGAAATCACTGCTTTCCCACCTGGTCACGTTTATGACTCAAACACTGACTCGTTCACCAGATATTTCACTCCAAGCTGGTGGGATGCTTCCAAGGTCCCTGAAAAGCGTGTTGACTACAAAGAAGTTAGAGAAACATTGGAAATGGCTGTGAGAAAAAGATTGATGGCTGAAGTCCCATACGGGGTCTTGTTACTGGGTGGTTTGGACTCGTCTTTGATTGCTGCTATCGCTGCAAGAGAAACCCAAAAGGCCGCACAATCTCATGGTGCCGAAGGGATCGATGCAAACAAAGAATTATCTGGTGTCGATGCCTCTGGTTCCTTGCATGCCAACGGTTGGAACCAGTTACACTCGTTTGCCATTGGTTTACCTGGTGCTCCAGATTTGATTGCTGCCGAAAAAGTGGCTCGTTTTATCGGTACTGTCCATCATTCTCATACATTTACTTTGGAAGAAGGCTTGGATGCTTTAAACGATGTTATTTTACATTTGGAAACCTATGACGTTACAACAATCAGAGCATCGACCCCAATGTATTTGCTTTCGAGAAAAATCAAAGCACAAGGCGTCAAGATGGTTTTATCGGGTGAAGGTTCCGACGAAATCTTTGGTGGTTACTTGTACTTTGCCAACGCACCATCTGCTTACGACTTCCACGATGAATGTGTCAAGCGTGTAAAGAACTTACACTATGCCGATTGTTTGAGAGCAAACAAGTCGACAATGGCTTGGGGTGTTGAAGCAAGAGTTCCATTCTTAGACAAACAGTTCTTGGAAGTATGCATGAACATCAACCCAGAGGACAAGTTGATCAAGCGAGATGAAGGAAAGATCGAAAAATACATATTGAGAAAAGCTTTCGACACGGATGACCCAGATGCTAAGCCATACTTGCCTGAAGAAATCTTGTGGAGACAAAAGGAACAGTTTTCCGATGGTGTTGGTTACTCCTGGATCGATGGTTTGAAGGATGCTGCTGAAGCTGCCGTCACCGAAGAGCAATTGGCAACTCCAAAACCCGAATGGGGCGAAGATATTCCAACCACAAAAGAAGCCTACTGGTACAGATGTAAGTTTGACGAAATTTTTGGATCTTCGAAGGCTGCTGCTTCTACAGTGATGAGATGGGTTCCTAAGGCCGAATGGGGCTGTCACGCTGACCCATCCGGAAGATACGCCACTACTCACGAACACAATGTCACCGATTAATTGATAGAATTTTTGTATATACACTGTAATTTTAAACCAGATGCTACTATTATGTAATTTACAAGATTTCTGCCAAGTATTGCTTGACGTTGTTGACATCTCTTTTATACCAATTGGAGTTGATTTTGATCTTATCCAACGATTGGTAGTAGACTCTTTCGAAACCTTGTAAGTTTTTGTCGTTGAAAAAAGCAACGATTTGGTCGTACTTGGATTCCGATTGGTAGTTAGAGAAGGTCATCTTAATGAATCTCTCCAAAACAATCATATTAGTAGACATTAAGTCGAAAAATTTGGTATAATTCGACAAAAAGTATTGGATGAACTTATCTTTAGAAGCAATGTTCTTTGAAAGAGAAAAACCAAGGTAGTGCGAGTCCATGACTGGAACTATCGAGTTATCAAGCAAGTATTCAAACAACTTTTGGATATAAGTGTCGATTTTAACTTTACCGATAGCACTCAAGGCAATTTCTCTCGAATCCATATTTGTTGGATGGGTAACTTCCTTCAAAATGAGTTCGAATTGTTCTTGCTTGAGTTGTGGAGAGGAAGCAACAGAGCTGAAAACAAACGTCTTAAATGATGGGGGGATGGTCTTACCTTGGGTCCATTCGGCAAATAATTCTTGAGCATAGGAATCAACTTCGGGAATCGATAAAGTTGCTGCATGGTTTAAAATGTTGCTTCTCAACTTGATCTGAACAAAGTCAGAATCATCGACATTTCCTGACTTCAATTGATTGATGATTTTAACAGCCTTGTTCTTGTATGCCAAAACCTTAAGTTCGTATAATTGATTGATCAATTCGGAGTCATCACCTGTGAAGGCAATACTAAGTTGATCCAATCTTTTACCCAATTCCAACCATGTGACGTAATCAGTGTCTAATTCTGTGGCTTCAACGATCGACTTGAACAACTTCAAGAACGTAGAAGTGACATTGATACCAGCAGTAACAGTTGAAGCAACATCAGCGATCAAACCTACTCTGTCCTTTGAAGACATTTTGGTGATATATGGCAAGATGTTGTTTTCCAAGATTTGTGTAGAGTAATTGACTCTATAAGCACCTGAAGTGTCCTTATTTAACTTGAAAAAATCCTTCGATAATGGGAAGTTTTCAATAATCAAGGTTTCCAGTTCAAAAGAGTCGACTGAAACTTGTCTCAACGACGTCGAATCGGAAGAGATATTCAAAGGAACCCACCATTTAGTTTCATTTTCTTCAGAAGTGGCATCTCCACTGTTTAAGAATCTCGATTGTTGAAGTTTGAGTGAGTTCGAAGCTTCATCTAACTCAACATTGATGATTGGGAAACCAACTTTCTCGATCCAGGAATCCATCAATTGGTTGACTGGCTTACCAGAAACCTCACCAATGGCACCCCACAAATCCTCTGAAGTGGCGTTTGAGAACTTGTTTCTGTTCAAATAGAGAGCGACACCCTTCAAGAAGGTTTCGGTTCCCAAATAAGTGGAAATCATCAAAATAGTGGTAGCACCTTTCAAGTAAGAAATCGCATCAAATAACTGGTCAATTTCCAATGCACTGACAACAGAAACCTTGATTGGGTGAGAGCTTCTCAATCCATCTAAGTTAAGGGCACTTTGGACCGAATCAGAAACGAAACCGCTGAAAACATTCCATTCTGGGAAAAGGTAATCTACAGCATAGAAACCAACCCAAGTGGCAAAACCTTCATTGAGCCACAATTCATCCCACCATTTCATGGTAACTAAGTTACCGAACCATTGATGTGCCAATTCATGCGCAATAACATAAGCAACCTTTTGCTTATATGAAGGATCAGACTTTTCTTCAGAATACAACAATGCAGTAGATCTATAGGTGATGAGACCCCAGTTTTCCATGGCATTATGACTGAATGAGTGAACCGCAATTAAATCCAACTTTGGTAAAGGATATTTGATTTCAAAAATTTTTGAGAAAAAGTCAATAATCTTTGGAGTAATTTCTAAAGCTAATTTGGCCTCTTCGGAGTATCCTTTGGTGGTGTAGATTCTAACTGGCAATGGCTTATTGTCAAAATACAAGCCTTCGGTGAAAGCTTCAATGTACTCGAATTCACCGATGGCCCAAGCCAATAAATAAGTGGACATAATTGGAGTAACGTCGAATTCAACGGTCTTCAATTGGCCATTTTCAACTTCTTTAGCAACAGGAGTATTGGCCAAAGCAGTCCAGGACTTTTCGAGGGTAAGTTCAACCTTGAAAGTGGCCTTTAAAAGAGGCTCATCGAGACAAGGGAAAGCACGTCTCGCATCTGTGGCTTCGAATTGGGTTGAGGCCATGTATTTTTGAACACCATTTTCAACGTAACCTGATTTGTAGAAACCAGCCATGTTGGTTTGAAGAATTGCATCAAAAGATAACTCAACAATGAATTTGGTTTCTTTTGATGATTCGATTTGTTGGTCGAATTTGATGACAAAGAATTCCTTTTCCTTGTATTCGGTCAATGAAGTAACTAAAACAGCTTTAGCGGAGCCATCAGCAGCAACAATTTTGGCGCTAATACCTTCTTTCGAAACACTGATGTCTCTATAGTTCAAGTGCAACTCATCGGTGGCTTCAACGGCGTCAAAGTAGATAACAACCTTACCATTATAGGTTTCTTTGGCGATATCGATGTTGCTAACGGATAAGTCATAGTGGTATGGCTTCAAACTAGCAGGCAACGCCTCGTAGTATGGCTTTTCGACGACGGTTTGACACATCTAGTATTGACTATAAGCGAAAAAGTTGGTGCCCCAGAATGAAATTTTTCATAAACTCGAGCCCTTTTTTTTCCGTACCACTATACGGCTTTCGACGGCTTTTGTGGTCGAACCGAATATTTGTACAAAGGTATAAGAGCCTTCCTATTCATTTTGTGTATTTATCGAGATTCAATTACGTAATTGAGTTGTTCCTCAAAGAAATGACCACTTATATGCATTATATTAGTAGATCTAAACGGTTTGGTGGGGAACCCTATTCTTATATTAGAGTATGATCTAGTATAAACGTATTTATACAAATCTGTTTCTATGAGTTACTCGGTATCTCCCTTCTTTCGATAAGGAGAATGAGGTAATGTTTCCGGGGTATGAAACTCTGTTCATATTATGCTGTATCTTATCGTATCATTTTGTTTTTAGACCCACTCACGCATATTGTGAGCTATATTTAATTTTTCGTTGGTTGTTATAAAAAGTTAATTGGTACTTATCAATATCAAGACAGATGAAACTCATATTTCTCTTACTAGGTGTATTCACTCAATTGTGCGTCGGCCTGAGTGGATTTAATCCTAGCGGCAAACCCTCCTTGGACTACCAATCAACTGGTGCCATTTGCAACTATGTTCAATCATCGGGATCGCGTAAGGGGTCCATCGAATTGTTTATTAACAATCTACACACTGATGATGAAGAAACGCTTAAAGACTTCAAATTACCAGTTTTAATATTTAGATACATCGATATCCTCAATTTTTCCAATATACCTGCTGTTGAAGAGTATTATGGATCATATGCAGATTCACAGGAAGGTAAACTTGAGTCATACCAGGATTTTGTTGATTTTGAAGAAAATAAATTCGATTTAAAGAAATACAGAGATCTGGATATTGAAAATGTTTTGCTTTATAATGACTATGTGACTTTGGATCAAGATTCAGAAAACGATAAAAGTCATGTCGATATTGTTTACACCGTTGAGCAATCGGGAATGTATTGCATTTATATTGCACCACCAACAGATAAGGGAATAACCAAATTGGATATTCCAGTAATGTTCCTTAACTCTCACGGATACTTGTCCTACTTGAATTACCTTGTTTATTCTCAACAAAAGTATTTGATTTTGCTCGGGATTGGTCTTTTTGCATTCTTACTTAATTATATTCTCCGTTTTAAAGTGGGAAAAGACTTTCAAAACATGAATTCGATTTCGATAATTTCAAAAGCAGTTATTTTCCTTGCCTTATTTCCATTTATCGCCGTCCTGATTATTTTATTTTTATTGGGTTCTATTGAGAATAACCTTCTTTTGAACTCGATAAATGGGGCCTTCTTCCGTTTCTTGAAATTTGGAGGTGCCTTAATAAACAATTCATTCAATATTTTGATCAACTATTTTATTTTCATGTTCAGTGCTGGCTATGGTGTCATATATTATCATAAAGCTAACAACCACAATTATAGAATTATCCCAACAAGAGTTCGCAATATAGGGTTTATTTTATTAGTAACCAATTTTATTACTCTTGTTTTGGTAATTTTGCTGACACCATCGGAACAATCACAAGGGTTTTTGGTTCTAAGCACGGCTGGTCCATTTTTGGCACCCGGTACAGTTTCTGCCAACGGCGGAGCTATGGTTGGGCCACCTATCTTTTTAGCCAGCTCCTTATTATTAGGCGTCTTGCCAATAGTTTGGTTTGGGTTCACTCTTTACTTCTATAGACAAACAAGACAGCTTATCCAAAAATTTCCACCTGTTCCTAATGCTGGTTCCGAACTGAACGAACGTATTGTTAAATCGTTTAAGAATTCGATCTTGGTTATTTTCTTGATCCCTTTCGCCGTTGCTATTGTTCTTACTTCTTTTAACATGTTAAAGATGATTAATTCAGGTACTTCTTTAATGGATGGATATATCAATGATGGTGATAGCACTCCAGAGAGAACAGGATTGGACATTAGTGTATTTTCAATGCAGATATTAGAGATGACAATGAATTCGAATAATCTTTTACCTTTATTATGGACCAATTGGTTGAGTTTCTTGTTAAAGATATTCTTCCTCTTTTTCATATGGATCAAGGATAACAACGGTCTTGTTGTCGACTCAGAGGTTGCCGACGTATCGCAGTTTGAAGTTGAAAGCGATGTTGATGAAGAAGATCTTGTCGTTTAGAGATTTCAAGGTCGAAGTGAATATGATTGAACAAAATAACTACTCTTATATTTAAATTTGCATTTTCAAGAATTTCATATTTAATGCTCAAGAGACCTGTTACGGTATTTAAAGGAGGTCTCAATAAAACCAGTTTCATGTCATTTGTAGTGTCATTTTATTACTATATATCATATATATTGTTATGCCCTAATAATACACGGCGATCGTTTACAATTACTATACAGAGAATGGGGTCATAGGAGGAGAGAGATAAGAGAGAACAAGCATTTATCTACGTTTGCCATGACCAGGCTTAAATCCCTTCTTCTTGTTTTTGCCATTGAATTTCTTTCTGTGGCCATTTCCCAATGATCTATCGACAATTCCAATTTCCCTAGCAAGAGCGGTACCGGCATCAACACCAAACTTTTCAACTCTACCCAATTCCTTTCTTGCAGCTTCAGCAGCGGTTTCGTCACCAAACTTTTCGGCTCTTTTAATCTTCTTTTCTAATAATTCAACGGCCAATTTTTTTCTTTCTTCAGGAGTTAACACTTTTGGTTCTTCCTTTGGTTCTGGTTGTTTAACGGTGAGCGTGGACTCGGTTTCAGCAGCAATGATTGGTTCTTCAACAGCAGCAGTTTCAGGGATTTCAGCAATTTCGGCATTTTCAACAGGTTCAGCAGTTTCAACTTCACCAGCAATTGGTAACAAGTCTTCGGACTTGGTGTCAGCCTCCACCAAACGCGATACTAGGTCTGCCTTTTTACCTTCGGTAGATAATCCCTTTTGCTTTAAGATTTCCTTCAATTGTGCGACAGTTTGTGATGCGTATTCGGCCATTGTATAAGTGAATGTGTTGTATGAGATAAAGTAGATATTTGAAATCTCGAGTGTTTTGTTCAATTATATTTTTCAACTTGCCACGCGTTGGGCGAAATACTTACGTAATATATTATATAAGAAACTTAATACGGGGAAATTTAATTTAAATCTGTTTATATTTATTATTCTCTACATTCGTTATTCATTTACAAGGCGAGCACAAAGTCCAAGACAATCAACACCACCAACATGGCCAAGGTCAATAATATCAAGACCACGACTGCCAACCTGGCGGCCGGATAGTGTCCTCTGATTAAAAAGTACTGGATGTTCAAGTACCGTATACATCCAGTAATAAGTGCTATGACCGACAACAGCATGCAAAAAAGTGACAACGGCTTTGTATAGCGTCCGACATTATGCAATTTGTTAAAATCGTGACGGAATTTAGTAGGAAGCCTGTCGATGACACTTTGGTTGTTAAGAACGACCTGCTCCTCTAGTCTGTAAAACAGTAGAAATGCAACCGAAAAAGTAGCATAACTAATTGCTGTCAGGACCCAGCTTAGAACCGTCCGTTCATTAGCTAGATGGTCTCTCGCCACTGCCTTGTTGTTTTCCAACACAATTGTCATTCTAAAACAGCTGTGTAGTATATCTTTAAATGATTTGCGATGATCATCTTCAACCTTATAAATTTCAGATGCTGATTCTGCTGGTGGAGCCCGAGCCGGGACCGGAGCCAGAGCGGTAGCAGCCTTTGGTGTACTAGCCGGTGTAGACTTTGGTGAATAAGGCTTTGGGTCTTCATCGTCAACTATATCAGTTGGTCCCACCGGATGCGATTCTCGCCTCAGCGGGCGGCAAGACTCGAATAAGTCGCCTTCACTCAGATCAGTCGTTGATATGGTTGTGATATAAGATTGGCTTCTGCTTCTTAAAGTCGAAATATCTCTCTGCATTTTGATAGCAAACTTTCTAAAATAAAAGTGGTAGCAAAAAATAGAAATATTTTCTACTCGGCCCGGCTGTCATTTTTTTTGTGGCTACAACGGTTCAGTAATTTTAAGGGATTTATTTAATACAAAGAATGAAGTGAAGACAAATTAACACAATTAGTGTGAAAGTAAGGACATCTTCTGTCAATGAAGAGTGTTTGACTGTAGAAGAAGGCATATCTGATTGGTAACTCTGAAGCATAAATTGATTGACTTATGGTGTACAATTAATGTTACCTTAAAAATTGACTTTGTTGAAAGTATATAGGCCTTTAAGAATGCGTTAATTCTGAAGATCGAGTAAATGTACTTTTTGTTGCAATTTCAATTCTGAGAAAGTCAAGCGCGTTGACTTTGTCGATATAGAGTGTATTTGATTCGTATACATAATACTCGGATGAGGATCACAATTATAAAAAGCCCTTTGAATATGACTCTGTATACTCAAAGTTCCATATCATCGGCTTCGACCCAGACCAAGGTTTCACCGTTATCGATGACTTGCCACACCCCGATGCTATCATATTCCTGGATACACTCATCGAATTGCTGGATGGTATACCCTTTGGCAATGACACGCTCTCTGGCTTCGGCATATGCCAATGGCTTGTTAGTATAGTTATCGTCATCCGTTGCCATCTTTCTGAGGATCTGGTAGATCTTATTGGTGGGCGATATGTCCTCATCTCTACCAAAGTCGTCTCCAGATGACGATAACGAAGACTTAGACACCAGGATCAACCTTAAGGCTTCATCAACGTCGGATGGGTTGACAGTATTGTCGAATCTTAACCTTGCTGATGCTTGTGCCAATCTTAAGATACCCAATAATGTTCTTGGAGTAATATGACTAAACTTTTTGATTGAGCCTTCGTTTCTATGAGATTCCTTTCTCATTCGGATGTATTCGTTGACAACATAATCACCAACTTCTTTTGGAACGGTTGGTCTATACAGTCTCGCTTTCGAGATAAAGCCTCTAATGGTGGCAGCATCTAATGGCTCAAACTCCATTGGTGGTTGCTTGTTATGCATATGGACGTACGCCACGTGATTGGCCAATCTTTCATCGTTTTCTCTTGTTGGTTGATCTAAAATCAAAAACATTATGTCAAATCTCGACAACAATGCGGCCGGTAAGTTTATGTTTTCGTGAGGAGATAACTTTGGGTTATATCTACCGTAGATAGGATTTGCTGCAGCTAATATAGATGTTCTTGCATTCAAAGTAGTTGTGATACCGGCTTTTGAAATCGAAATAGTTTGTTGTTCCATAACTTCATGAATTGCAGTTCTATCATTTTCGTCCATCTTATCGAATTCATCGATACAACAGATCCCGTTATCTGCCAAAACTAAGGCACCACCTTCCAAAATCATTTCATCTGTAATTGGATCTCTCATGACAGCTGCAGTTAAACCAACACCGGAAGAACCACGACCGTTTGTGTACACACTTCTTGGTGCAATTTTCCCAATAGCTTTTAATAATTGTGATTTGGCCACACCAGGGTCACCCATAAGACAAACATTGATATCACCTCTGATTTTTAATCCATCTCCGATTTCTTTAGTGACACCACCACATAATAGCAAAAGCAAGATTTTTTTAATATCCAAATGACCAAAGATTTCGGGAGCAATTGATTTGGCCAATTTATTGTACACTTCTGGGTCACCAGACAAGTCTTTTATTGCTGCTTCCACTTGAGGAGAAATTGCTTCAAGATCATATTGTTTCTTATGTTGCCTGATATGTTCTGCTTCCAAATAAGTTTCCGTTAATAAACCTGCCTTTAATGCACGGAACCCAGTGTATGGAGATGGCATAAAAATACCAGAAACATCAACAGTGTCACCAGGATTCATCGATCTGACTAAATCACCATTGACATGAATCGTTAAAGATCTTGGAATATGACCCACTGGGACTTGTTCCGACATTTCTTGGATCTTGACTTCTTGGAAACTCGAAAATTTGGATGCACGTGTTGACATATTTAATTGTGACTTACTACCATTGGCTTTACAGGCTGGTGAAGGACATTCTACCAAAGGAGTGAAAACTTTTGAGTTGACTTCTTGAAAAACTTCAAAACCACAAGTATCACACGTGTAGGCATTCACAAGTACTGTAGGTTTTACATCAGAAACCCTTGTAACAATTCCTCTTACAGTTATATAGTTTCCAACGTGAGAACCCTTGATTTGTCTCACAGATAAACATTTTGTATCCGAGCTAAGAGGCTTGAAGTAGAGGTAGTAACGACGTGTCAATTTGGCTGGAAATGTGTAGTTATCGTCGGGCTGAACACCGTTGTTTTGTGTATTTTCGATCGGGGCACTTAAGCCATCTCTCAAACTATTATATTCATCATTACTATCCTGTTGTAACCTCAAATTCTTCAACTTTCTTTGGTGCAAAATAACGTCAATCACGTCATCCTTATAACTAATATCTTGGGTGGGTTCTGGCATCAATTCATCAACAACATTACTGAATAACTCGATATACCGGTGTGTATTTTTGACAACAAATGATACCAATTTCTTAGCATCTGTTGTTTGAGAAGGAATACTATTGAGTAAATTATCCTGGTATCTTTTCAAGTCATCGAGGTCGATATATATAGTCGAGACTTCTCTATTGGCGACTTTCTGCAAAAGATTTAAATATTTAAGTCCTTGTTGTTGTTCAAAATCAACGTCCATTGAATCGACGGTAGAGTCTTTAAAAGTAGTGAAGAAGTCCTTTACTAAAGTCTTAATTTCCCCATAATTGACATCGACTTGGATAGTGGGCAATACAGAGCCAGTAGCAGCCGACATTATACCTTGTTTGAATGATAAAGAAGAGTAGCAAAAGGCGAGAAAAAAGTTTGATAAAAAATCGGACGCGTTTTTTTTTTAGTTGTGAAATTAATGTTCCTAATTAGGAAATAACGAAACATTTAATATTTAAATATATAAGACAGTAAGATAGTAAAAGAGAGTAAACAGTAAAGCACTATTACATAGTGAACCAATAAAACAGAGTTAGATAGTGAAGTGAAATAGACGCGATTAGCTTGTTTAAACTCGCGATCGCCAAAAAGAACCTAATTATTTTTTATATCTTTTCAATTTTTTACCTGAAACCAGCAAGCGAATTGAAATAACCAATAGTCAAAAATGAATAAACAAAACAAAACAAATAAATAGTTAATAAATAAAAAAAAAACGCATAACCAACAATCCACCGAGAACGCGTAAGTAGGTTTAAATAATCAGACCGATCTCAAGTCGACCAAAGCAAAAGCAGCCGATCTTTCTTCTTCATTCATTTCAAAGCTCTTAGTGACCGATCTTGACCTCGAATGAGACTTACGATGCTTAGAAATTGGTGAACGAGGAATTTGATGGTTTTGCTTCAACTTTTGTTGCGAAGTTCTTAAGGATTCTGCCCCTATTGTTGCCCAGTCTTCCTCGTCCGTGTCACTGTATCCCTGGCCATTAACCTGGTTATTGTGACGACGTTGCTCTGCAACTTCAGGACTCGAGTTAGAAAACTGGGGTGTATCATATGGCTTGTTCAAGAGACTTGCAATGCTGAACTGTTGTGAGCTATGAGTTGGAGTTGGAGTTGGTAAAGTTATAGCGTTGTTCTGAGGCAATGAAGAACTTAAAGTTGATCTGATGTGTGATTCGTTGAAAGAAGATTTTCTTCTGTTTTGATTAATTGTAGCAGCAATACTATCAGGACTAGTTGCAGCGATATTTATATTTTGATGAACGTAGTTATGGTTCCACGTGTTTGGAGGAGAAACACTGAGTGTAGTACCAGATCCTGAAAAGTTGTATTGTGGAGGTTGATTGGGATGATGTCCAAATGACAGAATCAGTTGTGGAGGAGGAGAATTGATCAGTATATTTGAGTTTTTGGCCGAAGATTTTATGTAATTATCTAAATTGTCCAAAGAGTTTAATCTTGACCTATGAAAGATTTGATGCCTATAAGTACTTGTAGGCTTATTAATGTTTGAGTTATTGTTGTTTGAAGATGAAGATCTTCTTCTGTTAGTCTTGGCCGACCCTGAAAGTAAAATATCACCTGGAGGTGGACTTAACTTGAGTGGAACTCTTTTTGCGAATTTGATTGGTGGAGACTTCTTAAACTTATTAGCTGGTTCATCATCAAAAGCAAAGAGGTCTTCATCATCTTCATCTTCATCTTCATCTTCTTTTTCATCTTCCATTATATCATCGGACAGTTCATCTTCCGAATCGCTAGCAATTGCGGTGTCGGTAGATAATTTTTCATTAGGCAATTTGAAATTATGTAAACTTGTCTTGTTGTTTGTAATCGATTCTCTTCTTGGTTTTGCTTTTTTAGACCACCCAAGTTTAATATTTTCTTGATTTCTCAAGTCATGGACGTTAATTTGTTGGACTTGTTTTTCGGCAATTGTTGTATCATTTTTACCTGATTTAGACTTTGAATCAGTAGTAATTTCGGTTCCTTCAGTAACAATATAGTCAGAATCGACTTTACGTACAGCCCATTGACCCCAACCAATCTTTTCAAAAACAACGTTGTTTGCTGTATCAGTTTGTTCCATTGCAGCCATGATTAATCTTCTCTGCTTTGAAAGCGATAACAAGTCGAAGCTGGGTACTTCAATTGCCAAGTGACTTGTGATATGGCGAATAGGTAAAGGACCCTTTTTAATAAGTAAGGTGGCCAATCTTGTTGGAGTAATTTTGGATGCCACTTGAATACCCTCGGGAGAAGAAGTACTTAAAAGCTTCTTTTTAGATTCGGTTGTATCATCGACTGTTGTTTGTTCATAATTTTCATCCGTTATATTTTGTGGCGATATTTTATGTGGTGATATTTGTGGAGAGCTAGTTGGTGACATTGTGACCATAGAGTCGCGTATTGGATTGTAATAAGTAGACATTTAGTGAATAACCCCTCAAACTCAAGTTCAAAACTTTAATTTAAATTATCAAAACTAATTCAATCTTATTGATATATCAGATTAGCAACAAATATATATAAATATTTATATTTATATTCGAAAAGTCTGTCACTGAAATATGAAAAAAAAGTGACAATTTGTGTATGACTGAAAACTGTACCAAATACCCCCAAAATGGAAACACGCTTTTTCGTTTCTTTTGGCTCAATATAGAAGCAAAATCTTGAGAGCAAAAATAGCAAATTAAAAAGAAAGCAAAAGAATGACTCGTAGAACTTTTAGTATAATTGATATGCCAAAGTTTTTTTAGAAAAAGTTAAAGATCAATCAGTATATATAATATTCAATAAGAGTTCGGGGTTATCGATTTGAAAGTTAACAAGGATAAATATGTGAAAATCCTCTTTGCAACATTATCCGTTGATAGTGCAACACATTTTATTTTATTTTTTTTCTTAATTTTTACAGGTTACGTTACAATTGAATTGGAAAGTGGAGCTAAAATTTGAAAACAATCGAGATTATAAATTAGTTTAATTTATTAGAGTAGAATGGCGGCGCTCTCCGAATCAACATTAAGTACGATAAATGACTCTTTAAAGCATTATTCAAAAGTGAAGTTCTCTGCAGTGATCGTGCTTGATGTTACATATCGATTGGTGGGGTCGCATGACTTTGTCAAGGGCAGCGTAGTTGAGGGGGAATTTGTTAATGAATTAGTTAGTGTTGTTCGAAATATGGGTGTTGGGTCAGATGGTTCCGCTAATGACCTTCAATCTGAAAAACTGTCCGTAAATGGCCGAACGAGCGTGCTTGATTTTGAGTACACCACTTCACAACAAGAATTTCGCATCATTCTCAACAAATTGAATAACTACGTCATTTTATACATTAGGTGATGATGTATATTCGCCGTTATAATTACATGCTTAAATCGGCGAAATAGCTCGCAACGAGAAATAATAATTAACAAAAAAACAAAAAAACGGACATATCGGTATCACAAAGTATAATACGGCTAAACTTTACCCCGAACTTTTCACAAGTAAGCTTTGATTGCAGATTATATATATTTTCACATTAAGATATACCTTTTGTGAATTAACATTGTCAATTGACCTTTGTTCTGACTTGTTGTCTTTGAACATTGTACTTTTGGTGCTGGCTGGGTTGCTCGTTTATCCCCGCAAATTGATCTTTCAAATTTCGTTGTTAATTTAAATTTGTAAAACCTGTATATTTAACATATTCGCCCTTATCGGTGAATGGCACCAAAATAGATGATTTATAACTCGATATGCATATCAATTGATCGATTCGTATCAAACTCAACCATCCTATTGTTCGATGATGTGATTTTTGATCTATATACCCCTTTACGGCAGGGGCCCCTCTATTGTTACACCGTTTACTAGTGAAAAGGGGTATGTCGGTCTAGTAAATTCTCCCGAAATCTTTAGCCTCTTTGATTATTCAATCTTTTCATTGCTTAGTCTTGACAATGTGAACAATTGATTTTTCATCCTATTTCCGCAAAAATCGTCTTGTCCACCTCTTTTTGTTCGCTATCTCCTTCTTAATAGTAATGCTTGCTAATTCAAGTTCCTTGCAACTTTGATCTCGATCTCGTTTTCTTTCACGGTACATTGCTTTGATTACAAATCGTCTAATAAATGATATACACTCTAATAAACTTCCAAGACATAACGGCCGTCTTCCTTCATATCTTCGACAACCTTGGAGACATCCTTTATAGTAACACCTTCCTTTTGTGCACCATTGATGACAATATCTTCAAGACATTTGGTGATGTCAGGGACAGGCCATGTTGGACCACACAAGTAGAAAGAACCTTTCTTCTTGACAATCGCATCGGTCAAGTCTTCAATCGATTCTCTAATTCTGTCCTGGATGTAGATCTTTTCCGGTTGGTCTCTGGAAAATGCAGCACCAATATGAGTCAAAATACCAGCATCCTTATAAGCTTCCCATAATTCACCATAAAGATATTCTTCCTTCTTGTGTCTAGAACCCAAGTACAAGTAAACTTCACCGATTTCCAATCCTTGCTGCTTTTGCCAGATCTTCTCTTCAATAAAGGCTTTGAATGGAGCGAGCCCGGTACCCAAACCAGACATAACAATCGGTTGAGTTGATAAAGGTGGCAACTTCATAACAGAAGGCTTGACACTGACAACCAATTCGTCGCCAATCTTCAAATCAGACAAGTACTTTGAACATTGACCGTATCTGACTCTACCTCTTGGATCGATCCAGTCGACAACGACAACGAGCAAATGAACGGCATTCGCATGGATCTTTTGAGAAGAAGCAATGGAATATTCTCTTCTTTTCAGGGGAGCAATGATTTGAACTAATTCACTGAAATCAGGTCTTGCAGAAACAAATTCTTCCAAAATGTCGAAATAAGTGTCAAATTGAATTTCTTGTCTTTTCTTCAAATCATCCGAACCTTCTGGAGTAGTTAATTTAGTCAAAATATCCTTTTCTTTATCATCAGTTGCAAATCTAGCCAATGATTCATAGAATCTCTTTGGTGGTTTACCCACGAAATCAATGTTTTCAGAAAGAACTTGTCTAGCAGTTCTAGTTTCTAAAACAGATGGGTCATCTCTGTTGCTAACATGAACCAAGGAGTTACCATCAACACCATAGAATGTCAAGAATCTTTCAACTTCTTCGGAACTGTTACGAGCATGGA
The DNA here is from genome assembly GCA_030582715.1 of Kodamaea sp. yHQL449. NCBI lineage: Eukaryota > Fungi > Ascomycota > Pichiomycetes > Serinales > Debaryomycetaceae > Kodamaea > Kodamaea sp. yHQL449. The sequence goes on along the minus strand of JAJMGT010000010.1, from coordinate 165,902 downwards.
TACCAAGAGCTTCACCAAGTTCATAAGTTAATCCTGTACCGCTGGTGTCAAATTCGATGTGGAAAATGTTTCTAGAATATTCTGATGGGGTCAATCTTTTGTTTTCTTGAACCTTGACAACAAAGTTCGTTACAGGCAAGTCTGGTCTTAATTCCTTCTTGACATTAAAAGCTTCTGGAAATGACAATCTAACAGCCAAGTCTTGAGTAATGGTGTGTAAGGTCTCTTCCGGAACTTCATTCGAGTTGCGTGGGTTAGCAAAGAAAGAAGTTTCGGAGACAAAAAAGACAGGATCTTTAACTTCTTCTTCTTCTTCTTCGCTTTTAATCTCGTCTTCCAATTCAGCCCAACCTGGCAAAACTTCAATATCTTTCAAGACTTGCTTTTCTTCGGCAGAAGCAACAAACTTATCCAAAACTGCAGCCAATAATTCGAAATCGTTACCATTGGCTTGCAATAATTTATTAACGATATAATTACCGACCTGAGGCAATGCCTTCTTCCAGAAAGCCAATTGAATTACAAAGTCACTAGATAAATCGCCAACGCCTTCCAACTCGGATGAGACACTCAAATCAACCAAGGTCAAAGAGTTGTGATTCTTAGCCAAAGATCTCTTGAATTCGGTAGACAACTTCGCAATAACATCTTCTTCTAAAGAATTCTTGATTGGCTTGAAGTTAACAAATAAAACTGAAGCACCAGGTTTTGTAGTGGCCAAAACATCATACTCTTGTAAGATATTCAAATCCTCAACAATAACAACATCGGCCGAATCAACAGAAACAGAACCATTTGTTGAAATTTGAGATTGGAATAAACCACCAATCGCACCGTTGTCAAACTTGTTACGAACGCTGACAGACTTCTCAGAGTCTAAAGATAAGGCAAGGGCGAGCTTATCACTGTTTTTAACAAGAACACCGTTATCTTTACCCCAAAAGACATATTGGCCAATAGGAGCAGTTGTAGCGGTGATTTGAACTTCATTAACTTGATTCTTTTCTCCCAAAATGGCTTCAGCACTTAAATCAACAAATTCAGATAAAACTTTGAAAATTGTAATTGGAGTCCAAACAAAGTTCGATGCGTAGTTAAACTCTTCCACACTCAAACTGTTGTAGACACCACCAAAGAACAATGAGGCGGTAACGTCGCTTTTCAAGGTAGATCCAGAAGCAGACAAAACAACCAATTTCTTAGTCAGCTTTGGCAACGCAGCATTGAATTTGGATAAATTGAACGGTAAAGGAACTCTAACTTTGATCAAACCAATGTCTTTATCACCTGAGACATTGACAACGTTTGTCAATTGAGTTGTTTCGTTCGACCCATAAACAACAAATACAGTTTTAGGTGTTGAACTACCAACGTATTCAAATTGAGAATATTTTTTACCCGTAATCGAGTTCAAAACCTCAAAAGCAGAATCAATTGCGTCATTCAAGTTAGAAGTTGGGGCAACTGACAGATTCAATAATTTAGAGTATAATTCACCCAATTGTTCAACAGACAATAACCCGTTGAACTTGGTGAAGGTCTTTGAGAATTCAGGACCATCAAACAAATAAACCGATGGATTACCGGTCAAAGAAGCCAAGTAGTGATTGAACAAAGTCAAATGTTGCAATTCCAAACCATCTTGAGAGTTAACTGGAGTTACTACAGAATATCCCAATTGACGGGCAACACCCAAAGGCTTTTGGTAGTTCGAAACAAGTTGATTTTCTTCGAAATCAATAGCCGAAACATTGAGTGCCAAAGGCAAGCTGGTAGTACGTGGACCTGATAAAGCGCGTTGCATATATTGCAAAGCTAACCCACCAGACAAAATAGTCAAAGGTTGGCCATTTGTACCCTTCTTGTTGAAGTAACCCAAAATCGTGTTGGAAGCACCAGACCTAACCTGTAAATTGTGGAAAGTAGGAACAATACCAAAAGCATTTGGTCTTTTATAATTATTGGCCCAAAGAGACACATGAGAATCTAATAAATTTGCTGCACCCGGGGTTTCATAGCTGAAAACTTTGCTTGAAACAGAATAAACAGCTTGACTGATAACAGTCAAAGCACTGGAATAGCTGGAGCCACTCAACAAAACTGGATCAGTGAGTGTACCGAATGGATTTTGCAATAATACTGAATTCGGGGCTTGAGTTGCAGCTTCTTCACTACCACTCAAGCTTGGGGATTTTTTAGGAGCATTACTCGGGTAGGTAATTTCACCAACAGACACATGTGGGGTCATAGTTGCAGTTGGATATGATTTACTTACTAGGTGAAATTATTTAAAATAGTAGTTTATATATTTATATGGTCGCCTAATAAATATTGCAATAATGATAAATTAGTAGTCATATCATGTGACATGGTAAAATAACCCCGGATAAAAGAAAGAAAAAGGCGCGAACGAAAAAAAAAAAAAGTTTATCAGAATATTAATTTCTTACATAAGGAATTGTCATATGCGATTGCGACGTAAAGTTAAGAAAAGGACATAATATTAGGCTCAACATCTTTAAAGTGAGAATCATAGGGTATATTGAGACTGGTAAGCTTCACAGTACGGAACAATAAAATTAAGTTTGAGACTGTGTATGACCATGATTATTTAGAGGCATGATTATTTAGAGGCATGATTATTTAGAGGCATGATTATTTAGAGGCATGATTATTTAGAGGCATGATTATTTAGAGGCTTGTTGTCAGCATAGAGACCAAATTTTGGTCGATATCTGAATTTGGGGGCATGAGAAAGATGTTCAACATGGACCTTCTTAAGACTGTACCTAAACAAGCAATTGCTTTTGAAGTTGGGTTCGACATAGCCGTCATGGAGCAAAACATGGCGGTTGCAACTTTTGATATATCGTTGTTGGAGCCGCAGTTGGTACGAGTCGAGTTTATCAATTATAGACCTTGGCCTTAGATTACTGGGCTCAAGGATATTTTCTTAACGCTCATGCGAAATTGGATAATTCATTTGCCTCTTGAGGTTATTAATTGTTGATAGAATTAGCATAAGAATAATAAGTATTCACAGGCAATTGATCTAACAGCTTTCTAAAAGCTGCAATTTCTGTATCTCCGAACATTCTTTCGCCGTATGGTACGTTAGTCATTTCGGTAAATCCGAAACCTACATTATCACTGTGATCGCGTGAAATCCTGCAGATTCATATGCATCTTTGTTTTGTTTTTGCACCATAACTTGAGTCAAACTGTAGTTTTTAAATGTTTGAATTTTAAGCGAGGCATCTGGGGAAAGTATCAAACAGCCTCCATTTAGTTGTTAATCGACTGCACATATGAGCTAACAAGGCAAGACGCAGAATCAACTACAACAAGAGTTATACTGACTCTTCAGCAAGCGCTGTAAAAAAAAAAAAACATAGTCTCTTCTGCATCCCATTGAGGTTACATGTAACTATCTCTCATCTACCGTGTCCGCGGCACTACACTTCGTCGTGAATTTTCAGATGCTCCCCAACATTTTTTCCCCAGTTTTTACTATTGAGTCAAAAATGAGTTACAACCAACCACAAACAAGGGAACAAAAAGAAAAAAAAAAAAGAAGAAATACCTAAAGTAGAAATATCAAAAGATTAACTAAACAATTCGAGAAAGATATATATATGTGCCAAATACACATCATTAATTGAACAAGAAAAACATAGAAACATATCAAAAAAACCATGGCTGACGGGTCGAACTCTGATTTTGATGTCAATATTCTTGATCATCCATTGACCAAACCCAACATCGAGCTTCAATTCCCATTGCCAATCGATAAAGAGACTTATGTTCTGTTGGATGGTAATTCAAAGGAATTGGGTGAATCATTTTCGATATTAGCCTTATATTTCAAATGGTTCACCAAAATTGATTATGAAGGTATCTATAAGAACAATGAATACAAGTATTCAATCAACAAATATAATCAAAATTTCCATAGCAAATTCAAGAATTACATGAATGATAAATTAGAAAAGTCCGATGAACGGTTAAATGAGATTGTTTATGACTTAATCAACCAAGAATTGAACATGAAATTGATTAAGGCTTCAGATTTTAACAAAAGATTCGTTGAAGTTAAGGAATTTATGGTTGAATATTATAAGAAAGAAAATGAAAAAAATTTACCAACTTTTGAAAGTCGTCAATTTATTAGAATTGGATATGTTACTGTTATGTCAATTTTTAAAAAAATGTTTCCTCAAGGTATTTGGTGTAAAGGTTCTGATTTTTCAAATATGTATCAAGAATATTTACGGAATCCTAAATCGATCATTTTTTTACCTAATCATCAATCTCATATTGATTATATAATTATTCATTTACTTACTATTAGATTCCAATTTTCAACACCTTCTGTTATTGCTGGTGATAATTTAAATGTTGCAGTTTTTGGTAAATTTCTTAAAAAATTGGGTGCTATCTTTATTCAAAGATCATTTAATAATGAATTATATACTGAACGAAATTTGAATAATGTTATTGAATTTTTATTAATGAATCATGTTCATTTTGAAGTTTTTATCGAAGGTACAAGATCAAGAGATGGGAAATTGCTTTTACCCAAATATGGGATTTTGAAAACCTTGAGTAACATTTTTTTGAAACAAAGATTTGAAGAGAATAATTTAGATTTTGACATGTTGATGCAACCGGTTAGTATAACTTATGAACGGATTTATGAAACCGATGGTTATTTGAAAGAATTGATTGGAGATGACAAGAAACAAGAAAGTTTTATTAATATTGTTAGTAATGGTGTACGTAACTTATTTTCAACTGGTGAAACCCCAACAATATATGATAAAGCTGGATTTAATGATAATAGATCTATTGATAAAAAGTTGAGTGGTAAAATCTTTATTCGTCTTGGTAATGGATTTAAAATGTCCGAATTTGTATTAGAAAGTTCTAATAATGATAAAGTTGAAGAAAATGAAGTTAATTTAAAGAAAATGGGGTTCAAAATTTTACATGAAGTTAATCGGATTAGTTATTTACCTGAAATATCTATTATTGGTACTGCATTACAAAGCTTTTATCATCATCATGGTAATCCAAAGTATATCAAAATTCAAGAATTGATACCATTGATTCGATTGATTTCAAAAATCTTATATGCAGAAAACAAAGATCATTCAACCAATATGAAGATCATTGAAACATTGCAAGGTTATTCAGATGCTGAATTGATTGCTAAAGTCGAACAACAAATCATTCATTTTTTCAGATTGATTAGAGTTAATCCCAAAACACATATAATCAAGATTGAAAATCCGATTGAACTTTTATATTATAAGAATTTGAGTATTCATTTGATTATTCAACGTTGTATGCTTTGTTTTATTTTAGAAAAGTATAATCATTCAACAAGTTTATCATACACCAAGATCAATAAGATTTTTTACATTTTGACTGGGTTTTTAAAGAATGAATTTTTATTTGATTATAATTATAATCAAAGAAGTGAATTAAGTTTTTTGTTGAATGATTTGGTAGAGAATAATATTATTGCCAAAACAGATGGAAATTATCTGATTGTCGAACAAAAATATGTTCAAATCATTGGTGAAGCCGTAAAACCATTCTTACAATCATATGTCAATTTGATAACTGGGTTATTTGAACTTGTTGAAGAAAACATCAAGTTATATGAAATTGAAAAGGCAAAGATTAAAGCTAGTAGTACTCAACAATTATTAGTTGAAGAAGATGAGTTAAAATATCCACCTACAAAAGATTTGTTCAAATATGTTATCAAGAAGAACACCAAGGTTGTAAAATCGGTTGAATCGATTAATAAACAATATTTGTTGAGTGATTTATATTATCTCGATAATTTACAATTAATTCGAATTTTCAAGAACAAATCGAAAACAAAGGCATTTGCCAAAGTGCTTCATGAACGCGATCTTAAATTTGTCGTCAAGTTTTTAAAGCAATTGTTGATGCATTCACCGGATAAATCAGTGATCAACAATGATATAACTATCAATTACATTATCGATGTTCTTGACAGAAACTTTGATAGAGAAATTATAAGGTCCAAATTTTGAAATAATAAAGTCAAACCATTTTCTTTTAACAATCATATTGTACTTCAAAAATGTATATAGATTATACATACACAATGTATGGCGCAAATAATGTTTGTTTATATACGCGGTCTTATTTGTGATCTTGTTGACTTTTTATTGCCGGAATTTCGGTGCGAAAATTTTGAAGCAATAAATTCGATCGTAAGCCAAATAAAAAATAGGAGCACATGAATAGATCTGGCATCGTAAATTAATCTTTTAATTAAGAAATCTCTTAACTTGCGGCCCCACAATATTTTTCAACATGCCATATTCAATAAAACTGATTCGGGTATAATCGTCAAGGTATTGTTGCACGGATCTTTCTCCCATGCAATCGAGCGTTTGTCCGCTTTCCCCATCTGGCATTACCCCTATTCCTGCAGGAAATATCTGTAGTAAGGCTTTGTTTTACCACCACGATGATCATAAAAGACCTGTATATATGTCACTATAGCCCGCATCACAAAACTGAAAAAAAAATATTGTAACTTAAATTCGAGGAAATATTAGCTCCGAAAACTTAACTGGTGATAGCATACAAAAATTCTTTGTGGCTCCCGTACAAAAATTGTAAAGAGAAATTCAAAAAAAAAAAAAAGTAACAAAAAAAAAAGGCAAAAAGAAATTCAACGTTCGAGCGAGCGATAAACAACGACCTGAATAAAATAAATAGTTTAAAGCTTCCACTTTTTTTTTAAACCATTTATAGTTCAATAACAAATAATTTTAATAAAAAAGTTAGTATTAGTTACTAACTATGAAGAAAGAACTCAAATACATAATAGGAGCACATCTTGCTCTTATAATTTATTTGGTATACCTTACATCAGACTTAATATCATTGCTTCATGATGATTCCTTTAGTGATGCATTTTTGGATTTTGAACTTAATCCGACCGATGGAATGCTTGATAAACCACTTATAATCCCCAAAATCATTCATCAAACTTATAAAACAACACAAATCCCTGAAATTTGGAAACCAGGTCAACAAGCTTGTGTAGATTTACATCCTGATTATAAATATATTTTATGGACTGATGATATGGCAAGAGAATTTATTAGTGAAGAATATCCATGGTTTTTAAAAACTTGGGATTCTTATCCATATCCAATTCAAAGAGCAGATGCGATTCGTTATTTTGCTCTTGTTCATTATGGTGGGGTTTATATTGATTTAGATGATGCTTGTGAACGGAAATTAGATCCTTTACTTACAGTTCCTGCATTTGTTCGTAAAACAATTCCAACTGGTATTTCAAATGATGTTATGGGATCAGTTCCAAGACATCCATTTTTTCTTAAAGTTTTGGATGATTTAAAAAAATATCAAAGAAATTGGTTAGTTCCATATATTACAATTATGTTTTCAACAGGTCCTTTATTTTTATCAGTTATGTGGAAACAATATAAAAGATGGGGTGTACCAGAAGCTGGGAAAGTTCGAATTTTAATGCCTGAAGATTATAAAACTCATGCTTATTCATTTTTTGCTATTGCACCTGGTTCATCATGGCATTTAGATGATGCAAAATTTATTAAAGGTTTAGCAGATCATATTGTCCTTGCAGTTATTGGAGGATTTTTAATTGCTGGATTAATCTTTTTTATTGAATATCTATTTTACATTTGGGTTTGCTCTTCACAATTTAAAAAATTGATTAAAAAAGTTACAAATTTACTTCATAGTATTTTTACATCAACAATGTCATTTTTACTTCCATTTTCATCATATTCTGAACTTAATGATGAAGAAGAACAACTTAAATTATCATCAAATAAAAATAAAAGAAGTTCATTTTTTAGATTTAAGAGAAGATCAAGAAAAGATCTGAATTTACCACAACTCGAGAAGTTTGATCATCTTGATGATTCGACAATTATTGAAGATGATCAAACTTATGATCATATCGAAGAAAATACCCCACATAACAATCCATATAGTCAAGCCCACTTATCAGAGATTAGTGGCAGTTCATGTGATGAATTAGAGAATGAAGATTTGGTTTAATTTCATTTTTAGGATGATTTTATCATATCCCCTATTCATTTCATTTTTAGAAACTTAGGCATATTAATGTTTGCCCCTATGATTATTTTTCATGCATTTCGATGATTTCATTTCATATATAGCACTTTTAATTTTAATTAACTAATTAAATGACCTCTCATTTCAATTCAAACTTGTAAGTTGATACTCAGCCTTGGGCTATGCAACGTAGCACGGGGGTTCAACAATTCAAATTGGTGATTCATTTTAAATGCGGTATACTTTTTGAGTATTAAACGACTAATTAAATCTTGAAAAAGTTAAAATTTCCTTGCATACAAATATAGGAGTAAACTGAAATGACACAATAAATGGCTTACACAAAGTTTAAACAAATGTTGCGGTTATGAAATGACGTAAACATATTCGAATATTTTGAGTAACTTTTGGGCGGGCTGAATATGGTTTGTATTTTTGTATACGCCTTTCAAGTTTCAGTATGAATTTGGCGTGGCGTAGGGCTGGCATGTAGACTTTTTTTTCTGGGTACAATAGCTTTAAATAGGAGCTCCGAAATGCAAGAATTAGGAAGAGATGCGTAGTTAGCGTCCCAGATTGCAACTACCGGATTTAATCGGATTTATACACTCCTATGTCTATTTATACATTCTCTTTAAGTCTATACATTCTCTTGAGGCATATATACTCTATTACTCAATTTCTCTTTTGGCACCAACTTCTAATAACCTCAAGTTCATTCTTTCATAACGTTCTTTCTCATCTTTTTGTAAAATATCCTTCATTAATTGAGTCAATTCATCAACAATCTTTACCGATTTAAAAGCTAATTCCAATAATAATTTTGCATCCAATGGCATACCACCACTTTTACTCAATTGAATTAATTCTCTATTTTTATTCAAAGTAATCACAATCAGTCCATCTCTAACCGATTCTTCTTTTAAGTTGGCATCAATTAACCATTTGATATCTTCATCATCTTCATCATTTTCACCCTTGATATTGGCTTCTTTATCTCCCAAATTATAAAATGAATATGTCAAACATATTGGAACATGCAATATACTTAAAGGTACTGGTTGTCTTTCATTCATCGAATGTACAATGACTTTTTCATCGATGATTGAAACATCGGGTTTTTTGAAATGTTGTAATGCTAATATTACACCAAAACATCCAATATCAATGAAATTACCATCATAATTTAAAAAGTTCAAATCTACTTGAATATTCCATACTTTTTCTCCAGCAACAATACATAAATTCTCTAAATCAAGAGAACTCAGTCTTTTGATGGCCTTTTCGATGATTCTACTCACAATTACTTCTTCATTAGAATTCTTATAATTATCGAATTTGGCCATGGCCATCGAACTAATCTCACAATTTATGTTAAATATACCTTCAAAAGGTCTGTCTTCATATGGTTTATCAACAAATGCAGATACACGAACTGCTAACTTTGAATTGGTTCCCCATTGAATTTCAACATATCCATATTCATCTGGTGAGATATAAATTTGAGGGGTTCTGATTTCATCAGGTCGACGAGAATCTAATCTTATACCTTGTTTGATAGACTCAAGGAGAAAAAGTCTCTCATTACTCGATACTTCGATATTACGAGACATAATATATACTCTGTTGTAAGTGATATTTCTAACTTGAACTTTTTTCAATGGATTTGATGAGATAATCACGTGTAAATTCACTCAGAAAAAATAGCAAGAAGAATCCAAAAAAAAAAAAAATTATAGTGGCAACAAACTTGATACAACATCAAAAATGTTAACTAGAGTTATAATCAGAAGAAATGCACCAATTGCGGTGAGGCATTTGAGATACTTTACCAATTTCGGTGGCTTGAATGGTAGCAATAATAATGGATACCCTAGTAGCTTGAACTTTTTTCAAAGGGAACCTTTACCTGCAAATACCGTTGTACGTTTTGTTCCTCAACAAACAGCATGGATTGTAGAAAGAATGGGTAAATTTCACAAAATATTAGAACCTGGTTTGGCTATCTTAGTACCTTTCTTGGATAAAATCACATATGTTCAATCATTAAAGGAATCTGCCATTGAAATCCCTTCACAAAATGCCATCACCTCCGATAATGTTTCGTTGGAATTAGATGGTATTCTTTATATCAAGGTTATAGATCCATATAAGGCCAGTTATGGTGTTGAAGATTTTAAGTTTGCCATTAGTCAATTAGCTCAAACTACAATGAGATCCGAAATCGGTTCTCTCACTTTAGATAATGTTTTAAAGGAAAGACAAGTACTTAATACCAATATCAATCAAGTCATTAATGAAGCTGCCAGAGATAACTGGGGTGTTGAATGTTTAAGATATGAAATTAGAGATATTCACCCTCCACAAAATGTTTTGGATGCAATGCATAGACAAGTTAGTGCTGAAAGATCAAAAAGAGCCGAAATTTTGGAATCTGAAGGTACCAGACAATCAAGAATCAACATCAGTGAAGGTGAAAAGCAATCGATCATCTTGGCTTCTGAAGCTAATCAATTGGAACAAATTAATAGAGCCAAAGGTGAAGCCGAATCAATCTTGTTGAAATCTAAAGCTACGGCTGAAGGTTTAAGACAAGTTGCAAAAGCCATTGAAGAGACCCCTGGTGGTGACAATGCAGTCAACTTACAAGTTGCTCAAGAATATATCAAGCAGTTTGGTAAGTTGGCCAAGGAATCAAACACAGTGGTTATTCCATCGAATTTGGGTGATATGGGTAACTTCATGGCTTCTGGTTTAGCAATCTACAAAAACTTGAATGAAAAAAATAAAAAATGAATCTAAACTAGATTCAATAAATGAAAAAAAAAAATTAATTGTATATATAGTTATGCCCTTTTAAAGAATCCATCTAATGCACCTTTACCAACAGCCACTTTTCTAGTTGTTGTTTTTCTCTTTGTAACTGTCTTTTTATCTGATTTCTTTTTGGTTTCGATTGTTGTTTGTACAACAGAGTTCATGTTATTTTCAACAACAATTAGACTCTTTTCATCCTCTTTGATTTGATCTAAATGTTTATTCAATTCAGTGAAATCATATTTATCAATCAATTCTTTTTTAAATTCCTGTATTAAATATGAATCACAAATAAAATCGATCGCATATAATTGAATTATTGAAGTCAAAATGTGATTAGGAACTTCATAATCGACTTTTGTAGAATTAATAACTTTGGATTTAAGCTTACGATAAATTGATAATTTATCTTCATTTAAAGTTAAATGTTGTTCAAGTTTAATTATCTTGTTGGTAATAAACGCGTCCGCTTTATCGAGTGAAAATTTATAAAATTGTTCACCATTTTCATTAATAGATTCACAGATGAGATTTAATGTAGATATTATAAGATCTTGAGACAAATGCGAGATCCAATCCGAAGTTAAACTAGTAAATTGATCTATAATATCCTCGAGTGTAATAAATCGTTTTGTAAATTGATCTTTGTGAACAAACATTATCGAAATAAAAAGGTAGACCGCGTTATATTTGTTTGAAACAATCATATTACTTGATTGTAAGATGCCACCTTCTTTACCGTCTTGCTCTATTATCAAGGATTTAACCAAATCGCCACTTTTTAATGTGGGCACATTCGGATTTTGAGAGCCTTTGATTTCATTCAATTCGTAGATGTCATCGCCATTAGACGCGATCAAATATGATTTTTCAACTGCAAGGTTCTTTGAAAGAGGTAATTTGATTAGTTTATATTCGGCAACGTCGTTTTCCGTCTTTGGTAACAAGATCACTTTTGTTTTTGCATCGAGATACATTCTAGTGGGTTATTAATTAGAGTAGGAAACCTAAAATAGTACTCCAGTTTTTTTCTACATTTTTCAGCCATTTCTCCAAAACTAGTGAGGAAGCCTAATCTTTGTAACACAGTTTAATGGTTCTCATATATAAGTAATATTCACAATGAGTAATATTCAAATATCAGCCTTCCGTCCAGAATCAAAGTGGATGGGTGACAAATTTGACATTTCATTTTTCACACAATTGTATCACACTCTCACAACCATTAAAATCTAATCACTTCGGTTATAAATAGAATTAGGGAGTACCAATTACTTGCTAGTACAGAAATTCCGAATTGAAACGATTAGCAAACGTTAAAATATTATGAAAGTCGAGAGGGGACACTTGGGTTAGTTATGGGATGGAGTGGTGGGGTTAATTATGCTTTCTTTTTCACCCGCACTTGTTATTACTGGCTACCTATTTGCAGAAACAAGGTATGAAATATCGAATTCCCCGCAAAAATCTCCCATAGTTTCCTTAATAATAGTATTTGTTGAATTTTGCTAAAAAGAATGGATAGTTTCAGAGCTGATCTTTATCTTCCCAGGTGTTAATCAAGTAAAAATAATCGCTGGTTTAACACATGAACAACCTCAGTCCATACAATATTGGTGACTTGCGTAAGCCGTTTGCCAAAGAAATAAAGACGACAGAATAGTTTTGGTGGATTCAGCCACGATTATCGGAGATTCGCTAAGCAGAATGGTAGAAATTGATAGATTAACTGGGTTTCAGACGAATCTCCACGGGCTACTTGAGAAATAATAAAGAGCAAACAAATGTTACGGTGGAGTAAATAGTTTGTATACGAAATCTCTAATCTCGACCTATCTGAGACTTATTCGATGCATAAAAAATATGCGTAATCGGGTAAATATAATCACCTATTTCAGTAAACAATCTTTGCTTTTCTTACTCTTGATCTAGTTCGTAAAGTATACAATAGGGTCAAAGAGAAACCTTTAAGATGTCTTGGCTTACGAGTTGGATATTTAGCTAAAGGTTGAAAACAAAGCTAGAAGATATCGAGCCTAGAAGGAAGGTACAAATGCAGAGAAAGAGAAATATAATTACGGTAAGCCCATGAGTTTGCTCTGGAATTTGGGCCTGTTGTTCGTGATCTTTATTTTAGTGAGGACACTGGCTTCATTTGCGCAACGAAATCATCGGATGTACTAATCCACTGATGATATGTATAGAAATCATCTATAAAAAGTTCTTTGTGCGCACAGAAAGCGAATTTTCCAATAACCGTGGTGTAGATCTTTATTTGTCAGCCTTGATTAGTTTGTCCACAAAAGAATAGAAAATGTTCGGTGGTAGAGCACATCGGACATACGAGAACAAGTGAAGAATGTCAAGTGTGTACGCCTCTTTCAAACTACACACTTTATTGATCAGTTTAGTGGAAACTCGCATATCATGACATATTGTTTGCTACAGTATGCAGAATATCACAAATTATAAAAATCTGAACATTCGATCCTTGAAAGAATTTCTAGGTTGTGTTTGCTCTCTTTTCTTTCACAATTGCTTCCTTTTTCTAGGTTATACTTATTCCATTTAACTCAATGCTTTTTAAAAATATTATCGTTTTCGGTGCCAGTGGACAAATTGGTCAACACTTTATTCGTCTTGGAGCTGGCTCTGGATTAAAATTGACTGCTGTTGTTAGAAACTCAGAGCAAGCTTCTTCGATTGCTAAACTTGGTCCTGACGTTTCGTCCTCATTGTTAACTATTGATGAAGCTTCGGTCGATCAAATTAGCAAGGAAATCTCTAATCAAGATGCTGTTGTTGTAACTGTTGGTTCTAGAGGTAAAAGCTTGTTGGCCGTTGATTTGGATGGTGTTGTCAAGATCTTTGAAGCTTCTGTCCAAGCCAATGTCAAAAGATTAATCTTGATCAGTGCTACTCATGCTGAAGACAGAGAATGGTTCTCAAAGACGTCGCTTAATAATTATTACATTGCAAAACATTATGCCGACCGTATCTTGATCAATGAATTCAAGGACAAGCTCGACTTTACTCTTTTGAAGCCTGCTTTATTGACTGATGGTGAAGGTACTGGAAAGATTAAGTTTGTTGAACCAAAACAGAACGATATTGCGATTGATAGAGTCGATGTTTCAAAGGCTATTTTACTGGTTTTGAATAATAAAGAGACTTTTGGTAAGACTTATGATTTTTCTAGCGGTGATAAAAATATCACCACTGCTTTTGATTAGTCAATCTATAGGTTAATAAATAATTAAGTTCGAAGGTCAAGATAACCCTACTAATGAGTGGATCAATTGACGAACTGATCCAATACTTGCCAAAATAATCATGACAGTACCAAATGTAGAAAAGCTCAAAGAACTCATTGAGGCAGCCCTTGGGTTTGTGTTCAATAAATGAGCAGTAGCAATAGCCCCACAATTGATTCCAAGACTTACCCCACGAGTAACATAATCATTGGGTGCAACTCTAAGAAACTTGAAAATCGAATCCCCAACCAAAACACCAATAATCCCACTTAGAATCGTACAAACTGCTGTAAGCGATAATGAACCATCTAAAGCATTGATCAAAGGTGTCCCCAAAGCCAATGTCACTGATCTGCCAATGAACCCAATCGATCTCTGCTGTTGTATCCCGATACTATGACAAACGATTGGATATAAAAAGAAGGTTAGTCCAATCAGAACCAAGATTGGGGGCATCAAGATCCAAAAGTTTTTAATAAAATCACGTCTATGCGTGAACATTGGCAATGACAAGGCAACAATTGAAATATCCATTAATGAAGATAATACATCGCCACAGCCGGGCCATTTGGGAGTTGAAGTGTAATTATCTTGTGGAATTTGATGTGATTTGCCTTGATTCAATAGAATCTGATTATTGAACAAGTTCAAATAAGTTTTACCAGTTTTATAAAACTTCAAATCTTCCAAAAACCCCTTTGGTGTTCCATGATATATCAAAGAACCTATGAAGCAAACCAACAAGATCTCTGCCGTCAGGATCAATAATGGATGTGCAAATTTCTTTGTTTGAGGCCATCTTTGAGGAATAAGTAAGGCAAGTCTATACGATAAAACGGTAATACCCAAATGGTATGGTAAAAACGTATGTATCGTTTTGAGATAATAGAAGGGAATGGATACCAAAAAAAGCAACGTGTATAAGATCCAATCGATGTATTGAGTGATGAATAAAGTGATTTGTTTCTGTTTTTCATTCAAGGACTCTGTTTTTATGTCCTCGGATATTGATTCTTGGTCGAAAGGCATTTGTGATTCGATATTTGATAAATCCAATTCACTTGGAGAAATCGTATAAGTCAGAGTTCTTGTATAAGATGGAGCTGGTCGTTGGATTGTTGAAACAGCCTCGAATGGATTACTTTGTGCAGACTCGGACTCAGACTCAACTGGTGGTTCCACAACTAATTCGGACAAGTTAATTGTGGTTATATCATCGATATCTTTCGTGAAACCTATTGTTGAACGATTTACGTTCTCTTCAGATTCTTCATGTTCTATTTTATGATCCAAATCGTCCTTATAAACCCCAAGTGACTTAAGAATCGATTTAAATGCAAGAATCATATAAACATCCACACATAATAACGCCAAAAAACCAACCACAAAAACAGCAGCGATTTTTAAGCATTCAATAATAGTTATATGTTCGGACAATGGTAAGACGATAAATGATGGAATAAAGAAAATGTTGATCCAAACCAAAGTGAAATTCATTGATGGTTTAATCAAGCGTAAATAATGTTCTAAAGTCCAGGAACTCCAAGCTTTGATCTTTTGATGTTTGACCGAGGAGCAAAACGAAAGTAAACACAAGAAGAGAACATTGATCAACATCCCCAAAACTGAGGCTGGAAACTTGATTTTGAGTTTATCTGTAAGTAACACATTAAAGCCGTATAATATAGTGAATATAAAGAGAATTCCTGTTGGAATAAGCAAATAGCTTCTTATCAAGTGTTCTCTTGAAAACCACAAGCCATACCCAATCCCTTTGACTATATCATAAACGGTAACCCCGTTGATAAAGTTATTTGGTGACATTGTTGTTTCATAGCAAAATTGAAGGATTTAAAGTTAATTTATACGAGGCAAAGTTGATTTGAAGTGACTCGTTTTAAACTCTCCTTTGATCCGCGGAAAAACTAGTCTTTAAAATAAATCAAATAATAGATGGAGAAAATCATGATTAGATAATCTTCGGTTTAACCTTCTCTTTATATTCGTTTCCTTTCGCCTCTTTTCCACTTGACTTCCTCTTCACTTCTACATTTTACTACATTTTCTCTAACTAATGAATTTTTGAAATTATATGAATATGAATTAAGCTTGAGCTTCAATCAATGCTCTGTGCTCTTCCTTGGCGTATCTCAACCCACAATAGCCACATGTAGCAGGCTTTGGTTGGTCCAAGTTGATGAAAACCTTAGGGTGACCTTGCAAAGTGGAACCTCTGTTACCGTCACACACAGCTATGTTACCTTCATCGTGAGCCAAGTATTTTACTGGCTCTTGTGCAATCAATTCGATGGCAGCATATGGTCTAGGTTGTTGTTCCAAATCTCTTTGAATAAATCTGTGTGGGTTCTTAGCAATAGCTTCCAATCTCGATTCCTGCGAGGCGGACCAAGTAGTAGCTCTATTTGGCGCTTGGTCAGCAAGCTTATTTTCCTTCAATTCTTCACGGGTCAAACCGGTAGAAGTCGTCTTCTTGGTTATCGTGGTTTGGAAACGCACGCTTCTCTTCAATAACTGAGAGTTGAATTGCTTGTAACTTATTCTAGATATCATTGTTGAATGTGTGTATGTATATAATTATGAATATGCAAAGGTTGCAGAATCAAAAGGAGCGTTCTATCGGTCAACTATCTGTGTCTATAACGTGCTAGTATTAAAATTTTGAAAAGTCGCTTTTTTTCTGTCTTATTCTTATTGGCTGTTTTTTTCGGTGTATAAAAATTAATTACCCGGACAATATTTTTATTTGACCATAAACTTAGCCTTGGATCATAAAGATCCACAAGCTACTAAAATATCATTACGACTTAATAATTAACAGAAATTATTATTTAACTAAAAGATAAAACAAAAATAGCAAAAAGGAAGAAAGAAAACTGAATTGAAGAGGGAATAAAAAGAATAAGGTAATTAAATAACATAGTATGTGCCAAGTTTAGAAAAAAAGGTATATATCTTCTCATGCAGAACAAATGAACTTACAATACAACACATCTCTTCTTCTTTTCCTTCTTTTCCTTTGTCTTCAAAGAAGCTCTAGTAGCGGCTTCAAAGACTTCTCTCACACCTTGACCAGTTCTGGCAGAACATTCCAAGTAGTCTGCAGCACCAATTTTTTGAGCAACGGATTGACCTTCAGATGTAGAGACTGGTTGTTGTTGTTGTTGTCTCAATTGTTCGATAGTGTTTGGATCGTTTCTTAAATCAGACTTACAACCAACCAAGATAATTGGAACACCTTGGCAGAAATGCAAAACTTCAGAAATCCACTTTTCCAAAACGTTATCTAACGAATCTGGAGAGTCGACAGAGAAACAGATCAAGATAACATTTGAGTCTGGGTAAGACAATGGTCTTAATCTATCGTAATCTTCTTGACCAGCAGTATCCCATAAGGCCAATTCAACCTTTCTGCCATCAACTTCGACATCAGCAACGTAATTTTCAAAAACAGTTGGAACATAGACTTCTGGGAAGGTACCCTTTGAGAAGACAATCAACAAACATGTTTTACCACAAGCACCATCACCGACAATGACTAACTTTCTACGGATTTCAGCTGGAGGAGGAACCATTGTGTTTATATAAATATGAGTTTATGCTAAAATAAATGTTAGTAAAAAAAAATCTTAATTAATTTTAAAATCGGAATCGAGAAAAAAAATCAAATCTATTAATGCGTGCGTGTTGATCAAGTTTTTGTACCATTTTAATATTTCCAACTCCCCTCGTTACAAATTTTGCAATATACAAAATAGGATCTAATCCTCATATCGAACCGGGCTGCAAACATGAATTTGATATCCACACTTTATATTTTACTTTTTCGAATGGGCTTACTTTCGACGTACCTGCAAGCAAGTTAATAGGGCAGTGTCGAAATGTAAAAATACACCATTTTTTTTTTCTTAGTAAGGGAAAAACCAAAACAGAAAAAAAACGAGCTTGAATTTAAAATTAAGTGCCTGCACATAGGAGCGATATAAAGAAGGCTGTACCGTCATTTTCTTTTGCTTGTCTAGTCAAATGACGAGATAAATTAATTGAATTGGCGGCCAAGGTAAACATTGTAGGACTGTGAGCTTCTTATTGGAATTTCAAGCTTGAGAGCTGATAAAAGTAGGTTTTTTAAACGCGCGATCAAAGAAAATACCCCTTTTTACCGACCAATCACATAAATTGTGTTCATATATCACGCCAAAACATCGGCTCAAAACAATGTGATTATATGTGATCTATCTTTTAGCGTACTTTCGCTTCGATCGCTAATATCTTAAGATACCTCATGACATGTTTTTGCCACCCGATTCACTTTTTCAATTTTGAGGTCTTTGTTCATTGCCCCTTTTATCTCTCTTGCATCCACTTGAAAAACCTTACCAGTTTGTACCGCCATCGCCCAGGATTCAACATCAGGACAACAGACAGTTAAACGCCAATCAATTCAACGCTTCCTTCACTCTTAGATCGATCGCCTTCCGATTGTAAATCAAAGATGTACTTACTGTTTAGTATCGATTTCAATACAAATAATCTATCGTAATGAATAAGGATAGAGATACACTAATAAAGAATAATCAAATCAACAAATTTTTAAAAGGGATTTTCTTTTTTTGGCGACTTGGTTTTGTTTTGTTTTAGTCAGGCTTGTGTCAATTATTGTTTCATGTCTTGATTTTTGCTGGTTAGCACAAAAACATGTAGATCGATTGTCGTTTTTTTTCTTTTTTCTACATAGTAAACTTCAGCCTTTTGATCTTGCATGTTAAGAGTTGATTTACAGGTTTTTATTGTTATTTTAATTATACGGTTGCCTACTCCCTATCACGAATCCTCTGTGGTCTCCTTTTCGGTTCCAGATTCGTCTTTTTTAGCCTTAACCTTTCTCGGAGGTAAAACTTCGTTGAACGCGGTCTCCCAGTTCTTTCCTACCTCAAACCATTTACAACACAACTCGTAAACATGCGATGTAGCCAAAACTTGTCTACCATTGAGTTCGATGTATTTGTCAATAGGTAACTTTCCAACTCTTAAACCCAATTCTTTGGCCTTATTGACACATAATTTCTTGTGTCTATTTTTATCAACAATCCCACCAATAATATAAGTGTGGTCGGCTTCTAATTCTTCTATCACTTCATCGGTATCGGCGGTTAAATATACTATCTTGTTTTTTTCTGCCTCATCCTCGGGTAATAATTCTTTTAAGCTGTTATTCGATAAAAATTCCATACCAACCCAATTGGTGTAGTGTTCGATCGATTTTTCAAACCTTGCTTTCAAGCTTTTGTTGAATGTTGAGATCTGTAATGGGACATCGAATTGACAATGTCTCTTTGCCGAGTATGCTCTTGTTATTTGGTTCGAAAGTGATACGATTTCCTTATCGTTCATCAACTCGTCAAATTCACAGTCCATGATGATTTTGACATTTGATGGGGTTTGCTCGGTTGGCAAGGCACGCGATTTTTTCAACAGGTGATAGTTGACGTTCTCTTCATCGTTTTCTTGTTCTTTTCTCCTTGCTGCAGCTGCCTTTTTCTTCTCTTTTTTGATCTTTCTATACTCAGGTTTACTTTCTTCCCATCTCTCTTTCTTTTGCAACTTCTTCCATTGATTTTTGGATATGCCTTCAGGTAATACAAATGGATCGAGCTTTTTACGTTTACGTGCTTCTTCGATTTCTTCACTTGTTGGTGCCTTTCTCTTGCCCTTGTTTCCGGTTGGAATCGACACATTTTCGGACTCCTTAGGCCTTACGTCCAGGTTGACAACCAATTCGTCAACTTGTTTAGGATCACTCATTTTGTTTTGATGTCTAATGTAGTTCGATGAGGTCAGTATGGATTTTTTTTGGCACCGAAAAAATTGTCTTGAGAGTTTTCAAAAATTTGCGAGGATATGGCTGCGAAATAATTATCAAATGTTGCGTACCAACTTGTGGTAATATCTTGGCTAGCCAACAGAGAAGTGTATAACTGTTTGAATAAAAGCTTACAATGATGAACTGGTTACGTTGCCGTTTCACTGAAAGGCTAGTATCGATAGTGGTTACCAAGACATAAGTACAGAGATTTGACATATTCATCATGTATATACCAGCTTAATTAAACATTAAAGGCGTTTCTAAAGTTGATTTCTACGAATACTAGTTTACCTAATTTCCGACTGAGGATAAATATACATTTAGAATCAATGGCATGATTAGACAGTAACAAACCTTGAGTCCAATTCACCTGAGGAAATTTAAGAGTGATACTTCTTTAAAATGAACAATACAGTTTACGTAACAAATACAATTCGTCTTCAATTAATAATGTATGCTACCTTTTAACTCACTAAATACAAAAAGGAAAACAAAAATCTACCTTATCTATTTATCTCTTAGGACCCAGCTTCATTTATTTGAAACCATAACCCATCTTCTATACCTATCTTCCCTGCGTTGGAGTTTGTCAACAACAACTCTACCGTTGCACCAAACCTTGGAACAGTTACGATCGTCACCTGAAAAGACCCATTTACCCAATAAATCTATCATCAATTTCAAGTTTTGTATATCGGTTTCCACACTATTATTAGCCGACCTCAAATTAGGTAATTGCCATGGGTATACGTTCACATTTGAAGAATCTGATATCAAATCGATCAATTGTGCATCGAACTTCTTACCAATTTCAAAAGAACCAACCAAATGCTCCAAACCAACGGCGACAGCACCACCCATAGTAGCCATATACATCGCATCCTTAATATTGACCTTAACATCTTCGGCCGACTTGTCATCATCTTCTTTCATAGCCAAATGGTGACTGACCAAAATCGAGCTTCTAAGCACAGCCAAAATACT
This sequence comes from Kodamaea sp. yHQL449, assembly GCA_030582715.1. Lineage (NCBI taxonomy): Eukaryota > Fungi > Ascomycota > Pichiomycetes > Serinales > Debaryomycetaceae > Kodamaea > Kodamaea sp. yHQL449. The sequence continues at coordinate 144,839 of JAJMGT010000010.1, read as the reverse complement.
CAGTTCAAACCCACCAGAGACATCGGTACCCAACGACACATTGATGCCATCTTTATACAAATACTTCTTGACTGGGGCTTCACCACTCGAAATAAAAGTGTTTGAAGTGGGACAATGACTTATTGAGCATTTCTTCTCTTTGATTAACTTGCGTTCATCTTCGGTCAAATGAATAGAATGTGCCAAAATGGTTTTAGGACCTAACAAGTCATGCTTATCATAGACATCAGCATAAGAATCGCATTCTGGGAATAATTTATTCACCAATTCGACTTCCTTCTTATTTTCGCTGATGTGTGTTTGAATAGGCAAATTTTGCTCTTTGCTTAACTTTCCCAAGTATGACATCAATTCTCCAGTACAAACAGGGGCAAATCTAGGGGTTACAATCGGCTTGACTAGGTCTTCTCCATATGGATTGATCTGAGCCAAGTAGTCGATCATTTTTGACATTGAATTGACACAAGTTTCGTAATCCTCTTCATATTCCCATCCTTCGTTGTGATCCATGCATACTTTACCAACAAACCCACGTTGACCATATTTAAGCAACAACTCACCAAATAAGTTTGTTGTTTCGCTATCTGTCGTAGTAAAATAAGAACCACAGGTTGTACCATTTTGCAAAGTCTTTTCAATTACTTCGGAATAAATACGGTTTGCAAAATTCAACTTGTCTCTGTTGGCGTCAGTAAATTGACGTTCTAAAGGGAAAGTATATTCACCCAACCAATCTAATAATTGGACATCTAAACCAATACCAATGTTTGGGAATTGTGAAGCGTGTATATGTGTGTCTATGAAACCAGGAAAGAAGAACTTGGTTGGTTCAGTTGAATAGTCAACAAACTTGACACCACTTCTTCCATATCTGTCGCTGTAACCTTGAGTTTCTTCGTTCGTATCTTCACCCTGAACTTCAACGATGTCAAATGAAGCTTCTTCTGAATATATGTCCTCTTTGTGGTTCTTCATAAAGAATTCCAAAGGATCCAAATGATCGTGATCTCTAGGGTTATAATTCTTATACAAGTAGTCGATCTCACCATTTGTATCGACACCAACTAAAGTATGAAAGTTAATATTGAGGTCACCTAATTTAGGAGCATCAATAAAAGTTCCATAAAATAATGTATAGGATGTACTCAAAGCGGCTTTAGCAATAATTTTACGATTATTTGAAGGCATTTTGAGTTTTTTTTTTGCAGTAATTAAAATGAATCTTTAAAATTAATTTATATTGTATTGGACCAGCCAATGTTTATAGAATGATTGAATATCTATAATTATAAGAGAAATTACAACATCTATTTATATAAAATTAAAAGATAAGGTTTGATAGATTGCTACAAAGTGATTGATATATTAAAAAGCGTGTACACAAAAAACAAAAGCAAAAAACCGTCGGATAACCCGCGGTAGGAACTAAAAAATAATTTTTGATAAGATAGCAATGCTAAAAAGGGTAAGAATCAAAAACCGGTACAACTGTGCGGCGGTAAAGAATGATTTGATACAAGATCGGTTCTCCGTTGCTATACAATACTTGCTGCTCTAATACGAGATATGTACTCCGTGCAGACATTTTCAAAGTGTTTATAGTGAGAGAATTTGAGATTCAGGTGGCCCGAACCTAAGATTTTGAGTTTGCTTCGCAACCGGTTTTCCGTGAGTGATTTTATTAATATGGAAACTGTCAAAAATATCTGTCTAATTTAGTTACTAGATCAAGATTTGATTTTGAGTAGGAAATTATCAATTTACTCGATCTGTTTTTGTGTTTAACAGTTTATATCTACTAATATCTTAGTCTTTTCATCAGAATTTGATACTCATCTTCTCTATATGTAATATTTCTTAAAAAACTAGATCTACAGCACTTTAGGATTTATGTTTATTGATATATCTACTGATAACCCGATATATCTCGACCAGATTTATATGAAAGAAAGATAAACAAAAGGTGATCTGCTCTCAACCAAAACATTGGCGATATCTACTTGCAAGAGCACCACGTTTATATAGGAGAATTCACTTATATCTTCTCTTTAGATAAGGAAAACAAGTAATTCGATGAATGGAAAATTAAAGAAACGAAGAACCACGAATATAAAAAGATAATTTGGGGTATTTTTTTTTGTTTATAAATGATCTAAAGGAAAATGCAAACGGGTCTATTACAACAAGGCAATACCAGCCAAACCAATGACGGCGGCACCAAAAGATAATTGCAAACCGTTGGCTTCACCAGAAGAGGATGCGACTGGAACGGTGGTTGAAGACTTGGTAGTAGAAGCTGGGGCCTTGGTGGTGGTTTCGACGGAAGAAGTGACTGGAGCCTTTGAGACTGGGGCTTCGGTGGAAGATTTGGTGGAAGAAACTTCAGTGGAGGAAGCTTTGGTGGAAGCTTCAGTGGAGGAGGCTTCAGTAGACGAAGCTTCAGTGGAGGAGGCTTCAGTAGAAGAAGCTTCAGTGGAGGAAACTTCAGTGGAGGAAACTTCAGTGGAAGAAGCTTCGCTTGAAGAAGAAGAAACTTGCACTGAAGAAGACGAAGAAACTGGGACCGAAGAAGAAGCGGAAGAAGAAGAAGCAATCGAGGAGGAGGAAACAGTCGAGTTGCTGAAACCTTGACAAGAGCTTTCAAAAGCACTGATGGCAGCGTCAGCGTTACCATTTGGACAAGCGGTTTGCAAACACTTTTCAACGGCAGCAGAGTCGTTGGAACAAATACAGTTCATGTCGCCCAAACCAGAACAGTTTGAGGTCTTTTCAACTTGAGCAACACAAGCCAACAAACAAGCTGGTGGAGTAGCAACAGTAGATTGTAAAGTAGCAGCCAAAGCAACTAAGGTCGAGATCTTCAAGAATGAGGCCATTTTATTATGTATTTATTGATTGATTGATGGTGTTAAGCGATAGACTATCAAATGAATAATGAACAAGTTTTGAACAAATGTTTTTTAGTGGTTTTTTTTTCCCTCCTCGTATTGGTGTGAAATTTTTGTTCAAACGCAAACAAATAATTTTCTAATTTTAGATGAAATCGTAGGAGGAGCGAAAAAGAAAATAAACAAATCAGGAATGTCAAAGTCGTGCAATAAATAAACACAAAGGGATGAAAAGAAAAATAGACAGTAGTATAGATTTATTGATAGGCATATATGTTGCGATTATTTGTCTTGTTTTGTTAGCAAAAGGCCCGGTAAATGCAAGATGGTGCTTTCGCAAAGGCATTGCTTCAGGATTCTAAATAATAGGTGTTGCTGCTTATACACAATCTCCGATTGTTGCGGCTGATTGTGTGGGCAGTAGAGAAGATAGAAACAGGTACTATTTTTGCAAGCATGTCTGTAATTCTAGCTCTATCTGCCGTTTTTATGGCCGAGCCAACTAACTATAATCTAGAGAATTACTACGATCACTAACACAGATACATAATTAGAGTATTAATGCATTTTGACTTGGGAGTGGCTGAAAAATCCAAGTGCAATTCTGCGAATGGAATTGCAACCACATTCCCGAAAAATTGAATATTTTTTTGAAACAAGTCTAGACTTTTTAATATTTTTTTTGCCATTTTTTAAAGCTTAATGTGAGAACTGAGACCACCACCTTTAAAGGTCAAATCAGCCTCAAATTTTTGAACTTTGACATGTAGAGAAGCCAAAATATTGATCATCAATTTTCCATTGACGGCACGTCTCAACACGTCCATTCCCAAACCTTGGTTGATTCGGAATGGCATCTTCCCGGTGTGATAGATACCAGGAGAGACAAAAATTCGCTCATTTTTTTCCAAGTGTCCCAAAATGACATTTCCTGATCTGGCCTCTGCTTGATAAATATCTATTGCAACCACCGAATTTGCAATTGGGTTCAAAATAGTAAGTTCGACTTCACTACTCAATATATGGATTGTAGATTCAAGAATAAAAGGACTCAACTCTTCTTCGGATGGATTTTCTATTTCTTCGCTCACTTTTACCGAATTACCGAATTTAATACTTGGTACGGTGAAATTATGGATCGATATACCTTCGATCAATTGATTTAATTTCGGATGATTCTCAATTGAATTCCCACCAATATCAACCGAAATATTCTTCATGCCCGATATGAAACTGCTAAGCAAATATTCAAGCAGGATCCGTGATTCGATCTCATCTTCTTGGTCAACAAATATATCAATGCCAACATCGATTGTAAAGTGACTATTTTCTGGAACATAAACGTCCTTCACCGTCACATAAGCAAAATTGGTAGTCAGATTCAAGAATCTGAATCCAACAGTTACATCCTTGCCCGGTAAATCAATTGAATAACTTGTTGGATTGTATAAGCTAAATGAACCAATGATGTTAATCGTATCAACTGTGGATTCAACCAATTTTAACGATTTAATTGTGATGTTCAATTGGTCAAGGAGATCTTCATAAATGTAATGAATTTTCGAAAGAATCGAAGTTGAATTCAATGTAAGATTTTTCAAATTTATCGTATTAAACTCTGTGTTTAAAAACGATGATTCAAAGACTAAATCTTTAATCTCCAAATCCAAAAAATACTCTTCAATAGCATTAGAATTGATGATGCTATTAATGATCCCACCAAATGATTTCAGATCAAGTATGTTGATTTCATATTGTTTAAAATTAAAATCAAGTATATTTTCCAGTTTCTGCTTATCTATTTTAAGCAAATTATCACAATTGGACGAACCGCTAACCAAATCATTGCCATGTTTGTCTTTGATTAGAAGATTATTTGAAAATCTGGGGATTTGAAATCTAATCCCAAAAGTATCTTCAATAAGCATTGATAAATTCGAACTTAACCTAAAGTCAGGATCTTCGATCTTAGCATCGAGTTCAACGTCAATACTATCGAAATTTATATCGTAAGGTATAACCAGTTGCGATGGTAACTTGACATTCACATCATAGTTCATATAATGAAGCAAATAATAAAGCCATTCGGGTAATTCTTTATCTTGATTCTCAGAAGCCCTTATAACAAGATGAATAAGACGTTCATCAATATAATATTGTACTAATTTATTTAAAGGAGTAAACCCATCTTTGCATTTTTCAGTTAACAGTGATGGTAATTGGTTTAAATTACCGTTAATATCGATTTCAATTGGTATATCCGGTTCAACTCGAAATGCTTCACTTCGCCATTCACCAAACTGAGCCAAATTCTTCTCACAATCATCGACAAAAATGTCCCAGTTAATCAATGGTAAATCGAATTGAAAAGGAAGTACATCTTCAATCCTAACTCTACTTGAAATTTTCAAATTATCTTGATCCTCATTGTTAATATCGAACTTGACTATATTGAATTTTGGCTGCAATTTCAGTTTATCAACAGAGATTTGTTCTTTAAGGTTGATTTCATCTGTATAAAACAGGAAATATTTCGTTCTTAAATTTGTAGCAAAGGCCCCACGTACATCGAATTTGATTGTTTCTTCCAGATTTAACATATTCAAATCATTTCCAAACTTTACCAAATTTTCCTTGACCAATTCTAATTTCAGAATGAAATCAAGAGGTGTAATCGTTCCATCCATAACCAGTACTGTTACCTCTGGTGGATAAACATCGATCAAATGGGTTGGGCTAACATCTACTTCGGATGGCTTGAGATATATTTTGAATCCATTGGTAGGATCGATTATCAATGATCCAAGTATTATTCCACCTAATCGAAGCACATTTCGATGAATAGAATTTTCAACGTTGGTGTAGTTAATAGAAATTGACCCAATAAAGTGTGAATCCAACCCGTCATTATTGACTCCTAATACCGATACGCTTTGAACATCGAATTGAACTGCTTGTGAAACCAAAACATCGATATATGAAAATGTATAATAGATTAAGAGAAATAATATGACAAGAACGATTGAAGTGTAAGCCAAAATATTTGAGTTTGAAGGGTGTAGATAACGGAAGAACTTCAAGACGTGTGCCTCTAATGAAGATGCTGGAATCACGACACTTTCTCCATGCAAATCTGATTCTTCAGTGTCTGATATGTCGTCATCACTTATTTGAGGAAGTAATGGATCCGTTTCATCGGGTTCAGGATTTAGTATTTGGATTGGATTTTCAGGGGCTGGATGTTGAAGAGGCGTTTCTGAAGAATCTTGCAAATATCGATCCGATTCCAAAACTGTTGATTTCAGTTTTGGTATTGGGGCTTCTTCTTCATGTAACAATGCAATTGGAGTAGCCACATGAAGTGGTACTTTCGGATCTTCTTCATTTAACAATGCACTTGGAGTGGCCGCAGGCAACTTGTTCAATGACTGCAAACTAGGAACTTCAACAACACTCTTGAGCACACTGTTCTGTTCTATAGACGCGATATCTGGTGTACCATCCAAAGAGGCTTCAATTGAGCCGGTAGAGCTTCTTGTGCCTTTTGATCCTTCACTCGATCTTCTTCTGCCGCTTTTAACAACATCATCTACTTTATCCTTATTTTTATTTCTTTTGAAACTAAGCGATCTTTTTGGTTTCTTGGGACGGTCTTCATCTATAGAAGATGAACTCGAAGAAAGCTTCTTGACTGCTTTTCTATATATGTTTGCCATTATTAATAATGGTTGGTGTATATTTTGAGACCGAAATTACTTTATTACCCCCTTGTATCGCTTATCTTGCACACTTTTTTTTTATGGCAATCTAACAAAAGAAAAATAGGAAGTGTAAGGGCAGGGGCGGCTGAAAATTATTGATCGGGGTTTATCGTAGTTTAGGTATACAATTGTCATTAGTGACGGTTGTTAATGCGAATTGTGGGGAAACGAGAGCAAATGTGTAATAAGAAACGTTACGCCAGTGATTAGTGTTCAATGTGTCAATATAATAAGAAGCTGAGGGGTGTATATAATTTTCTGCAACTTCTCTAAGATACGTATTTTCTGCTGTGTTTTGATCATTTTCGCTGGCCCGTAACCAGCAACATCATATTGAAGACGTTTTGTATCAATCAGTGGAGCATCAGCAGTAGTGACTGCAAAGCAACCATTAAAATTGATCACATTGACAATCATGCGTAAAACAGTCAAGTACTTAGATCTGCCTTCTGTGTTTCAACTATGAAACGTAAAAGTGGTTTTCTGACCACCAACGTTGTAGTCTAACATTTGTTTGTTAATAATAAGAATGAACCTGTTAAGGATCCTCTTTTGCCCCTGCAAAATTAGGGAACTACTCAGCACAAGCTTTGCCCACAATGATATTTAATAAATATTTCCCAAATTTTAGACAATTTCTTCAAAATATACATCATCACTTTCAGATCGGTTTGCTGGCCAACATGTATCCTGAAGTCTACACCACTTATTGCTTCACTCTGAATTACATACTGGTGCTGTTCTTTGATTGATTTGGACTTCATCATTTGCAGCCTATTTGCTTACCTAAGCCAAATTTTGCGGTTTGACATCTTTTTTTAGTTTGCGTTTTAAACGCGTTTTTTGTAACCAATTTTATGTTCCAACATCTCATATAATGAAAAACGATTATTATGACCTTGATGACGTGCTAGCTGACGGAGAGAAAGTCCCGTGCCGCTTCAATATAGCGGTGCCCGGTTTGGGATATCTAGAGGGAAATCCGGGTAAAGCCATAGCCAAAGACACAAAAATAGACTTGCCATTATGGATAGCCGAAGTCTTGTCGATATGTGATTTCAAAGAAAATTCGGATGATAAGTTCATAGATTTATCTGAACCCGATGCCATATCAAATAAAGTGATGAGTGCCATCAAAACAAGTTCTACTTATATCGATTTACATTCACTTATGGCGAACTACTATAAATTGGTTGAAAAATGGGGACATATGTTTATAGAGCCAGAGTTGATAGAACTCACCATCAATATGTTACGAGAAAGAGCAATGGAGATCAACAATTTTGCCAATAACGCCAACAAACAAACTAATGGTGAGTTTATATATACTTTGGATGAGTTTGAGAAAAAACTATATAAATTAACAGCCGAAAGTTCAAAACAAATGAGAAAATGGTTAAAAGAATGAATATTTATAGATTTTTATTAATTATACAGATACTTTACAAAAGTTACTCATCATCAGCTTCTTCAGGCTCAGCCTTTTCTTTGTCGTCATCAAATAAATCATCTAATTCTTCATCACTATCTTGAATAAATTCGCTCGACTTGGAGTTCGATTTGTTCGATCTAGACTTGGGCCTTGACTTTTTGATCACATCTTCATCATCTTCATCACCATCGTCATCATTTTCTCTCTTTCTTTTGGTTCGAGGTTCGACATCTGAATCGGTTGCACTTGCGGCTGCTTCTTCTTCTTCTTCTTCACTATCAATAACAGCCTTCTTTTTGGTAGCTTTCGATTTCTTACCCTTCTTTTTTGGTTTCTTTTCACCATCAACATTTTCTCCATTAAATAAGTTATCAATATCCGAACCTTCATCTTCAACAACAACATTGGCTCTCGATTCTTCGGCCCATTGTTGTGCTTGTTCTTGCAATATGGCTCTTTCCTTTGCCAATTCTTCTTCCTTTAATCTATTGACTTCTAATTTGGCTTCTTCTTCTTTCAATTTAGCTGCTGTTTCTTCATCTCTAACCTTTTGAGCTTCTTGTAATTTTTCAGCAATTTGTGAAAGGTTTTGTTTTGTTTCATCAAGACATGTCTTTAATCTGACCAATAATGTAGAAGTACCCAAATCAGCTCTTGCTTGCAATTCTGCTTTTGGATATGGTGCAAACTTCTCTTCATCAGATGCTAATTGTTTTAAGGTTTCAATACCTTCTTTCAAACCTACTATAGCATTTTCGATATTTTCAACCACTCTTTGAGTAAGAGGAATTTTACTGATAAATTCAGCAAATTGAAATTGTAAATAAGCCAAATTGAATTTTAAAGATGCATGTGAACCACTTGCATATTCTAAAGAATTTTGAGCATATTCGAGTGCTTTTTTATAATAATCCAAATTCTTTTCACTATGAGCACGTAAATACCAAGCTCTACCCAAGAATGAATGAATCTTAGAGTCTTTACCATTGGTGAATCTACTTAAGGCGATTTCATAATTTTCAATCGCCTTACCATATTGTTTTAAATCTGCAGAAACATGTCCCAAATTCAAATAGACCGAAATATCATTCAATGAGTCTCTAATCTTTCTTAAGATATCCATACCCTTATTCAATTCCTTATTTTCAATATAAGAGATCGCCAAACCTTGAGCGGCATAAACGTTCTTTGGATCCACACTCAAGACCTTTGTGAATAATTCAATTGCCCTAATATAATATTTCTTCTTCTTTTCATCTTGATTTGATTTGACATCTCTTGCCATTATACAATAAATATTTGCAAGTGATATTAAAGCATAACAATCATGTGAATCATACTTAACAAGAGTTTCTTTTTGATGGTCTGTATCAGCATCTGGCTTCAAACCCAACTTCTTACCAAAGTTCTTGATAAACCAACCATAGAATGATCTAACTTCTAAATCAGAAGCATTAATTTTTAATAATTCTTCAATCTCTTCCTTGATTTCATTTTTACTAAGCTTGCTTATCGAAATACTATTCAAAAATAAGATTCTTAACTTTGCAGAAAAATAGTGTGGAGCATCTTCTAATAAAGATTCATAAATGGCGATTGAATCCGATTCATTCGCCAACTCCTTTGATCTAGCCAAGTTATAAGTAAGAGTCACCTTCAAATCTTGTGGTAAATCAACAACAAGATCACCATCTGAATCTTCAACATCGTCAATCTTTTTTAAGGCAGTATCAAAGTTTTCTATTGCTTCTTCATAATTTTGTCTCATAAATTGGAAAACACCAATATTATTATAAACCTCCAAAGGAGCATCTTTATTGATCTGTTTTCTTGATTCGATTGCCTTGTTCAAATAGCTCAAAGATTGAGTGACATCCCTCGATTCATAAAGCTTCGACAATACCAAGTAAGCATTTAAAGCCACTGGCTCCTTGTTCATGAACTCCAACCCTTCATCGTTATTGGATGATGATAATCCACGATTATTTGATAATTTCAAATATCTTTCCAAGATTTGGATAGCTTGTTCTTGCTTTCTTTTAGATTTCTGTTGTGCATAAAGTAACCCCAATGAGTAATTCACTTCAAGACATTTGACGTTCGTTCTTAAGATCGATTCAAAAGACATGATTGCTTCTTCAATTGACCCACGGTTAAATTGTGATTGACCCAACCCTAATTTGGCAACGATATTCGAATCGTTCAATTTAATTGCAATTTGGAAATATTTGGATGATTGTGTAAAATTAGACTTGACAAATTCGATTCTACCTAACCATGTTGCTGATTGTGATAAAATATTTGATTGATATTTGGAGGTTTTATTGAAATTACTAAATTTATTCAAGTTTTCTTCACCTGTTAATTTCTTAATGATTTTTTTGTTGATTAATTTTTCAACTATATCGAATTTTTCCTTTGAAAAGTAATATGAAGCTAAAGCCAAATTAACAACAAAATCGTCCGGATTTTGTTTATAGTTAATAGTCAACTCATTCAAGCAATTTGTATAGTTTTGTAAGAACTCATCATCACTTAATGAATTGACAAAACTATTGCTGAAATTAGCCAAATTAAGCAAGATTTTTGCATTCAAGTTGGTAGGATCTAATTCCAAACTTCTTTCCCAAGCAGAAAACGCCATTTTTTGATCTTTTAAGAACCAAAAACATAAACCAATACCGATTCTTGGGTCTGGTTTTATTAATGGATTGAGAACCAAAACTTGTTGGTATAACTTTAAGGCATTTGCATAATTCTTAGTTTTACGTAAGACAATTTGAGCCTTCCCCAAAAGGGCAAAACAATTATTTTGATCGATTTTCAACAATTTTTCAAAAATATCCAATGCTTTATCATCTCTTTCTCTAAACAAGTATAAAATGGCCTGTGACAAGATATTTGATGTATTATTTGATGAGTCCATTTGTGACAACTGTGTGATTTCCGTAGAAGCCTTGATCAAGTTGTTTTCCTTATCGATCCCCTTTGAGGCAAACTTAAAGTAAAGCCAGACCAAATATGAATGAAAAGTGGCCTTTTCTTCATCATTGAATTGCAGTAAAGTAAGTGTATGTTTGATGATCGTCAATGCTTCATTCAACTTATTTAACTGAACATAAGCTGTTGCGATACTGATCCAATACTTTTTGGCACAGTTTTCACCTTCTAAAAAGGAGATTAATTCATTGGGGTCTTCTGGTAACTCATCAACCAAATTGATACTGACGATTTGACCGTTGCTCAACGGCACATCCAAACTACCGATGGACTCCTTGGCCTGCTCGCCCAAGTAGAAGGAAATATCAACCGGTTCTTCCATTGATGATGGGTCTATTTGAGAGTGGTTGTCTTCTTTTTTTTTTGAAATTTTGATGGCTTGTTTTGAAAACCAGTCGAAAAAAATGTTCGTTGATTAATAAATTACTATATACAGGAACTCTAAAATCTATACAATATTTCCACCGGGGAATTTACGACAACTATGTAAATAAGTCATTGTCGAGCTTCTGTTGTGATTGTAGTGTTGGTGTTTGTATTGGGGTGGGACGGGTTGGATTAAATTGTTGGAAATCGTTGATTAACGAAATTAGTTTGCCATCTCCCCCCATGCTATTGAAAAACTCGTCCAATTTGAATCCGTTGATGATGCCATGTTTCTCGCAATTAGTGCATGCACAGTTATCTGGAGCACAGACACAGTCTTCGTTACTGGGCGAGTCATCTTCTGTTTGGAGTAACGAAGTGAAGTAGTTTTGGTTTATTGGGAGATTCTTATTTGAATTTATTGAGTTTTGACTTAGTATTCCAAGTTCATTTGTGGAATTGTCTAGTTGTAATGGTGGATTCTCTAGATGTATTTGTGAGTTGTCTAGATGTATTTGTGGGTTGTCTAAATGTTGTGAAGTATTTAAATGCACTTGGTTATTTAGTGGATCCGAAATACCAATCATGCTAGGAATCGTTTCTTGATACTGTGGAAGTGTTGTAAAAACGACATTTGAATCCAGAACAGTATTATATTGGCTCATATTATTGAATCCAGTGTAATCATTCGATAAAACAGCGGTTGCAATAGTGTTTGAAACTCCGTTATCCAAAGTACTTGGATTACCATGCATTTCACACCCATCACATTTACAGTTTTCGTCACAGCTACACGACCCTGGTATTGAACAAGATGGTACAGATACAACATCATATACATTATTCTCGTATTTCACCTTTTCGATTGGTTCATTCAGTTTATTGTTTGTAGTGATGTTGTTCACACTAAGGATTTGATTTGATTTGACCTCATTGATGTGTTTTTTAAGATACGTTTTCAAGATCTTGGATTTATTGATTGTTTTCTTGCTGTTACTACAAGAACAACAATTTTTAGACAGATTTTTCTTATTAATTCGTGGAGAATTTTGATTCGAACAACATGTGGAAGTATTAATAAAACTTTCGCCACTTATGATTGGAGCCGGTGGTCTCGAGTTCGAATCGGGTTTAGAATTGGACTCATCATAAAGTCCAACTATTTGGCCCGTAATTAAGTCGATAACTTGTTTTGGAGAAGCTTGTAGTATCACCACTGGGTTTGTTTTGCAGTTTGATTTCATTTGTTCTTCGACCTTTTCGGCAAAAACGGCTATTCGATGATTCGGATTGCCATTGGCATATACATTTGGACGTCCCTTTGATCTCACTTGAAGTAAGGGTCTTGCATGATGGCGACACAGTGACAGTCTATGGCCTCGGATACACTCGACACATGAATATTTTGTATCGTCTATCAAAATCATCTTTTTTGACCTTTATTTTCAATCAAATAAAGGGTCAATTATAACGGTTATGTCAAAAATAAGAGGTTAATTGTCTTAAATTCATTATTGGCGGTTTTTAATGTTTTCTTATTTAATAGTGAGCATTTTATCGCTCCTATTTTGGTAATTTCGGGAGAAAGTCGTGAAGTTGAGAAATACGACTTCAACGACAGCAAAAACGACATTCAACGACAATAAGGGAAATCACAAATGATTTTTTGAGCGATGGAATCAATCTATTAATCTATTTATTCTAAAAGATGCCAATTAAGAGTGTGAATGAAGATTCTATTCCTGCTGACGGCCCCGTTGATGCCGCAATTAACTATAACGACGCCATAGATTACTGGTCATCAGTTCCAGCCTCTGTCGATGGTGTTCTTGGAGGGTTCGGAGAACAAACTTCGGTTCCAAAAGCAGATATCATTGGATCTTCGACTTTTTTACGTAAATTACAACTGCGTATGATATGTCCTAGTGAAAACCGTAAATTGACTATCGATATGGGTGCTGGTATCGGTCGGATCACTAGAGATTTATTGTGGAAAGTGAGTGATAAATGTGATTTATTGGAACCGGTAGTTCCATTTGTAGAACAAATGCCAAACGAATTGATAGCAGTCCAACAAAAAGGGAAATTGGGTGATATATACCCGATTGGGATGCAAGAATGGCAATGTTTGCCAGAAAAACAAGGTCAATATTGGCTTGTTTGGTGTCAATGGTGTGTGGGACAGTTACCAGATGACGTTTTGGTTGAATTTTGGATTAGATGCCGTGAAGCTTTAATTCCAAATGGGATTGGAACAATGATTGTTAAAGAAAATATTGCACCATTTGAAGATATTTTCGATGAAACTGATTCGAGTGTTACAAGAACAGATCAAAAGTTCAGGCTGTTGTTCGAAAGGGCTGGGTTTAAGTTGATTGCGAGCGACATCCAAAAAGGTTTGCCCAAAGAGTTATATCCTGTTAGAATGTACTGTTTGAAGGCTCAACAGTAATTTTTCTTTTTTCAATGTACTTGTATTTAAATAAATAATCTAAACGACTCTAGTTTTACTTGGTTCGAATGGTAAGAACAACGCAATGATGCCAATAAACCCTACAAAAGCACCACAGATCCAGATCGGGACTTCTGACGATGTATTTGAGAACCATGCGATGATTGGGGTGATTGCAGTTGCGATACGAGTACACACAAGGCATAAACAATTTCCTGTTGCTCTTGCAGAACTTGGCATGACTTCTGGAGTATAAGCAAAAATAACCCCATAATAGATATATAAAGTAACATAAACAGCAGAAGAAAGCCCAACATTTTGGGCCCTTGTTCTAACAGCTGTATATCCAAAAAGACAAGCCATTGTAGTTAAACCTCCAATAGCCAAAACACCTCTTCTACCCAATCTTGGAATATAATATAAAAGAAGTCCTGCAATCACTGGTCCTCCAACAGATGATACATTTGAGATCAAATTATCCCTATAAACACCTGCAACGGTTGGAGCCGAAATATTTGCACCTCTTGTTGCAAGATAAACAGGTAAAAATGCCGAATAAAGTGGATAAGAAATCCCTAAACAAAACCATGAAAGAAATAATAAAAGTGTTGATCTTGTTGATTTTCTTGTAGCAAATAACACTTTTATATGTTTTGTCATCAAGGTTAAAATACCTGTTAAACTTAAATGTTTTCTATAATCATCATTTGAAGTGATTTCACCACATGCTTTCAAGTCTTCAATTGTCAACGAACATTTACGATTATATTTGATTGCGATTTCTTGTAAAACTTGAACAGCTTCTTCATCTCTATTATTTGAAACCAAGAATTTGGGAGTTTCTTTCAAACGAACTACGGTTAATCTTAGAATTGCCAAAACCAAAACAATTGCACCGTTTGTATAGTAAACATATCTCCAACCTTTGTTTTCATGAGAAGGACAATTATCATACCCACTACATGAATTGTTTGGTAAGAATGCATAAGCAAGAAGGACAGCAATAGTTTGACCAATTCCCCAAAAAAAGGCAAAGAATGTAAGTAACCATTGGTGTTTATGAGGTAAAAATTCCAAAAAAACACAAGTATCTAAAACCAAATTCCCACCAGCAGCAAATGAAATGAGCAAAACAAATAAACAATAAGTTGCCATTGAACTCATTGCACCTGTTAATATTGTGAAAACCGCACTAAGTAAAAGTGAAAGGTTAAAAGCCAATTTTCTTCCAATTAAATCAGCCAGAAACCCCCAAAAAAGCCCCCCAAGAATCATCCCAACTGCATAACATTCATTTGAAACTGCAAATTTATAACCAAATTGATAATTGATAAACGTACGTACACTACTTTCAAGATAATTTAATTGAGTATCGGTTGCATATCCCATACCATTTAGGAAAAAAAGTTTTAGGTGATACCAAGTAAAACCAATCTCATCGATTGCATCGTTAATTAACTTCATTTTGGCACGTAAAATAGCATCGGTGGTTTCGAGCTCAACCATATCCTCATTACTCGTGAGACTTTCAAGATCTGACTTGACATCTTCGGGTTGCTTTTCGATGTATGTTCGGCTACCCTTTTCTTTGCTATCAACAGTTGAATTATCTTTTTGAATCGACATTGTTAGTGTTGGTGCATATGATGTGAAAACTTTAAAAGATAGTAAAGAATATCTTTAGGTTATGTAATATTCCAAATTGAATGCTTTTTAACCTAAATTGGTAAAAGTCGACAAAAAAAATGTGTAATTCCATCTTCGAATTGTTTAAAGGATATTGTAATCTGGGGCATAAACTAGGAGAAACCTGCAGAGAATAAGATCAATAAGTTGTAAAAAATGAAGGTCAATATGTAAAAAGCAATCGGCGAACATGTAAAAAAATGGCTTATCATGCATTACGTTTCTGAATTAGGTAGTATTCTCGATAATTGATCGCACGATTACTAAACATTTCCTTTTTCGGCAATTGCGTTTGCCCGAGGATGCCACGGCAATGGCTCCAAATCGCTTTGTTTTTCACATGTACTCCGGAGGATCTGAGGGGTTGAAGAGGGGCAGAAATCAATGACATATTCAAGGTGAAAGTTCTTGGGAAATGTAATCTGGTAGTCGAAGGATAAGGTTCAGAGAGATTACACAGTTGTTGCGTCCTTTTGATGCATTTTTTTTCTATTGATTTGTACTAGTTCTATTGAAAGACCGTATCGCAGTACTAACATCTAGTTGTACCTCTAACTATTCATAATCGTCTATATACTTTTCTCTCATTGCCATGACAGTCTCGAACAACGAAACAGAATTGGCCAAATCACCTCCGTTACTCAATCTCAACACAATGTCATCGGCTTCCCACCCCTTTTCTTCGTAGCTTACTATTCCCTCGTTAACTTTGACCAACTTGTTATAATATACTTGAGTTTTTTTAATCAATTCTTCATCGAATTTAGGAATTTTGGAGTTTTGTAAAAGAAAATCTCCTCCAGTTTCCTTGAAAACGTTTATAATGAGTGATATCAAATTGAGTAAAGCTTTGATATTTAAAGAGTACTTGTTCAGTAATTCGGCGAGATTTATTGGGTCATCACAAAGTGATTTTGTAGTTGATCTCAAGTGATACTTGATTGGGTTCTTTTCAATGTTATGACACAACTCATAGAGCCATTCAAGGTTGTATTTATCAGGAGACGCCACAACATCCAACTCCCCAAACCCTTCCTTCAATGGAGTTACAGGTATTAATTCTTCTCCATTAGGATATGGAATCAACTTTGAATATTGCCAATCACCCAAAATATCGATACTTTTCCTGATCAAAGAATATTTGGAAGTCCCACTTGGATATCTATCATAAACACTCAACTTCAATTCTTCGATTGGATCTGGAAATTTCTCAAAATTTAATAAAAGTTTTGGTGTCATTTTAATATTTGGAACGTCCAATTTGTATAATATACCCTTGATATTCCCCCAATGAACAAAACTTTTGAGTGCAACCAAAACATCTTGCAGAACCAAAGCTTCAGGTCCAAAGTATTCATTTACAAAATGTCTCATATAATGACCTTCTAATTTAGTACCAATATGATGATCTGTATGTAAGAAATTCAATTTAGAGCAAATTAACAAATTAAGACCCATTTCAATATGTTTGGGTTCGATCTTATTGGCCAGAATGTATTCCAATGCAATGTCACGTACAACCAATGGGTTATATTTGGAGTTTTTATAGTGAATCACCAGTGAATTCTCTTCTTCATACCATTGATTTACTTCCAATTGTTTGGCTACTCCAATAATTGCAAGACAAAAATCAGGAAATCTTGTTAAAATTTCACCTCCATTGATATTAAATAAAATGAAAAATGAACTAATGGTTGCTAAATCCATTTCTGGCTTTTCAGGACAAATCACCAAATGTTTATCTTCTTCTCGAATTCTTTGGAACGTGTTGTTCACAAATCGGTATTTCCGGCCCTTTTTGTTGTATTCAACTTTGCTAAGATCATCGATCGAATTGAGGATCAAGTCCAGCACCGCAACAAGCGCGTCCGATGTAGAAACCATCTTTGGTGAGGATCAATTGTTGAATGAATGTTTTTCAGTTCTGAAGTTTTAACTTTAGACGAATGATTTTGTGTTTTTGTTTTTTATCACGAGAAGTATAATCACGATGTAAGCAACGTGATAGAATTCTGGCTATTACACGACCATCTCAAATTACGTAATTTGTTTTTTATCACAAGAGATATCTATCTGGTTAATACACGAATAAGTCAAATTATGACATTTAAATTTTATTTAATTCTTTCTGGTCTTGCGCCTCGATTGGCAAGAGTCATAACCACGGAAAACGGAGCGGACTTTACTTAATCTCCTAAAAATGTACGGAATGTGTATGCATTCTGCACAAACGAAGTAATGTTATCAAAATTTTAGATTGCTTCTGCAGTCAAATAAAAAAAAGAAACAAAACACATTGTGGTGCATACGATTATTTTTTGTCTGATTATAATGTGTTTCGATTAATCAATAGGCGATATGTGTCGTAAGCGTATGCATGCATCTGAAGCGCTTCTGCATAGATTTTAATTTCAGCTGTTGAAATAATTACGAGACTCAACAACACAACCAGCAAAATGTGACAAAAATAAATAAAAATTAGTTAGCAACGTAAATTAGACAGGCAATGCCGACAATTAAAATTGAAAGGTCACGTGCCATAGCGTCACAATATTTTTTTTGTCAGAAAATGCGCCTTGTTACTGAAGCCTCGTATTAAATGTGGACGTCAATAAAAGTCAAAATTCACACACTTTTTACAAATAGGGGGTAACCGTGTGCGGTCAAGAACGAAGGTGTGTCAAATTAAAAACCCAACCAATTGTTGGGAAAGCTTTTCTTTTGCCAGACACTGTATAGCCGAAATGCTAAAAGTTGATTTGTCTACAGATGTGTCTGATTTTGTAACTTTATTGTGCAGCGAGATTCTTTTTTTGATCGAGATAATTTATCACATCCTGTCAGAATGATTCAAAACGAAAGAAAAAAGAAAAAAAATTCGGCATAATGCATCAATATGCATAAAATATGCACATACCGCGCTGTCTTTTGGTTTCATATATTAGTTGTTATACTTGAAATAGGGCCTTGGCTAGAAAATATTAAAAATCATTAGCTTGCATAAAAAAGAAAAGAAAGCAAAATTTTGAACGCCTTTAATAATGCCTATCTATACAGCCTAATGCTAGTTGTATTAGGTTTAAGCTTTGGATTGGATGACTAATTTTTTTTAAGTTAGGATTTGAGAGATGACATATCATCTGATAATCTTGAAATCACTCTATTTCATTCGGCGTTTAAGATAAATTACTCAAACGGGATAGGGTTCTTAGTGTCAAATTTAGAAAAAATAAAATTCTGTGTGTCGATTAAAAAGATAAATGCTCCAATTGTTTACGAATGTGTATTGTTGTCTCAATTGGGTGTCAAACATTAATACAATAGGGCAGAGACCGGCAAGCGGTATGAAAAATAAAACGAACCGGAAATAGTTGCCATGCGGAATGCTGATACGGCGCTTTTGCAGATGTATAGTTTGAGATGTAACAAGCAGGTTGAAGCTGAAACGAAAGAAAAATAGTACAAATGAATGTGTGTTTACACGATTAACTGCCCCCAGGGCCCATTTAGAGTCAATTGTTCGTAAATGCTTATTTTCTGTAACGCAGCCAATATTTTATAGACATATCTCTTCAAACCAAGCAATAGAGAATAAAATCATATATACAGTACAGGCAAGTACCAAAATGGCTCTATCTAACCTTGTTATCTTGAAAGTATTATTAACACCTTAAAGATTCTTGTTATTGGTCTAGATCACCTGCGCAATTTCATAAAAATTTACGAAAAGTTTTTTGCCCCTAGATGCAAAAGATATGACTGGTTTTATTTCATATGTATGCAAGGCTTTTTTGATCTGGACTTTGACGCATACGCACGTTAAGCATGGAGCACACTAATCCGAATAAGGTTAAGCCACTGCTCGGTATTCTCCTATAGTTCAAAACAAGTTTCATCAAACCCAAATCGTACAAAGCAAACATGCCCTATTGTTCTGTCAAATGGGTTATCAGTACAAGGCCAATTTATTTGAGGTCGCTAGCAACTTTAATTCCATTCTTTTGTAACAGTGGTATCTTGGTGTATGTATAACGCCATGTAATAACATGCAACACTTCAACTTCGGAACGGATAAAGTAGAAAGCAAAAATTCGGAAACATTTGCTACCCGGTGCTTGGTTTTATTTTTGTTCCCCATATTGCCCAACTTTCTTATATCCGCTTGACTCTCGTTAATCTCCTCAAAAAAAGGCTTTTTGAGAAATATTCACTCGCCAAGAAAATAATTTCTGCAACGCGCCAAAGGATTGAACCCTCGCAAAAAATAAATGGCTCGATTATTTAGCAAAATAAAGGCTAGATTCATAACCCTGTCATAATAAGACAGATTTTAATGCATTATACTTAAGAAATATAGCTTTTAGACCGCCTAGCGAAAATGACCTCAGGGAATTAAGGCTCCAAATAAGGCGTCGATCGTGACGTTTGAATTATGACGTTAGTTTTTGTAAAATAAGCACTGGGTTGAATCTCGACCTCACGCTCACATTTTCCCCCACTTGTTCGCGTATGATATCATGGCACGAATTGGCCAAAACGCTCAGAACACACGGAAGTACCAGAAAGATCCGTACCGCACTAATAAAATTGAATTAATCATCGAAAAAAAATCTACGCCCCCACGCCAAGCGACACATTTTGGTTAAAAAATACAATCTACAATATTGAAAACCCAAATTATTCCATTATAAATAAACTACCCATATAATACATATGTTATTGGCGGAAATAAATCATTAGTCATTAAGTAACCATCGTTGGTTAAAGTTGTTAAAAGCCAAAGTAACGTTATTATGCAGTATCAACCTGCCCACCTAAACTAAATTCAATCTCTTTTGTTCCTTCAAACTCTTTATCTTTCTTCTTCTGGCATTAATAAACCAATTGCTCAATTGTTGTTGATTCAAACCAGTTGACATCATCAACTGATTTTTTTCGAATGAGTTTGGGTATGGATGATTCAAATGATCATTCAACCACTTGAGCAAGATGTAGGTTGTTTCCTTGGGCAAGTTATTTCTTGTTTTGCGTTTCGAGTTTCCTCTTAAATGTGGCAGTTGCATGTTATCATCATCGCTTTCACTCCCCGATCCTATGCTTGTACTCGAACTATTGCGAGTACCTTGTGGTGACATAAGATTTTTATTAAGTTGTGTAGGAACATATGCAACATGATGTGGAGGAGCATATGAAGTTGCAACTCCTGCTGGTGGTGGTGGTGTTGATTCGTTTGGATATACTGGAGATGCATTATGTGATAATGGTGATCTGGTTGGTGCACCAATAGATCCCGACGCCACATCACTTCTTGGCATCGTATAATAATAATCATAGTACTTGTATGGGGCCGAAGCTGGGCTACCATAGTAATGACCAGTAGGTGCATTAGTCATGTTTGGAGGAGAACTAACTCTATTGGAGCTAGTTGCATGAGCCAATGGCGGTAAAATGGTGTTGCCATAATGTTGTGGTTGTTGAGGTTGTGGTGGTGTTACTGGGTACCGACTTCCCGATTGTGGATATGGGTATGTGTTATTAACATATTGCGGTGGCGGTAAATGATTAAGCAATATGTCGGATATAGGAGGTAAGCTTATTTTGTTTGTAGACTTAGTTGCACTCATAGTGTTTATAGTATATTAAAAATCAAAGAATTAATTGCTTTATAATCTAAGGGGGATTTTAGTTCTTATTTATAGGTTGTGTGAACGAAACATTTTGAATTTGTATTACAAAAGAAAAACGTTACAAGAAGCTCATAAGAAAGAATATTTTTAGAGGACAATTTTTATGAAAATCCGCTCAGAAAATAATATATTTATTTTTAAATAAGATTATTTTTAATTTTTGATATTGGATAATAAAACTTGCATGATTTAGTTGGCTTGCATGCAATGCACAAAGTACAGAGAAAACAATTACGCATAATATTTTATTTAGTTGTGCATGTATTATAGATAACCGCATTTGGGAGATTCACCCGTTTGTCGTTACAAAGGATACACATTTTGACAAGAGAGGAAATGTCAAACCAGACGCGAGTGCAACTCCATCCATCAATGTGCATATGCATAACCCACATTTTGACAAACTTGGGAACGTGCGGGCTCGAACGTGAAAATCGACCAATATGTTTATCAAGTGTGTTAATTGTGGTATTTGGCATGTTGTTATACGAGACGTCTCTTTTAGTGTGCAATGAAGTTATACCATCCTATATAGTTTTGGTGACCTTGTAGAGCAATTTAAAAGGTACACGCAAAATGTTTACACCGAAAAAAAAAATATTCTGGCCAAGATAAAAAGAAAAAAAAATGTGATGATTCATTCTCAAAAAAGATCTTGGAAAATTAATAAATTGATCTTGATGGTGACATGACATGCTCTCATGAAATAAGTTAAGTATTGTATTAGAATGAGCTCAATTAATAATAAGATATTATGGTGACGGAATTATGGTCTTAGCTTGACACACATGTATGCATCTTTTGAAATATTGAAATTTTTGTCTGAAATTAAAAGCACAAACGGGTCTACTTGATGTAGACGCAAGCTGCACTGCATACTGCACACACTCCGTGAATGTGTGTATGTAGTTTTTTTTTGCTTTTTATTCATGCACACATTTTCTTTATAGTTTGGGGCGTCTGTCTTCATGCAGAAACACTTACTCGCGCATTGGCAGATCATTTATTGAAATTAGGGACTTTTAGAAATCAATAGGTTTTGTGATATTTCAAAAACGCCGTTTTCCTTGTAAGTTGACAAGTGTAACTGTTTTATCCTAATATTCATTTGTTTTTATTACTAATATGAAATATCTGAATGGGGAGGCTTATGTTTTTTTTTTTTGATTTTGTCGGCTTTTCATGCAGACATAAATTTGAACATACTTCAAATCAAGAGATGCGTTAAGAGGTACATGTCGTCAAAAGGTTTTTCTTCATTTTTTGTCAAATTCTAGACCGACACTCTGACAAGCTTGACACCTTCGATTGCCGGACCACTACGAATGATGTTTTATAGAAGAAAATAAAGTTGTCTTATTTCATGCTGTCGCCAAGAGTCCTTTAGTGTCACATCAACTATTTGGAAATGCTTATAAACATAATAACTTGGCTCCGAACTTCGGCTTAGCTCGTCTAGTATGGGATATGTAATCACATGATAATCGGCGGATCTTAAGTCAACTGTAGACATATACGCCGAAATCCGTACAAAATAACAGTCAACCTGCGCTGTACGATCTGCGGCCTGCAGAAAAAAAAAAAGTTAAGCTAATAGTTAAATTGCGATAATTTTGTGTACTGTTAATGATTCGGGCTTAAGTTCTTCTAACGCTACGGCACTGATCTTTCGGAGAAGTCAAATTTATGCCTGGCTTGACATTAGCACATTAATAAGCGCGAGATCTTTCTCCATGCATGTACCGACATGCCATTATAGCATCAGATCGTCCAAAAATTCTTTCGGACAAAATGAAACGATGTGGAAATACTACATGGCTGCAGTTTGAGTGCGCCGAAAATATGATCTTCCCATTCCGTCTTAAAAAATGGTGCGATGGCTCAAGATAGATCCGACAAAAAAAAAAGCTTAATTTGCTCTACAATAAATTTTCTATAATGTAGCAATGATTCTCTAATTGCAATTGATAAACCTATTCAAGAGTGTTTCAGGCTATCAATTGACATATTTCGCTGAATGTAAAAGGGCTATTCGAAACGAGGACTTTCGCTTCTTGATTGGTTGCAGGGCTCCTACGGATACCACCCCTGGCTCGTATTCTGGTGACATTTTTTTTCTTTGCTCGCAAGTATTTGCACGAAAATTCCGTTCGTAATCTAATTTTGTATTTGCGGACCAAAGTTCCGCGCCGAATTTTCTTGTAATTTTTTTCATTAGTCTATCTAATGATAAACCCGGGTGGCTGAATGTTACGAGCTCGGCATTACCTTTCTATTTTGAAATAGGTTATAAAATAAAATAAAAAATGCCGGTGTAAATGGATCGCAAATATGTATGTTACGCCTTAAATTCATTTGACGCCGCATTGTATTTGGATTTAGTGCCGTTTCTGTGTAACATGCAGCCTTTTTTATTTGTTTATGAAGTCTCGCTGACAGGGATTGACGTAAGAATTTATCGATGCAAGTGTCCTAAAGGGGAAATCAAATATTCTTCTCTTTTCCGTCTTTCGGACTTTAAAGGACTTTTAAGGGGTTTCGCTACGGAAATAGATTTTTATATATTTATAGTAAGATCAGCTTATACATAGGTGGTAAATGCATTGCATAGAATGTAAATCTATATTATTTTCTTAATTCTATTTTCTTTTATTGTATCATGTATTCTTTGGTTTCATCATCGACAAATATTTCTTTGTCCCCGAAATTACTCTGAAAAGGGTATTTCTATCTTGAAACTCACATAATAAGCCCTTGTGAATCTCATCCGATTCGAGTAACTTTTTTTGATTCGTATCGCCGTAATTTACATGTTTGACATTAGCTGTTGTCTTTGTGTATGAATTTATGTATCCTGTCCGATGCACAAATTCAAAAACATTTGACGTACAAAAAGCGAAGAGGTCAATGCGGAACAGGTGATAAAGAGATCAGACAGTCAACGAATTCCGCGCTAATTCGTATTTCTTACTAGTAGATTCCGCGTTATTATTACTTCTAGACATATTTTAGGTGGGAATCAGTGCCGTATCGATTACTATTTCTTTTTTTCTATGTAAATATATGGATCGTACGTCAAAAGATTGTCACGTAAAATGACACAATAACTCGCAATCAAGATGACTAAAAATTACTCAGATTTTGGATCGTTTCACAATTTTTCATTTAATAGCTTCTCAAATGATTGCTTGTCATATTTGACATATTTTGTTTTATTCTTGGTGAAATCTCCATTCCCATATTTATCGTA
The DNA here is from genome assembly GCA_030582715.1 of Kodamaea sp. yHQL449. Lineage (NCBI taxonomy): Eukaryota > Fungi > Ascomycota > Pichiomycetes > Serinales > Debaryomycetaceae > Kodamaea > Kodamaea sp. yHQL449. The sequence continues at coordinate 120,317 of JAJMGT010000010.1, read as the reverse complement.
TAATTTGTAATATGCATTAATAATCAATTTCTTAATTTCATTACTCAAATAACTCCTTAAATTTGAATCTGTAATATTATATTTTTCATAGTTTTTGATCGCTTCTTCAAACAGTTCGTTAAAATTCTTAAATAACTCTTTAATAGATTCCCTTTCTTTATTCGATAAATTTCCACTACTTCCTCCTGATGATGACACGACACCTCCATTGTGCGCAGCACTCGTAGTAGCCATCGATGTCATGTCTCTAATAATAATATACGACGCATAATTCCAGTCATCGAGAAACAACTTTAGGAACCTGTTTTTCAATTTGTTTAATCTTTCAATCCCCATATTGCCCAAAAGATCGAAAAGAATTGATGAACGATTAATGATGGTTTCAATCATAATTAAATTCTTAACAAGATAAAACCCTTGTGTCGATTTCTTTAGTGAAACTTCGTTGTTTTTTAATCCAATTTCGATATTTATCATGATTGAATCAATTATATCGGACAAAAATGACGATAACAAGTACCCTGGACTCTCATCGTTATTGATGTTGGGTATCACCGATGTATAGACGGTAACAAACTTGACTGGAGGCTTGATCAAAAGCCAATCACCTAACTTGTAGCTTTCAATCAATTTGATCAAGGATTTAGGAAATTCGCTCGATTTACGAATCCTCGAAAGTAAATCAACAATGACCTCGGGTATATTCTTATCATTCAAAGTGCTTATTGTCTGGAATTTAGCCTCGATCATTCGAAGATATTCCTTGAAAATAATCGAGTTCTTAATGACAAATATTTCGACATTCTGGCGAAGTTCCTTGCTCTCTAAACCATAATTGGCCAAAAACAGTTCGAAATGGAGCAAATTTTCGATTACTTCCAACATTAAAAGGTCATTATTGACAATTTGCTTTGTATTGTTGAAAAATGTATTGAATCCACCCATTACTTCATGATTATAAATTTCTCCCGCTAACTGTTCAATCAAAGTATTGATCAACTCTCCACTATTAAGATTGAGCTTGGCAATTAAATCACACTCATCCTTGATCGCCTTTATAGCCTCGTTATTAAATCTATTGATACCATTACTCCCCTTCTCATATGGGATGTTTGGTGGACGCTCTACCGGTTTTGTTGCCGCTGCAAAAGGCTTGACTCGTTCAACCAACAACCTACCTCTGGTCCTTAAATATAATTTGGTCACATATTCCGGATCAGTTGCAAAATGCTCGATAATCATATTCAAATCACCCAATTTTACATCATTCTTAATTATTTCACTAGGTAGCGACCCAATCAATGACTGGAAATATGTCTGCAACTTAATCTCGGACTTATCGATCAATGTCTCGAAATTGATCATCAACCCCGTAAATTGCCTAAACCTAGGCTTTATTTCCTCTAATAAACTTTTACTCTTACCCAATGTGGCAATAAACTTGGGTAATCCAATCAACTCTATTCGATTGTTTAAAACATCTTCATATTTATGTATGGTTGCAGCGCTCTCATTGACATCGCTTAGTAATTGGATCCCTTTTTCGACCAGCCTTTTGTTTTCATTTAATTTGTTGACCTCTTTAAGAATAGGTTTGATATTCTTCAGAGCATTGCTCGACCTGCTCGAAACTTTGGTGAGTGACCGAGAAATCGAATTGAATAATTCCTTTGACTTGATTAGATTCTGGTTGAGCACTGCCACATCAGCCTCGTCTATATCCACGTTGAACGACATTTATGGTGTTTGATTATGCGTGGTTTGAATTTTGATGTTTGTCAAGTCGCGTTTGGATTGCAAAAAAAAGAGAGATATAGATATCGAAACTTTAGTTACCCGGATTTGAATAGAGTTTAGTTTTGTTGCAAAGTTTAAAACTTGATATATTTTATTTATCGTGGCAAATCAGTTTTACAAACTTGTTTCAAAATGACCATCTTTAGAGACAACGAACAGGACTTATCTACTCTTTTTGAAGGTCTCAGTGCCTCTTTGAAGCTCAAGAAGGAAGGGAGAGGGAGAAAGACCACCAACTCGGTACATAATACTGAGTTTTCAGTCGAAAGTTGGAAGTTCAACGAATGGGACTATCCGAAGCTGGTAAACGGTGAGTTGTTACCTATTAATGCCCGTGGTTTGTTCACTCACAATAATAAGGAGATTGTTGTTCGTGGGTATGACAAGTTTTTTAACGTTGGAGAAGTCGAACACAGTAGACGTGAAAACTTGATCGCAAATACAGAAGGTCCTTATGAGATCACTTTGAAGGAAAATGGTTGTATTATTCTCGTTGGTGCATTGGCTTCTGGTGACATTGTTGTTTGCTCCAAACATTCAACTGGTGAAAGAAAAGAATTGACTACAAATCACGCAATGGAAGGCGAATCTCATTTGCAGAAACAATTGAAATCTTTAAATAAAAATCTTAGTGATTTGGCAAAGTATTTGTACGAAAATAACTTAACTGCCGTTGCCGAGTTATGTGATGATAAATTTGAAGAGCATGTCTTGCCATATTCAGAAGAGAAGGCTGGATTGTATTTGCATGGTTTGAACCGCAACACGATCAAGTTTTCGACTTTGCCAATGGACAAGGTTTACGAGTTTGCCGATGAATGGGGGTTCAAGAAGATCGATTCATTTGAATACGAGGATCCTACTAAGTTGTTTGAATTTTTTGAAGAATCCAAAAAGACAGGTAAATACAATGATAGAGAAGTCGAAGGGTTCGTAGTGAGATGCAAGACCAAAGCTACTGGTGATGACTTATTTTTCAAGTACAAGTTTGAGCAGCCTTATTTGTTGTACCGTCAATTCAGAGAAGTGACCAAATCCTACATAAATTCTGGCGCTGTAAATAAGGTGAAATTGAGGCACAACAAGTATATTACAGGTCAGTATCTTCAATTTGCAGCAAAAGTTTTGGAAGCCGATCCGAAGCTTAAGATAGCATTTATAGAGGGTCATGGAATCATCAAATTGAGAGAATTATTCTTGGAAAGCATCGGTGCGCGTGATGGTATGAACTTGTTGAATATTGATAAGATTAACGAAGATTTGGAAAAGATGAACCTCGGTGAAAAGAGTGCCAGTAAGAATAAGTATGTTTTTATTCCGATCGCAACAATCTCGTGTGGAAAAACGACAGTATTCCAAACTTTGATGAACCTATTTCCCGAATGGGCCCATGTTCAAAATGATAACATCAGCAGAGGCTCGAAATTGAAGTTGGTTGATCGTTGCTTAAAGAGCTTATACACCAAAGACGTTGTCTTGGTTGATAGAAACAATTCCGAATATAGAGAAAGAAGACAGTTGTTCGACGATTTTGAAGCTAAGAGAACGACATATTTGGGTGACGAAGATGAAGATACCCAGATCCACTATATTGGCTTGAACTTTGTAAACAATGAACTTTTCAATGACAAGGAAAAGTGGTGGGATATCACTTTTAAAAGAACAAAGAACAGAGGAGACAATCACCAATCCATTAAATATGACACCCAGGCGGAATTAGCAACCTCTGTGATGCGTAGATTCATGAAATGCTTTCAAAAAGTGAATCCCAAATCCGAGCCCGATTCCAAGTTTGATTTGATCGTTAACTTGAACATTGCAAATGGTGAATTTGCAAACTTATCGAATGTCAAAACGATATTGGAAAAAGTTTATGAAACCTACCCCGAAATGGTGAAGAAGAAGCCTACAGCAAAAGCAATTGACGAGGCTTTTAACCGGGCTTTGGATTATAAGCCCACATTCTCTAAGGACATGGGCAAAGTCAATCAAAACAAAAAGACTTTGCCAGCATATTATGGTATTGACATCGATAAGAATGCCTTGATTGATATTTTGAAGGAATACATAGGCTCGACGCCGGGATGGAAGAAGTTACAAGACATAAAGAGAGTCCAGGAACAATTCCATGTTACGTTGGGTCATGTTGTTAACATGAAAAAAGATCCATCGCTCAAGCCTAAATGGAGGGCTTTAGTTGATTCGCTTCCTGTTGGACTAAAGACACAAGATAGACAATGGTTGGACTTCTACGCCGACATTAAACTCGATCAGATTGTCATTCATGACAAGAACTTGATCTGTGTCAAGGTCACTATCAGTAAGATATTCAACTCTAAATCCAAGCCAATCACAGGAGTTGAGCCCTTAAATAAGCATCTTCACATCACTGTGGGTACTTTTGACGCGAAGATCAAGCCAATGAACTCGAATGAAACCTTGAAAAAGCTATACAGTTCGAATACTCATATCAAGAATGGCGAGATTATGATACAAGGGGACTTGATGGATGTCGTGCAGTTGCCAGTCGGTAAGGTGATACACAAACAAAGGATATTTGCTCAATTTTAAAGAGTTAATGTAATATATAATAGATTAGAATTTAATAGACATTTTAAAGAATTTCTTAGAAGTTGTGCGAATACTCTGAAAAAATTAAAGATAAAACAGGCTATAACCAAATACCACAGAAATCAATTTTAACACAAATACAGTATGTTCTCATATCTTGCCTCGTGGTTCCAACCTGCTGAACTCCCATCCCATATCATCCCACAGTTGAAGGAGACTATACAGGCCAACAAGATCGTTGTGTATTCGAAAACCACTTGCAGCTTTTCCTATCAAGCAAAGCAGATGTTTTTGGCAAAGAACAAGAACTTTGAAGTGGTCGAACTCAACCATTTGGACGAAGGCAGAGATTATCAAAGAGGGTTGTACGAACTCACTGGCCAAAGGACAGTTCCTAATATCTTTATTGGTGGAAAACACATTGGTGGGTATGATGCTTTGATGGCTTTGAATTCTTCGGGCAAGTTGAACGCATTGCTTAACTAAGTTCAGATATATTAGAATACACAGATTTAATGATAAGCATTTGTAGATAACATTAGAATACACAGCTTTAATGATACGTATTTGTAGATGTAGTTAGGCGTTGGTATTGATAAGATTATTAGTGATCTACTTTGGTAGCGCGAGATTCTGGTAGCCCCACAAATGATCAGATTTTTCACTGTTGCAACGGCCACAAACAACCTAGATCATGACATTGAACAGCAATGTTCATCTAATATGGTCGTGGCGATGGACCAAGTCACTTTTATTTGTCTTAACAGCACATTTGGTCTACAAAGTGTATCATGAAACGCCTAAAGCTTCCATCCAAATCACATTTAAAGATGCACACGATTTTAACGAACAAAGTAGCATACTCGATGATCGATTGTATGAATCGATTATTCCGAATTTTCATAATCAGAACGATTCCAGTATTTTCAATGCGTCATTTGATCCCAGATTAATGCCGGCTTTATTGCTCAATTCAATACATGCATCAATAATTCAAAATGGAAAATTAGACCCCCACTTTAAAGTGCCATTCGATTGGGCTAACTGGCTTGATTTGAAGGTTTTTGAATCTGATTTACGTTGCGAGTCTTTCTTATCTCATTACGGTATAAAAGAGAATGTAGAGTTTAAACAGATTTGCCAGAACACTAATGATAATTTTGTCAAAATTAACGGTCCGATTGATTTAGCCATGACCGAAGATGCCAGAAATTACATTGGTTCGAGTTATCTACTTTTTTCGGCACCAATACCAGAAAGAATTGCCATTTTGGGTCTCACTAGTGAAAAATCAACCTTGATAGTACCAATTCTGAACAAACAGCACGATAAAGATTATCTAATCGATTCATATTTAAGCAAATCGGATCGAAATACAATAAATCTCAGACATGAATTAAAAAATCTCAATGAAATTGATTCTTTTGACAGAGAAATTACAATCGATAATTCGATAAATTATAAAACAACACGATTAATTAATCAAAAGCAAAAGGTCGAATTGAACAATTCAGATTTCCTAGAAACGCTCAACATAAATAAAGAGTCTCTTGACTTAAAATACTTCCATGAAGCAGTCACTGACGACAAAAGAGGTCACCACTACGACTGGCGCTTTTTCCGTACTTTGGATTATGGATCATATGAGAAGAAAGCGATTTTTCATAGACTCACAAGGGCATGGCTTCATTTTTCGAAATCGGTTGGCCTCACAACTTGGTTAGCACATGGGTCTTTACTTGGGTGGTACTGGAACGGTATGACGATGCCATGGGACCCCGATTTAGACGTCCAGGTCACGCTAGCATCGTTACTTTTATTGGCCCAAAACTATAATCAAACATATGTTATTGATTTGAACATTGTGGACAATGATGTAAAAAACCTAGGAATAGGTCCTACTTGTTAGATATTAGTGCGAGTAGCTTGAGCAGAAATCTGAACGGATTGGACACGATTGATGCTCGTTTCATCGACACAGCAACCGGATTTTATGTTGACATAACAGCATTAGCACACACAAAAGCATCTGAAAAAAGTCAAAACTGGAACTCACAGCGTCTTTCGGAGTTCAATCAAGTCTTGGACTCCGAATATAAGCAAAAGCAAAACTCACATACAATTTCTCATCAAGATTTGCAGAGTACTCTAGAATCAAAAAGAGTTGATATGGTCAACAAGAAGCGGCTCGTCAACTGTAAGGACAACCATTTCTATACGATAGAAGACTTGCATCCACTTAAACGTACTCATTTTGAAGGAGTTGAGGCGCTTGTTCCCCATCGGTTTGAGCAAATAATACATCGTGAGTACCCTCACGGGTTATATAGCAAGCGGCACGAAGACCATATGTTTCGGCCAATGCTTGATTTGTGGGTACCTGTCGATATCTGCCCCAAAGACCCGCTTGGACTGGCATGTTTGGATGAGGAAACGATATTAGAATCGAAAAGTGTACGAGCTATAACGAGCCGGCATCGTGAGGAATTGCACGCAAGAAATCTGAAATCGCACATTGAAGAGATCACCACGTGTCTAGTTGATCCTTGGATTATCCGGAGGGCTCAGAAGATGATGAAGATGGCGCAATAACGATTTGGAAACTTCTAGGATGTGCTCGGAAAACATACTAAGAACATAAACATCAAATGATTGTGATGTCGGTAGAGCGACGTGCCGGGTGCCGTAAACTTGCGATGATGGGGAATGGCCTGCTGACCCAACTCTCAATATACGGAGAAAATATCTCGGAAGCACACGGACGTATCCCAAAAATTGATTTAAATATCGGGATTCCTTAACAAAAATCATCGTCTAATTTCTCTCTTTCAATGTGTTCGCAACTTGCTTGAAACCTGGTCATAAAATTTCGATATTATATTGTAGATACCAGCTACTCAGAGAATGCAGTTCATGGAATCGTAAAACATGTTTCTTTGTTCACTTGAGAATATCCTTCAACAACTCAATACCCCACAAATGAAACTTGATGAACAACTGCGAATCGTTGGTGAGCTCGACCAACGACTTTGGCTTGATCATAGAACGCCTCAAGTACCTTTCGTGGTCCAACATCGACTCTTTTGCCCCAACCGAAACAATTTCGACTTGTTTTTGAATAAGCTTAATTATCTCACTCAAATATACACTAACAATATCCCAATTGAGCAAAAGTTTGGTTTCGGCATCCGAAATCACCATCACCGAATACTTTCTCTCTGAACCTCTAGCATTGATATCTTTAATCTTAAATATCTTGAAAATACAGTAACCATTTGTTACATCTCCATAAAACATGGGTTTTGTGATATCCAGTGTAGTTTCGATTGAGAGCGACTTCATCGCTAACTTTGAAAGGGTCAGGTATCTCTTGGCATTAGCAGGGTAATTAGTCAGTACAAAAACCTCTTCATCTTCCAGTTTGGTCACCAAATTGACGGCATCTGATTCGGGGAGCAATAACTTGCACAGGGCACAAGTCTGTAATTTAGAATTCGATTGAAGTGTATGTTTCGATTCTAGATCCTTTGTGGTCACTTGAGTACATATGATCGTCGTAGGCCCATGTATCTCACAAAAATGAGCCAAACAAACGATGAAATTGTCCATCCTTTAATAATAAAGAGTGGATATTTCAGCGAAAATTGAAAAAATATATATATTTCACATATATTCATTAAGACCACCAAAACAAAATGGCAAAAGGTAAGTAAAAAATCAGGATAAACAGAGGTGATCAATTGACTAACTTCTCCAGCACCCCAAAAAGATTATACCGTCAACAACCCCGAAGTTGTTTCGCACTTGAAGGCGGCCGGTGAAATCGCCAACAAGGTCATCGCTCAAGTGAGAGCATTGACCATTGCTGGTGCCACTACTTATGAACTTTCTCTCAAAGGTGATGCCTTGATAAAGGAAGAGTTGGAAAAAGTATTCACTGGTGAAAAAGAAAAGGATCTTTCGAAAGGTATTGCTTTCCCAACATGTATCAATCCAAACCAAATCCCAGCACATTTGTCGCCATTGAATGCTGAAGAAAGCTCCAACATCACTTTGAAGGATGGTGATGTCGTTAACATCATGTTGGGTGTTCAATTGGATGGATTTCCAGGTATTGTTGCCGAAACACTTGTTATCGGTGAGCTGGCCACAACCCCAATTTCAGGTCAAAAGGCAGATTTATTGCATGCAGCTTGGACCGCTTCTGAAGCTGCAATTAGTACTATGAAACCTAAAGCCAAAAATTGGGATGTCACCACCATCGTTGACAAGGTTGCAAAGGATTTTGGCACTACTCCGGTCGAAAGTATGTTATCGCATAATATCTTAAGAAATGACATGTATGGACCAAATGAAATTATTTTGAACCCTACAAAGCAAAACAAGGGTCAAATGGAAACATTCAAATTCGATGAAGGTGAAATTTATGGTTTGGATATATTAATTTCAACCTCAGCTGATGGGAAAGTCAAACCTTCTGATTACAGAACTACAATGTATAAATTGACTGGTCATACTTATTCCCTTAAGATGAAGATGTCTCACAAGATGTTGGGTGAATTGAAGAAGAAGTCGACCGGCCCATTTCCTATTAATATCAGAACTTTTGATGACTACTCAAGAGCTAGAGGTGGTTTAGCTGAACCAACTAACCATAGGGTCGTTTTGGCTTATGATGTTGTCACTGAGAAAGAAGGTGAATATGTTGCACAATTCTTTACTACTTTAGCCATCACAAAAGAAGGTATTGTTCGCTTCACCAACCCAAATTTCGATCCAAAATTGTATTCGACTGAAAAGAAGGTTGAAGACGAAAGTGTTGTCGCTGCTTTGGCAAACTTAAAGATTTAATCAAATCTATTGACTATTTTGAACTACTTTTTAATATCTCTACTTGTCCGTATATATAATAACGATTTTTTTTCGCGTTGAAAAATTGACAGTAATCAACACTTATTAAAGAATTCAAAACTTGACCACCGAGTCAGATTCTAGACCTTCAATAGAGACCCAAGCAGAGGTGGTGAAGCGCGAATGCATCAAATGGACTCCACAAAAGATGAGCAAAGCGAGAGTAATACAGAACCCAATAGACAAAATGAAGCGATAATACCTGAAAACACGTTCATTCCCACAGCTAGAAAACCAGGAAGACCGCCCAAGAAAAGGACTCGGTCGCCGTCTGTGGTTCCGCTGCCCCCCAAGCTTAAAATAACGCTCCCAGCGCCAAATGCAATTGACCAAAGTGTCAATATGACGAAACGAAAATCACAACGAATTGCTAAAAAAGACACACCAAAAGATATTCCCGCATTAGGATCAAGTCCGAATATTATCGAGGCACCATATACTGACAGAAACCCTGTTGATAACTCTCCGAAAATGCCATTTACCGAGCCTCCTGTGGCCGAACCAGTCCCGGTATACACGGGGTTGCCGTTAGAGGTATTTCCATCGCAAAAAATCAAAAAGGAATCTCTCTGGCCAATAAAAAGCCGGAAAACTTCAAGAATGGGATCACGAGAGTCATCTGCAGCTCTCCCAGCAACTACACCGCCCGTTTCGGACGACTCAGAGACTCTTCAAAATATTGAACAATGTAATGGCCTGCTTAAAACAGACTTATCAAAAGATTTGACCATATACAGCGATATAAGACATCACCTAAAGCGACAAATGATTGAGAATGACAAAAAAACGCCCAAGCAGCCCAATATAAAAACCGAAAACACTCCCAAATCAGCCAAACGGGTCAAAGTGACGTCACCCAAGAAGCTAGCAGTAGCAAAATTGGCTCCAACGGCAGTCAAAGACATCCCAAACGCCCCAATCATCCAGGAGGATGATCCAACCATCGATAATGACGACTTTTGTACCGCCTGTGGCGGTCCGGGGATATTTATATGCTGTGAAACGTGTCCTCGTTCTTTCCACTTTGCATGTTGTGAACCCCCTTTAGAAGAGGCTCCTGAAGATGAATGGTATTGCCGCGAATGTGCGGCTCTCCGAAATCCGCTGATTGGCCAGAAATGGTTGAACGTTGGTCTTTTTGGAAAACTTCTTAATATGAACGAATCTCGAAATCCAAAGGAATTTGAACTCCCAAAAAGACTTAGAAATGACACATTTATCGGGGTGTTTACTGGAACTGGCGGCGAATATGAAGATGATACTTTTAAACCAGAACTTACATTTAATAAAATCAATGGTTCTCAAATAGCAGGTTTCAATAGAAATGAAGATTTGGAAATCGAGGCGCTTTATGATAAAAATTGTCAGCCATATCTATGTCACAAGTGCGGGCTATCTGGGCTTAACCATCGCACACTTACACATTGCGATTATTGCTCGTTGGTGTGGCATATTGACTGTTTAAAAGAACCTATGCTTGCACCCAAAAAGTTGGGTTCCAAATGGAGATGTCCAAACCATTTTGAGAATTTACTTCCAAATTATAAGCTTCGTCGGCTTAAAGATAGCTTGGTTGTTGAGCCGTCGCTCGAAAGCCATTTCCTCAAAATGACCCAAATTAGCGACATTGTGGTTAAATATCAAGATCAACCTTATTTGGATGATGAAACACTGTTTGGAGAGTATCTACAATATGAGGCTGATGGGTTTGAGAGGTCTCCCGAGTTTGAACCGGCAGATTTCTCCCAAAATTCGCTCGTTTTGAATAATCGAGTCGTTTCTACTAAAAGTAGAATAGTTAACTTAAACAATAGGGACAAGGACTCGTTTGTGTACCGGATTCCCGAGAAGCTGATTTTATTAGATTTTATGACCAAGGTACAACGAGATAGAGGCATCAAGGAAAATGTTTTGGGTGAAATAAAAGGTTATGAAACAAGAAGTGGCCAAGAGCAAGAGTTTATCGAGAGTGTGAAAGAATTGGCAGAATCTGATAGAATGTTAGAAACAAAAGTTAAAGAGACAGAGTCGGATGTTGAAGAAATCTCTAAAGAACACTCAGAACAAGTAAAGATGGAGATCTCGGATTTGCTCAAAGCAGCCTTCAGCGCCGAACCCGAGATCGACCAGCTCCGCCATATCAAGCGCTTGATGCAGATCAAGGGCAAGGATGCCTTGCTTGAGTTTCTACAATCTTAATTGTATTATAATGTATTTACACGAATTTAGTAGCATAATATATACGAGACGAGGCTGTCTAGAACATCGCCGTTTGTGGAAGTTTGAGGATTGGAATTTGTTCCTGAGACACTGGAGTGGCTCCAGTTGCCTTCACCAACTTTTTAAGAATCTTAGATTGGTTCATATGTGCGACATCGAGCTCAAGTACCTGTCCTTGAATAGGATGAACAACAACCTTTATTGGACAGGCTTTGACTTCTTCTTTGTTTTTGACGGCGATTCGAGTACACACAAATTCGATGTCTTCGTTATGGAACTTTAATACAGGAAGGTTTTCTTTGAAAAATTTCTTTAAACCGATTGCAGGTTCATGAATATTCTTTTGGATCAACAACAACTCGACTTTGCGAAATTTGGCTGCGTCGAGCTTGTAAGCATTTGAAGGGGAGCCTGCTATAAGGTTCAATCTTGCTATCTGCTTTAATATGCTGGATTTAGGGAGGTCTTTAAACATTGACATTTTGATGTGGTTGTTTAAGATTCGAGATATGTTTAAATTTTTTTTCACATCTAGTCTCAAAAAAAGTCGTGTCGCAACGAATTAGCGATAATCGACAAGAACACCTACAGGTCACTTCTAAAGTTTATAAGGTAGTAGTAGTTAGAAAATAGAGAGGGTATAACTTCTTTGATGGTTTTTATACATTATTGATGTGATATTAATGTATCAGTAGAGTGATTAAGTGTCTCCTTTATGACGAATTTATGACATATGTTTGCGCTACCAAACCGGAATGGACTATATAACGGTGAAGTATTCGTTTACAAAAGCTAACTAATCTCATCATGTGCCACATCAGAATCAAGAAATTTCAATTACCAAACCATTATAACTCCTTATTTTCTTTCAATCTAAAGTCTAATTATTACCTCTATTTTAAATGCATTGTCTATGACACAAATACGAAACATATCGTTTTTACAATTACTCTATTTCTTTAACTGCCTATTTCTCCATTGGTTTATTTCTGTATCCGTACCAGTCTTATATTTTTCTCATTTAAGTCTATCTTTTCGATACCAATTTTTTTATTTCCTTCTTTTTTTGCACCCATTTTTTCCACAAAAGCAATGAGACCACATATTTCCCACTATGTCCATACCTTGCGTAGATCACTCGGAACACATTTCGAAGCTGACAAAGACCTAGTTTTGATCACAGGTGGCTCTTTGGGGTTGGGAAGAGATATCAGTGTGGCATTTGCAAAAACTTTTGCTCGAGTAATTGTTCTTGATCTTGCCCCACCAAATGAAGCAGATAAAGTCGATGATGTTTATTATTATACTTGTGACGTCAGTGATTACAATCAAGTTATCAAAGTACAACGATTAATCGAAATGGAATTCGGATCGGTGAGTATTTTAATTAATAATGCTGGAATTGCAACCGGCAAAAGCGTTCTTGAATTGAGTCAAGAGGAGATCGATAAAACGATCAAGGTCAACTTAACTGCAAGCTTTTATACTATCAAAGCATTTTTACCAGAAATGATCGACAGAAAGAGAGGGTATATCGTTACGATTGCTTCTGTGTTAGGGTACATGAGCCCAGCTAGGCTTAGTGCGTACGGTGCATCCAAATCGGGCTTGATTGCATTACATGAGTCCCTAACATATGAATTGGGCCTGCCAGCGTTCAATAAAACTGGCGTCAAGACGTTACTTGTATGTCCGGGTCAATTAAAAACAACAATGTTTCTGGGCGTTAAAACACCAAGCCAAATATTGGCACCACCATTGGATACAAAGTATGTTGCTGAGCAGATCTTGTTTGCTTTAGAAAACGGACGTCGAGGTGAAATTATTTTACCATTTTATGGTCATTTCATGCCGATTTTTAGAGCTCTTCCTTGGCCAATCGTTCAAATTGTGCGGAATCTTTCTGGAATTGATAAAAGTATGAAAACATTTAAAAATGTTTTTGAGAAGGTACCAAAAGAGAAAAGTTCGTCAAATTTATCTCTGATTCCAACTTCGTTTGCCATTTGAAGTATATTTTTCGAATAATTGATCGACCGTAAAGTTTCTTACCGTCCAAAAAGTTCTATTGGCATCTTTTTTAAGACAAATTTCCAAATCATACCTCTTTCTATTTTTTGAGTGCACCACTTCAGTAAATAAATCGTTATATTTCTTCAATGAAATGTATAACTCTTCAACATATCTTATACCAAAAAAATCGAGTATTTCTGAAGATGGTATAAAAATTGTAAGCGAGTTTTCATTGGTGAGTAATATCGCGTCATATTCTTTGGCATCTATATCGGTCAAGATGATTTCTAAACCTCTTGGAATCGGGTCTGATAATTCATATTCCTTTGATCTTTGGCTGTACTCAAACGTTTTGGTACAAATATGTAACCAATCCATCGGTATCGACCCAACAATATATGAACTTACTCTGAAAATTTCATTTGGAGACACATTTTTCAATTTATTCAAGTCGGAAAGTGAATGTGAATGTGAAGGTATAGGTTGAAATTGCATCAAAGAGTCTGGAGCTTGAGGTGCCAGAAAAAACTCACGTTGTGTATTTATTGGTGAAGCTTCATTTGAAGAAGAAGCATAGTCATTCTGAAAGTCTACATCTGGAACAACCAATTCGTCGTATGTTCCAGCTTCTCTTTTTAAAGTGTGTGCCGATTTCGTATTTAACTGTGTACCGGTACCACTTGCTTGATCTTTTAGCGAGTTGCTACTATCGATTTGACTATTATTGACCCGGCTAGTATCCACTCGACTGGTATTCATCTGGCTTGTATCCACTCGACTGTTCACCTGACTTGTATTTACTTGACTGTTCACCTGACTTGTATCTACCCGACTTTTCACCTGACTTGTATTTACCCGACTCGTATCTTCCCGACTAGCATTCTGAGACATCGGCGTTGAATGTGTCACTTGCTGCGAGTCTATTTGCATTCTCACTCGCCCATTTCGAGCCCCCCTCACGCTTGATTCATGTGCCATGATTGCCTTATTAATTCTATCACACCATAATTTTGGCATCACTTTTCTACGCAAATTCTGATCGATGTTTGCTAAAAAATCGAGTTGAAATGTTCGAACCATCCGAGCATACAAGACTTTAACTTCAGGTTTTAAATCATGATCTCTTGGGATACATTCGATATAATCTGCACGACATTCCATTGCACCTTTAAACTGTTTTGGACGAAGAATTATCCTTACAAATAATAATTTTGGAACGATTCTAAAATGCCCAATATCTTTAGAATCTAGAAATTCAACGTTCGTTTTTGAAAAATAACTTTCATTTAAAGCGTTCAATTTCTCAGGAAAAACATCAAGACATAACATATTATGGGGCATCACTTGAATCCCTCCCCCAATCATAATTTGGGGTGGATCGATTGGAGGTATATTTTGATTTACAGTGAAATCGGTGACAATTAACTGGTTAATTTTTGGTGATTTCCGAAGGTAAAGTCCATAACAGTAAATGGCATGCCGGTTACCAAGTCCCTTATGATCAACGTCTATTGGAATCTCGGATATAGTACACACAGGGACATCATCCATTGTAGAATACAGAATTAAAGACAAAAGAAATGAAGAATTATTTTCGCGATATATTTTCGTGGTTGCAAATGTCGCATTCTACTATTTATTTAAGATCTATAATCACCATTGATGGTAACATATTCATGCGACAAGTCACACGTCCAGAACTGTGTTGAATAACCACCTCCAGTTCCCAAATCAATTTCGATCTCCAAATCTTCGGCCTGCAAAATCTGAGATGCTCTTTCTTCATCAACCAATTCGGGTTCACCATTAACCAAAAGTTTCAAAATGGTAGACCCATCGGTTGGAATAAATGAAACGTTTGTTTTGGAAGGAATGACACTCGAGACGTCAGAATAACCGATCGCACAAAGAATACGTCCCCAATTGGCATCTTGACCATACATTGCTGTTTTGAATAAGGATGAGTTGGCGATCGATGATGCAATCGTTTTGGCGTCACTATATGATAACGCATCTTTCACATTAATCGTGATGAACTTGGTAGCGCCCTCTCCATCACGAACCACCAATTGTGCCAATTTTTGAGCAAAATCGGTGATTTCATCTTGAACTTGTCCGAATTCAGGTGATGATTCAGTGATTGTTTCTCCACCAGCTGCCCCGTTTGCAATAGCAACGATCGTATCGTTGGTAGACATGTCACCGTCAACAGAGATACTATTGAACGATCTTTCGGTGGAATAACTCAAAATTTTTTGTAAGGCCGATGCAGTGATTGGTAAATCAAGTACAAAGAAGCCCAAAAGGGTGGCCATGTTTGGACAAATCATTCCAGCACCTTTGGCCAATCCGGCCAACGTGTATTGGGTGCCATTGATAACAAAATTCTTGGTGACCAATTTGGGGAATGTATCGGTGGTGCAAATGGCAGTTGCACAATCGATCCAATGATCATGTGTATTGCCCAATTGATTAGCCAACTTAGGAACCCCCTTCAATATCGAGTCAATCTGCAAATTGTTGCCAATCACACCTGTTGACATGACCAAAGTCGAGTTTTCTGAGTTTTTAAATGTTTGATCGGTTGTTTGAACCATGGATTTTGCATCTTGTAAGCCTTGAGCACCGGTAACTGCATTTGCATTTCCACTATTAATAATCAATGAATTGATTCCTTTTCCTCCAGTTTCTTTTAATATTTTTGACGAAACTTGTACTGGAGCAGCTTTAAATTTGTTTTTGGTGAAAACACCAGCAGCAACTGCTTGATTTGAGTGCAGATTTCTTAATAAGGCAAGATCGAATTTGCCGTCTTTTTTGACACCACAGTGAATCCCACCAACTTCAAACCCCTTTGGGTATACTCCGGTTTGGGGTACGAAACGAGAAGCCTTGTTTAAGTAACGAAATGATTGTTTCATCTTTTGTATCAAGAAAGAAAGATAAAGTTATTGATAAGAGTCATATCGCGGTAAAATTTTTCAAGATTACCTTTTTCGGTAACAATGTCGCTTTTTGCAACCGACAGTCAAACCTCACGACATTTGATTCGCGAAGAGAGGAAATCAAGATTTAAACCCATCTCAATATTCAAGAGTAATGTTGAAGTATTCCATATTCCGCCGAATAAAGCAATGCGGAAACATATCCATACTTCTGAGAGTATACTCGACACACAATTCGCATTCTAACGCCTCCATCCTAAATTTATCACCATTTGAAGTTGCAAATAATGACACTAAAAAGTCGATCAACCAACGAATCCTATACAGCATATATATACAATCGCTTTTGCGGAATGACTTTAACAGATCACGATCTACTCTAAGCAAAATCGCTCAACAAGTTTCGAAGAAAAACGACGCAGACACTTACTTTTCATGTCTTGAATTACTTTTATCGAGCTTTACTCCAGAAACAGTCAACATCTATAATCTCCATATGATCTACGAGGACTTTGCCGATATGGCAAAGCGAAAGCTCGCAAAGACCGACTCGAGATTGGCCGATATACGATTGAGCTTTATAGTTGGTTTCGTCAGCTGTTATTCGAACGAAATGACACTCACAAAAAATGTCAAGAGTAAAGTTATTAAGGATTCGATTATAAAGCGTTTGGAAATATTGATGAAAAATGTACAACCGGATGAGGTGGTAGAGCTACTACAGTCTCAACTGCAACTTGATAGTCTTGTCGAGGTATGCTCCAAAAGTAAGAAAATTAAAGGTAATGTCACAAAACAACTACTTGGTGGAAAAGAACAACCCGATAGAGAAATGATGCTGATTGAAAAATATAAAGATGAAAATGGGTTTGTCAATTTGAGCTCTTTGTGTCAATTCATCTCTGAATCGAAATTCTCAGTAAAAGATAATCAAAAGTTGTATCAAATTTATGATCTGCTCTCGCTGGACGAACAAGCAGATTTTAATGCTCGATACTCCAGGTTTAATGAGTCACGCCAATTGACATTGGAAGCAAATATGTTAATTTTAATGGGAACATCAAATTCAAGTAAAATTGCGAACATCACCGCATTTAAAAGCTCACATGATGATATTATATACAATTGGTATTCAAAGAATATCAAGGCTTTGAATGCCGTTTTTGACAAACTTAATAATCAAAATCACACGGATGCTGATCTTGTTCTCTTGCGCAATATGCCTTACTTGAACTCTGGAACCAAAGAAACAGTAGTTGCAATGATTATATCAACTCTCATCTCGCTAACGATGTCTTCAAGAGACGGTCATGCCACCGTACTATCAGTCGCACTGAGATCCCTGTTCATGTTTAGACAAATAATCAAAAAAGATCAATGGTTACAAAAACTCCCCAAAACATTATTGGATTTAACACAAGAAGAAGAGATTGGCCTTTTTGGAACTCTAATAAAGATAATATTAGACAATTGTGAAATTCAAATTTCAGATTCCGAACTAAACGAATACAAGAAAGTGTTGCAGATGAATAATAGAAAGTTCGATGATTCATTCAAAACGAATGCTTTTTCACATTCAATCATCTACAAAGGTACTAAAAAAGTGGGAGTGATTCAAATTCATCCATATTTGTATGAAAAATTCAAAACCATGAGTTCACTCACTTATGGAAACTCGCTTTATTTACCGATGCTTTCTCCACCACAACCATGGACTTCTCCACGGAAGGGAGGGTACTTGAACGATTTGAGAGATATCGTTATTTCGAGTGATGCGCATACTTCACTCAGACATTTAGACAAGGCACACGCCACTGGCCAATTGGAATCCACTTATCACGGGTTAAATATACTTGGTTCGCAACCTTGGGCCATCAACTCAAAGGTACTCTTTGTTTTCAATCAAGTAATGGCGTTTGAAAACGGATTTCTTAAAATTCCTCCTTCATTGATCAAATTATCAGATGATAATGCTCGATATCATGATTTGAAGAATTTGCGTATTGTTTATGAGATGACACTTACGTTAGCACAAGCATTTGATTCTAATGGTGATGCATTTTACTTGCCGCATTCGGTTGATTTCAGAGGCCGTGCTTATCCCATGGTTTCATTATTGTCACATTATCAAGAGGATCATGTAAGAGGTTTGATGATGTTTTGGAATAGCAAGCCCTTGGGTGAAGATGGTTATAATTGGTTGGTTTATCAGTTGGTTGGAGTTTTCGGTAAGGATAAGCTACCACTTGAAGAAAGATTGATTTTTTTCAATCAAATTAAACACAAGGTTCTTGATTCTGCTCGCAACCCATTGGATGGAGAACGATGGTGGGCTCTTGGGGATAAACCATGGCAAACGCTTGCTCTTTGTTTAGAGATTGAAAGTATCGATACTTTTGTTGAAACCGGTGGAAAAATCGAAAATTATAGAAGCAGGATACCAGTGCATCAAGATGGATCTTGTAATGGACTTCAACATTATGCTGCTCTTGGAGCTGATCCAGGAGGGGCACTTGCGGTCAATCTTGCCAAGAGTGATGTTAAAGGCGATGCATATTCCAAAGTTTTGGAAGTTATAATCTCAAAAGTTGAATCTCAAGAACAAACGGAATTGACGAATTTGACATTAAAATTATTGAGTAGAAAACTCATTAAACAAACTGTAATGACAACGGTATATGGTGTTACTCGATACGGTGGTTCAGAGCAAATTTCAAATCGAATCAGTGAGCTTATACAACAATATGATTTGAAAATAGAAAGAAATGAAGATATTGACACCCAATTTTATGATTCACTCGTTAAAAACAAGAACAAATTATCGATGTACTTGAGTGGATTAGTTTTATCTTCACTATCCGAACTTTTCAAAGGTGCTACTTTAATTCAAGAATGGTTATTTGAAAATTGTTTTCGAGTTATTCATTCAATAGATCTAGAAACTGTTGAATATTTGAAAACAGTTCAAAAAGAATATGGCCCCATTGATTTATTTAATAATATCACATTCAAACCTATGAAATGGACAACTATATCTGGATTCCCAGTAGTCCAAGTCTATAAAAAGGACAAAATTACTCAAGTTCACAGTTCGCTACAAAAGATATCGATTAATAAACCAGAAAAGATTTCTCCTATAGATAAAAGAAAGCAATTGAATGCGATTGCACCCAACTTCATTCATTCTGTCGACTCACTTCATATGTTTATGACGGCTGTGGCTGCGCACACAAACAAGTTGGCTTTTGTGGCAGTACATGATTCATACTGGACACATGCATCTGATGCGAATCAATTATCACGGTTACTTAGACAAGAGTTTGTTAGATTACATTCGAGTGATATTATTGATAATTTAAGACAAGATTTAAAATATTTAACACGAAATTCTTTCCAAATTGTCTGGATCAACAAAGAAGAAAATCCAGAGTTATTGATACAGATTGAAAAAATAAGGTCTGAATATCTGGAAACATCTAAACAAACTTTAAAACTGTACAACAAGTCATTAATTCATGAAATGGGAAATAATGAACTGATATCACAATTATTGAACAAGTATCAACCAACAAGTTTTATGCGTACCGGTCAAACGTTGACTCAATATGCCGATTTGGGTCATAAATTAAAGAGGAAATTCATATTGAAAGAATATTTCCCTGTTCTTTCACAAGTAAACATCTTGGAAAGTCCACCAAAGGGTAGCTTTGATATCAATGAGGTTTTGGATAGCAAGTTTTTCTATTCATGATCTTTAATCATTTTCTCTAATTTACCAAAAATTTTATCTCTATGTATTGCCAATTCATCAGTTTCATCGGATTCAAAGAATTTGTTTCTCTTAAATTCTTCGTCATTATCTTCATTTTCGTCATAGTAGTTATCATCTGGTAAATATGAAATATCACCATAGTCTTCATATTCATCTTCCTCGAGTGCAAATCCATACCCGCCAGCACCGTTTCGTATCCTTTCGAAGTCGTAATCATCTCTTTCATCATCATATCGAGCATATTCATCCTCTTCTTCGCTCGAGTTTTTCTCATACAAGGCTTCAGCATCTTCATCTGCTGGATAATCGTTCTGATAGAAATCTTCGGCATTCGAATCTTCATCATCACTTAACCTTGTATCTTCATCTTTGTCCAGTTGATATGCCTTTAAAACATTCTCATTCTCATTTTCATCATCTTCATCAAAGAAACGGATATAACCGATTTGTGATTGTGGATGGTTGGCCGAAGTAATCGGTTCCGATAAATAGTATACATCATACACATAGTCGTCAATTAGTTCTTTCGACTCCTCGACACTTAAAAATGAATTGAGCATATCGGATAACTCGTTTGGAATGACTGAATCTTCTTCAGTTTGCCTCTTTGGTATAACAAACTGCTTCCTTTCATCTTCTTTCTGTTGCTCAGTATCAAGGAGATTTTTTTGGGAACTTTCGGAAAGAATCAGCTGAATCACTGAGTTTCGATCTTCTCCAGTTGCTTTGGCCGATAAATCATCTGTACGTGATAATTTAAAATAAAAATTTTGTTCAACTGTGGTTACTGTTCTTTGAGGGCCTAACCTTGGAGAACTAGTGGGTGATGCAACGGGAGTATTTTGTTTGGATCTTTTGACGGGTCGATTGTCTTCTAAAATGAGCGCTTGAAGAGGATTCTGTCCTCTTTTTCTCTTAATTCTAAGGATCTTTGGCGGTAAATTCATGGTTAAGAAAAGTGGTTTAAAAAAGATTTGAAATCGGTGCGGGGATAAAATTGATAAAAGAGCATAAAGATATGATGAGCGTGAAATTTAAAAAGAGTTAGACTTCAATCGCTTATCTTCGAGGGTTCTCTTTGAGAAGAACTACAAATAACTCCTTCTCCTTAAGAATAACTAGTGAGAACTTCTTCTGCTTAGGTATCAAAAACGGCTCATATTTGTTACTGAAAATATGCGAAGGTGTGACATCGCTAATACTAGTACACTAAAATACAACACTGAAATACTAATCTAGTACGCTAAAATAATACTGAAATACTAATCTAGTACACTAAAACAACACTGCAATACCAATCATACTGAGGTACTGCCGAAAACTTGTCTTATTTAGATGCCCCAATTCTTCTTCCACTTGATTCTACATATTGCACAGTATGTCCTTCTTTCCAATTCTTATTTTTCAAACTAGAATATCTGATTGAAATACTTTGACTATTTATAAATTACTAGTATGATCTCCCTTATTTAATTATTTATCAGTGTGTGGATGTTGAATGTGACTGCTGGAAATTGGATGATTTCAGCTGTCACCTGGCATTCGGTACCAAAACTCATCAATATACCTCTGATTATACCACATGGGAACCATAAATGTGACTTTGCCTTCACCAAAGTATCTGCATGGCCCTTAGGACTGCACAAATTAGTTATTAATTTATAATTATTATCGACAAGTACAAAAGTACCTCTATGATTCGTGCGCAAATTATCCATTTGTTTATTATAAAGACATTTCCATACGTCACGACATACGAACTTCATTATATCGAGTATATCTACCAATTTCTGGGAATTGGCGTTGCCATTTTTGTAGAGCAATAAGTTGGCCACTTTCAAACCTAATTGATACCCAAAATTTTCTATTCTGAGGGTGACATCATCATGGTGCATTAAAGGTGAGTCTAGAACATGTACAGTTCCCGGTAAATCATGTGGAATCAGTGATAAAGAGGTATCCAAATAAGTCTCTACGTCCAGCAGTTTCTCTTCAAATTGACTTATTTCATTCTGGGATTCATTCAATTTTTGCGATACTCTTATGGATGTCGGTACAATCTCCTGCAATAGCAATTGCAAGCACGCATTGTTCACGTATGATGTAGTATCTAATATATCCATGATAATTGAGGAGTTTACTTTTAAAAATTGAATTATTATTGTGATTTTTTTTAATATTTTGATCTCTAATATGCAGGTATTCCGCACCAACAAAATACTTACTTTTATATGTGAATTGCTTTACCAAAGCTGGTCTTAATACAATTACCTTCTAGATTCGGCTTCAAAATATTTCGTATTACTTTCAAAAAACCTTATTCCGAGCATTCGGACGCAATTAATCAGCATGCATAATGTTATACCCGAACCCGTGCTCCGGTAAATTGAAACTCGCATCCCTTGTCGGGTTATACTTGACTCTTGATAACTTCGTAATTGACTTTGTGGCACTGAAAAGCCACATCTTACCAAATCGAAACCCTGTATTTCGAAGCAAAACTTCCTTCTTGAGAGTAAATGCATGATGATAAATGAGCCGATCTTTCGGCTTTACTCAACCTAACTGAAATATCATTGCATGAACAATCATAATATTAATTATATGCATTTAATAAAGAAATAAAAAACAATCAACAATTAGCAGCAATCTTATATGAACAATACTAGTTAAAGGGGACAATCAAACTGTCAGTGGAATATACATGCTCATCTTACCCTATTCGAAAACGTGCTGGTCAACGGGTAAACAACTATTCATTCAAAACGAATCTAATTAATGTTCGTATTGTTGACAGGTGCATTGTTCCGTTATTCCTAATTTGGACATTTGCATTGTTGCGAAAAAAATATAAAGAAGTTATTGAAAAATAACCCTGGCTGGTTTCGAAAGGTAGCAAAATATAGTGCAAAACGGAACACTAATTGCGTTATTTGATTATAGTGGACCAAATATGTATCCAATTTGTTGGGGAGATGAAATTTGTGAAAAATTGAGCTATTTATGATCATATACGTAGTTTCGAGACTATAAATACAGCACCAAGTTCCTCAATTAATTGTGTTTTAAATCAGTACTTACAACTACTAACAAACAACAACTAACTACTAAAATGAACACTAACACTATCTTGGCTATTCTTTTCACTTTGATGAACTTTTCAGCTGCTGGGTTGATACCAACTGATCTCATTCCAGATGTCATCAGTGCTATTGAAGGTCTCTTACCAACTGGTCTTTTTCCTACCGATCTTCTTCCAACTGATATTATTCCAACCGACCTTCTTCCAACCGGTCTTCTTCCAACTGATCTTCTCCCAACCGGTCTTCTTCCAACTGATCTTCTCCCAACTGGTCTTCTCCCAACTGGTATAATTCCAACTGACCTTATTCCAACTGGTCTTATTCCAACTAATCTTATTCCAACTGGTCTTATTCCAACTGACTTACCAACTGGTATCATCCCAACTGGTCTCATTCCAACTGGTCTCATTCCAACTGACTTACCAACTGGTATCATCCCAACTGGTCTCATTCCAACTGACTTACCAACTGGTATCATCCCAACTGGTATTATTCCAACCGATTTACCAACAGGTATTATCCCAACAGGTATTATTCCATCTGACTTACCAACTGGTGTTGTCCCAAGTCTCCCATCTGTTTAAACTTCTTTCACCATTTATTCGTATAACGAGTATATGAATTTTTCTTCCTACCGTTTCTTTACTTCTAATCGTTACTTTAAATAAATAAAATACTATGAAAAGTGTAGGTGGTGAGTTGAATACTGATAATCTACTGGAGGTTGTAAATATCAAGAGGCGACACACGGAGAGTTACAGTAGCAAAATATCAAGAAAGCATTGAAGGTGGCCGAGATTATAGAAGCAAAGGCTAAAGAATACAAGAAAATACTACTAACTCTAATACTTGCATTAATACAACAGCTGACTTACAGAAATATTATGAGCCTGTGGAGGAAAGATAAATCATCCGTTCCATGTCGTGTCGCAAAACGTTTGTCGCGACAAACAAATTCATGTCCTTCTCAGCCAAAGCATTTTTTCCCTATCCACCTTATCTGGAAGAAGAATAAAATGATCAAAAGTAGAAAACGAAGACAATCAAAAAGTCAGAAAAGTCAAGCTTAAAATTCAAAACTGCCTTTATATTCGCTAACAAAGTATACTCATCGTAGACTAACAATCGGATACCAATACTCTAAGATATTGAACAGTATGAATTTTTATAACGATATACTTTAGCTAGTCATATGAGACAAAAACAACTGGCAAAGTTGATTGTGGAGAGTACAAACTGCGAAACGAACACGGTACTCTTATTTACGCAAACATATGCGTAAAATCAAGCACATATATTAGCGAAGCTTGGCGTTGTGAGCCTCTTGTTGGACATGCATAAGACATCTTGACCAGCGCACAAAATGGCTTAAATCCATACCACAATACTTAATGACCAGTCAAAAGCTTTAGTCTACCCGTTTTTGTGCGTGTACTGACTCAAAACTCAACGCATGCGCACTTAATTTCTTATTTGGGGTCAAATTTTTTCGTTTTTTTTTGCCTCACTCGAAAAAACGGGTCAAATTAAGTTTCCGGACTTTTGTAAAAATTTGAGAGGAGGGATACGACGGCAATTCACAACATTTTGATTCAGCATTGTAAACTATTGCCACCCATATGATCTTCTTTATAACTATATATTAAATCAATTTCTTATAGTTCTTTATTGATTCTTAATCTTGCTTATTAAATTGAAGCCATTTTTTGTGCATTTTTTACGTGTTTGTCGCCTTAATTTTTGGTCTAAGTGCGCTCATTAATTTTGTCACCAAAACTCCTTTCTTTTCAAAAATTGAGAAAACAAAAAAAAAAAATAAATACAAGCAAACACGAAGATTTATCTGATATCAATAACAGAATACTTGTCATTCAACAATACAAAGTCGTCAGACATCAAAGCCAACCGATTTCTACATTAAGTAACCGCTAATATCACAGTATTAGAGAAAAAGAAAGCAAAAGAAGCGATAAAAAAAAACGAAAACTCACTCGACGACTTCCTTGGGTCTTTAACAAGAGAATAGCATAGTACACATGTCGATTATGACTTCAGAAGCGAATATAGGCCATTTCAATATGGGTTCTGCAAATGGACCGCTTTTACCTCATCAGAATCAAATGGCTTCACAACAGCAACAACACCAAAGCCAAGTCAATTCTCAGCGGCAACAAGCGCCTTCAGCGCTCCATTCACAATTGAATTTACCAAATCAAGTTCATCAAGTTCATCAAATGCAAGGTCCGATTCTGAACCAAACAATTGCCCCTTCCTTCCATGGATTAGGTCCTCAACCGCATAGTCATCAGGTTCCTCAGCAACAACAAATCCCTCAACAGCAACAACAACAGCAACAACAGATTCATCAGCAGATTCCTCAGCAACAGATATCTCAACAACAGATACCTCAACAGATATCTCAGCTTCCTCAGCAAATCCAAATGCATCATCAGCAACACCAGCCTCAGGTGAGTTCTGCACAAGTAAACCCTCATCAACAACAAGGAGTACCTGCAGTGAACAACCTCGCTTCTTATTCGGCCGGAACAACTTCACCATCTGCTCCCTCTGTTTTAAAACTCAGTAGCATTCCTTCTGATTTGACCAAAAGAGAAGCAAATATCATCTTTTCTTTGGTGATTGATGAGGTTTACAATATCGAAATCAAGGACTATCTGATCTACGCATACTTCAAGAACATGAATACATGTCTTGCTACAGCCAAGTTATTGGATGGCAAGTTTATTTTTGGCAATGAATATTCTCCAGTGCAAGTTGAGATTGAACAACCACAAACCCAACAACAAAATCAGCAAAATCAACCACCGCAAAATCAACCTCAATCGAGCGGTGTTTCATCGCCTCCTCACATCAACGCATTTAACTCGCTTAGATTATCAGCATCGAACATTTCACCTCCAAGCTTGCATCATCAATCATCGAACCATTCATTAGATAATGCTTCTTCAACTGGTACTTCTTCTAACACTGCTACCAATACTAATACCGATACATTCCAAAAGAGACAATCGATTGGAAATCAAAGATCGAGATTTGTTTTCAGTGATCCTTTCTCTGCTGGTAATCTTTTGGGTACTGGAAATAATGCTTCTCAAGATCAAAATGCTCCTGGTAACTCTGGTACCCCTTCTACCATAGATTTATCCGATTTGACTGGTAAATCGATACTTTTGATGGAATCACACAATGATGCCAGAGAATATGAGAACTTGGTAAGAGATCCTTGGGGTGCATCTTCTCAATCGGCTCCTCAATCAGCGCCTGGAAGTGCTCCACAAACGGCTCCATTACAATCAGCTCCTCATACTCCTGGTTTGGTCAATGGTTCTTCGAATAACTATGAATGGTCTTCCAATGCAGCCACTTCTACAACTGGTGTTAATAAAAATAATTCTGGTGGAACTTCCAATCCTCCTAACAATATATCTGGAGCTTCGACATCTTCGAATATAAACAATAATGATCGCAGAAGAACCTCATCTGCATTCTTCAATAATCCAGTTTCTCAAGGTGTTGCGCCTTCATCGAATACAACAAGTACAACCACTTCTTCTGCACCAACTTCGCAAGGTCCTACTGCATCTGGTCTTTTGAATGCACAAGCACCTTCCACTTCTACAACTTCTTCAACCACATATTCAAAAGCAGCACAAAAGGGAATTACTCCAAGCAGTACCACCACCGTTACTGTGAACACCACAACTGGTGCCACCCCATCGGCTGGAAATACTGCTAGACAGCAAAAGGATGTTCCTGATTTGTCTTTATTGGCTCGTGTACCACCACCTGCCAACCCAGCAGACCAAAACCCTCCATGTAACACGCTTTACGTTGGTAATTTACCACCTGATGCCACTGAAGCCGAACTTCGTGCTTTATTCTCTCCACAAAAGGGGTTCCGAAGATTATCTTTCCGTACCAAGAATCAAACTCAACTGACTGGTGCTAATGGCGCCACAACCACACATAATCATGGACCAATGTGTTTTGTTGAGTTTGAAGATGTTGCACATGCAACTAGAGCTTTAGCCGAGTTATATGGAAGAGCATTACCAAGACCAAATGGTGGAAACGGTAAAGGAGGTATAAGATTATCATTTTCAAAGAATCCATTAGGTGTTAGAGGTCCGGGGAACCCAAGACGTAGTCTGACCAATCAAGTTGCTGGTTTCACCGGCATTGGTTCAACTACTTCATCAAGTTCTACATCTGGTGGTAATGCAACTACTTCTACTTCTGGTGCACCTACTACCGCGACAAATGGCGTTGGTAATTATGGTTATCTGAATTATCATGCAAAATAAGTTGTATTTTCATCTCATTCTTTTTCCCCGTCGCACTAATTTTTATTTCTCATGTCTTGTTTTACTTTTTGTTATTTCTTTCATGAACTTGTCTGTTGATCATGTTTCTTGATGTGCATTTCCTCATTCTTTAGTTCTCGTTAATTGATTACGATTTTTGTGGTAATTTATTACATCTTCTTTTGCTATATATTGTTATGTCCTGTTGTATATGTTAATAATATTACTTTTTATCAAAGTAAATCGTGAACTTTGTTGCTTTGTTGATGATCTTAATTACATGTTTCATGTTGATGATCTTCATTATACGTATTTCATTTTGATGATTTTTTCATGATCTTAGAGATACATCATATTACTTGTAACGCGAAAATGCTGCAAATTATTCATCACATTCCTACAAACCTATAAAAAAGTCTAATTCCTCCTTCTTTTGCACTAAGGGAAATCATGTTTCAAGAAAAACAGGCACGACCTGCTAAAAAGAAAGCTGCTAAAAAGGAAAGAAGAGGACCTAAAAAGACAAGTGGACAGTCAATCAATTCTTCAAAGCCTAGTGAAATGTTACATATTAGCTCAAAAGACAATGAGATGCTGTCAACCAATTTCTCAACGACTACTGAACTGCAACCTGTAAATCTGCCAGATACTTCATCATCCGAGGCTTTTAATAACCTTTTTATTTCTTACATACCCCGTCGCGACGGCGACTTCACCGACTTTGTGCTGGCTACTCCCAATGAAGCACTTGAGTTTCTAGCAACATTCACCTTTTCAATTTAATCAAATCGCGTGTGTTTGCATACACCTGAGAAAGCCAGGCTGAGTCGACCAAATCAGATACCTTGAGTCTCTGCTCTCTGTGTGGATTGAGCAAGCCAAGGATGTATTCTCTCGAGTCGTAATTCAAGGATTTAAACAAATTGAGTGCAGGATTGCGGTTGAACCTAGTTATTTTATTGTTATTCAAATCATTAACTAATAGTTTCAATTGATTTTTTTGATGTGGATAATTCTTCTCGTAGTTAATGTAGTTAAAATTTGCAGAATCAAACGGATTCGCAATGGACCAAGGAGACTGTAAGAGACATATGTTCACGTAAAGAATCCCCAAACTCCATGCATCCAAAGCATATAACATATCAGGCGTAATAATTGTTACATCAAATGTATCGTTGTTAATTTGATTTTCGAATTCGAAAAGTTCAGGTGCCTTTAAACTATTTGTACCATAATTAAGCTCGAATAGGTTTTGTTTTAATATACTTAAATCGTTAGTTTTAACCAGAAAACTAAAGTCAATAAGCTTTATCACCCCATTTGGGTCAACCAAACAGTTTTCAAGCTTTAAGTCACGGTGAGCAATTTTATTTGCATGCAAATATTTGACTCCATTAAGAACTTGTTTGAAGATACTATCCTTTAGACTCGCATCCAATTCAATATGAGATTTACGGAGCGTACAAAGATACCCCAATAAATCTCCTTGAGGATAATAAGGAAACACTATCGCAAGAACATCATCCATTATTGCCAAATCAAGTACAGGCAGAATATTCTTATTATTACATTCTTTTAAATTTAAGAATTCATTCGCAATCAGTCTGTGATAACAACTCTCATTGACATGATTAAAGTTCTTGATCGATTTGATGATGACAACATCATCTTTTTTTGCCTTATGATATCCTTTGAAGATAGTTCCATTTGCTCCTTCAAACATTGATTTGCCTATTTTTGTATATTCGGTCAGGATCGACCCACACGGTATCAACTCCTTCGGCACTGTCAGCACCGATGCCACCTTTGAAATCTTTACCTCAAGTCGAGATGTCTCTTTACAGAGTGATTCCTCGTATACATTAAGCATGGTCTACCCTTTTAAAACTTATCAAATACTATTCATTTGTACTAGATAGCAATACTTTTATATAATTATCATATTATATTTGAATGCTTAAAGTACCGTTGTTACACTAAAGCGAGAAAAAAGAAAGAAAATAAAAAAAATAGGCTAACGGAAAAGAACGAAAGAAAGCCTATTAATTTTCCGTCACTGTTATTTGGTCTGATCGACAGTTGCTATTAACAGTAAAGTCTCGCAGATACGAATCCGATTAATTTGGATATGAGCCACATCGAAAATGATAGTGAAAAAAAAGAGACAATTAAAGGATCGGAGAGGAACTCGGAAAGCGGAACGAAAATCGCGGTACCAATTTAGTACATTCTACATTTTATGCTATATGACGTAAAAATTTTGTTTATTAGATTTACTTCTTTGAGCCGTACTTGGAAACAGCCTTACCATCTGGAATAGTGAACAAAACAGCAGGTTCACTACCATTGTAAGCCTTGTCAACTCTGTAGTAACCCTTTCTTTCGAATTGGATCACTTCACCAGTCTTCAAACTGGCAATGTTCAAGTCAGCAATGGCAGCAGTATGGAATTCGGTTTCTGGAGTAAGGAAATCTTCAAAGTTGTCACCTTCTTCTAACTTATCCTTTGTAATCAAATGATCAAAATCAACGAGATCAACAGGAACCAATTCGTTTGTGTTTGCCAACCAAGTGATCTTCTTAGAAGTCTTACGGAAATCACCTTCCAAATGTAACTTGGCTTCAACGCTAGTAACAATACCATCATCTTTCTTTTCAACCTTGGTGACAATAACGTTACCCCAGTCCATAAAGGTGATTTCTTCATCGGCAACTAAACCTTCTGCATCTGCTTGATCTATCAAGACTTGGTTCGAGTAAAGAACCTTCTTATTACCAACATCTGGATTCTTCTTGTGTTTTGGCTTTTCTTCGGTCTTGACTTCGGTTGGACCATCGATTAAATTAACAACAACCGAATCCTTCTTGTAAACGGCAGTAAATCTAGGAGCAACAGGGTCAATGATCTTTTTATTCAAAGCCCAAATGACAGACCAATCCAAGTTAATGATATTTCTACTTGGACCTTGAGCAATAACAAAGTTTCTTAAACCTTCAACAGTCATTCCTCTTCTTCTAACACCTCTAACGGTTGGGAATCTTGGATCATCCCAGTTTGAAACGTAATTTTTGTCAACAAACCATTGCAACTTTCTCTTTGATAATAATGTTCTAACAAAGTTGACTCTACCGAAATCCCAAATATCAACATGACGCAAGTTCAAAGCTTTTAAAATCCATTCATATTGAGCATTTCTATCTCTATATTCATTTGTTCTTAAGGCATGGGTGACACCTTCAATGGCATCAACAACAGGAGCACAGAAATCATAAGTTGGATACATTTTCCAAGTAGAACCAGTTCTATGATGTGGAGTTACATTACATCTGAAAATAACAGGATCTCTCAATGTCTTATTTGGAGCAGTATAATCGATCTTTGCTCTTAAACAATTCTTTAAACCTTCTTCAGTTGCATTCTTCATTTCATTAGTGAAAATATTCAAGTTTTCTTCAACAGAACGATCTCTTCTTGCAGATTTATCACCAACCATTCTTTCTTCTCTCATCTTTTCAACAGCAGTGTCATCACAATAAGCGTTACCTTCTTTGATCATTCTGATAGCCAAATCGTACATTTCATTGAAATAGTCGGAAGAATAAGTAACCTTATCACCCTTGACACCCAAAAGAGCCAAATCTTCAATGATTGAATCTTGGAATTCAGCCTTTTCCTTTGTTGGGTTGGTATCATCGAATCTGATGATCAATTTACCCTTGTAAGCATGAGCAAAATATTCATTCAAAATTGCTGCCTTAGCATGTCCAATGTGCAAGTATCCAGAAGGTTCTGGTGGGAAACGGGTGACGACATCACCAATCTTAGCACCTGGCAAATCAATTTCAAAGTTGGCCTTGTGAGTTTCCTTCTTACCACCGTTTTGGGCGGCCTTAAGTTGCTTTCTCAACTCATTAACAGACTTGATTTGATGTTCAACGGCAGATTCAAATCTCTTGTCTGCATTCAACAAGTTGTACCATCTTGAAACATTGGCATAAACACCATTCTTGATGACTGAACCCATAAGGGCATTTGCTCTCAAGGCACCCCAAATAGCAACATCGGCAGTAGTATATTGATATCCAACAACAAAAGATCTAAAGTTCAAATGAGCATCCAACTTTTCCAAATCAAGAGCCAATTCCTTAAAGTTCTTAATATATAATTTTTCCAAGGCAAATTTGACCCAGTCTTCGCCAGCAGAAGGAATAACGGATGCAAACTTTTCACCCAAGTATTTCAAAGCTTCGGCTTGATCATAAATGGTCTTACCTTCTGGGGTGACCAACTTGATAGAAGCATCTTTGTCATTGGTAGCTTTTTCATCGACAAATTCAATTGGAATAGAAATATCGGTGCTGTCGCTTGAGTTGACAAACCCAACGGCAATTAAGGTTGGGTATGCAACAAAAGGAGCCTTTGCTGCAATTGTTAAAACAAAAGACATTTTTGATTATAAAAGAGAATAAAAATATGTAAGTTTGATTTCAATTTTTTTTTTCATTGAAATTTTTTTTACCCATAGTCGGCTGATTTTGCACGTGCTGCAGGCCGAGATATGTTAAAGAAAAATAAGATTGTAAAGTCAAACCAACACCACTTTTTTCTGTTTATTATTGCTTAGTGATGGCTTCCAATGGACTGAGGAGGTCTGGGTCTCCGTCGTCTCAAGTACAGAAACCGACTGCAAAGAGATCGCCGTCGATTTTAGTGACCGATGCAAGATCGAACACTATAAAGGGTGCAAGAGCACCATTTGCTGGGCAGAATTTCAAGAAGCAACAACAGCAACAGCAACAGCAACAACAACAACAACAACTGGGCGGACAATCACAATACCTACAAACAGGAAACAATCTTGCACAATCGCATCTGCTCAACCAGAGCCATAGTCTGGGGTCGATTGGTCATAGTTTTGATCAAAATCAACATCAATCAGCACTACAAAAAAGATTGGCATTCCGCAATAAATACACTGATATCTCGGTTGATAAACTTTTGAGCAACTCGAGTGATATTCCATCGGGACAAAGCAGGTTGCCTCTGTTGATATCAAGCACAATGCATTCTTCTAGACAGCATGGTAGTCCTGGTCCACAAATGGCTTCAGCGACTTCATCAGGTCCAAATCCAGCAGCGGAAAGAAGAAATATACGAAGTATTCCTAAATTATCCCAATCCTTGCCTTCGAGAACTTCAAAGAAATCTCAAAGATTGGTATTAATTCCAGAACATCAAAGACTTAATTCTCCGCCTCCACCGTCACTTTCACCGATATCATCTCCACCTCCACCAAATAATACTGGGGTTAGTACCAGTGGTATTGATGTACAGCTCCAAAGATCAAGAGCTGAGCTCATGCCTAAGGAGGAACGTGCTCATGAGTTTTCACGTATGACGGCATACTTTATCTGTGATCAGTTCAATTTGCATGCTGTATCGAAATTTTTAAAACAAAACCATGAAGTCAAGCCAAGAATGTATGATGAAGCCTTATATGTGCCATATTCTCTTCCTCTTTTACCTGGTGCCGATGGGTTCCGTGTTAAATCGAATAACTCGGCCAAATTACTTCCCAACAAGAAGCTTATGGAAAAAATGATCAATAAAAGTGAACAAACCGATCATTTATATGAATATTATTCTGGAGTTGAAACTCCTGAAGATGCAAATAATTATAGTATGGATCCTGAAGTTGAAAATATCAACAATAATACGACGTTTGATCCTAGCGAACCACAATATTTCGCGCCTCCATTGGAAAGTGTAAGAGAAGATGGACATAGCATAGGCAGTGCAGAATCGGTAACACCACCACCGCCACAAACTTCTAATAAATTATCGGCGCAATCATCGCCTTTAAACTCATCACCACAATCACCTCAACAAAGCGGCGGGCCATCTTCAAAGGTGAATGTGTTGAATGATGATCATAATCATGATCCTCGAAATAATAGCATCGTCGTCAAGAATAAAGTTGGCGATCTTTCTAAACATCATGCCGAGATGTTTGTTTTCGCATATGGTATTGTTGTATTTTGGAATTTTTCAGAGATTCATGAAAAGAATATTTTGGCTGATTTAGCATTTGCATCCGAACCGGAGCCTCTACTTATAAGCCCGATTAATGAGCAAGACATTGAAACTGAAGAATTTCATTTCGAATATGATAATCAAATCCACAGGCCTCGTATTTACAATGATATGATCACTTTAAGATCGGGTGATCATTTGATCAAGCTCACTATGTCACATGCGATTGCACAGCTGACAAAGCTTTGTTTATTTGAGAGCCGTATGATCAATATTTTACAACTGATATCCAAATTACCTAAAAAGCTTGCCTTAACTGGCCGTTTAGGGTTGAAAAGGACCCAACTTTTAAAGAAATCAGGTAAATTATTTAAATTACGTGTCGATGTCAATTTGTCGAGTTCGATCTTAGATACTCCAGATTATTTTTGGTCGTTTGAACCTGCGTTACACCCATTGTATACGGCTGTACGTGAGTATTTGGAGATTGATCAACGAGTCCAAGTACTTAACGATAGATGTAAGGTGTTTTTGGAGTTTCTGGATATCATAAGCGATAGTATTAATGAGAAAAATACAAACAGAATCACGTGGATGATCATTGTTATTATATTTATGAGTTTAACCGTGAGTGTGTTTGAATTTATCTTACAAATTATTTAATATTTAATTCTTGAATTAGTTTATAATTGATTGTAGATTTTATATGCAGTCTTCATGCACCAATATCAATAAAAAATGAAACTGGTCAATTTTTAAACAGCCAACATGTCGCTCCCCTCGAAATATGCACCTGAAGGGTTGTCCAGGAGGGACCAGAACCGTGTGATTACGCTGGGAACGCGACGTTCTAAGAACCCGGTCAATTATATAATCAAACGTGTTGAAAATAGAATCAATGATGCGGTTACAAAAGGAGGTCATGTTCAAGATAACGACGGAGATTTCGAGATGATTGCGATGGATGACGCCGGTGAAGTTGAATTGATTCTGGACTTTGTTCGGAATACAAGGTCATCACATCATTATACACAAGAAGACGATACGATGGAGGTTGAAACACAATCGCCAGTGCATGTCGATAATGGAGAAGGTAATATGTCATATTTAGTACTAGACACAAACTTCATTTTATCACATTTAAATATTGTCGATGGTCTTGAAAAATTGGCTCAAAAAAATTGTCTTAAAATCATAGTACCAATAACTGTTATGAAGGAATTGGATGGACTAAAAAACTCGACCAAATCGGTTGAAGAATCAGATTCGGCTCAAATTTCGGGTAAATCAATGGGGTATCTTGCACGTTGGGCTAATGATTGGATTTATTCTGCACTTGCTGAATCTAATCAGAACGTCAAGGGACAGAAGTTGGGTCAACGGATCAACAGTCGTTTGATCCAGGACGATGCTATTATGGATTGTTGTCTTTATTTCCAGCGACAAAATCCTCAAGCAATGGTCGTTTTGCTTTCAAATGATAAGAACTTGTGTCTCAAGGCCTTGACCAACGATTTGCTCACTGTGAGCTTTAGAAAGAGCATGACAGCCGAGCTTATTGCTTCTGTCATTTATGATGAAAACGTCAATCGATTTGGTCAATTGCAGAAACAAACCCAAAGTACACAACCGCCACCACCACCACCACCACCACCACCACCACCACCCCAATCGGCCCTCACGTTTGAAGAAACGAGAGATTGTATATTCAATGAGATCCAGCAAGTCACACTCTCAATAGTCCACCAATGCATGTATTCGGCGTATGAAGAAGACTTGCAAATGTTACGTGACTACGATAGAGATTGTATAGTCACTCTAAATCAATGCAGCCTTGTATTTATACGATTCTGGAACACTGTTTTCGAGCCGTATTTCAGGCGTCATAAAATACATCGGCCATTTGATGAAGAAGGAGGAAGAAACAGGAGAACTCCGATTCATGATACACGTCCAAAAGATCCTCACGATTTGACGACTTTTGTTTCATTTTGGACACTGATATTAAATGTATTATATTTAGATGAGATGGATGCAAAGCAAAACGAATCACTACAAATGCTTATTCAGAGATGGGAGCAGATGGCCGAGCCTTTTCTGCTTCTTACGGGAGGGTAGAGCTCCGAATCTAGCGGCCCGCACTGGTAAAGCTGTTTCGGATAATTCGGATGGAGATGGTGTTTCAGTTGGCGACTCTGGCTGCAAATTGGGTACGGATATTGTAGACTTGGTATCCGGAATAAGCTCGGATTCGTCGAATGAGCTTTTCTTCAACGAAGATGTATAGAATGGAACACTCGGAGTCTCGGTGACCGATTCTTGCTGTTGAGACTCGTCACCAGGTAATTGCAGTGAGTTTTCCCACGTATTTTCATCGTTTATGGCACTCTTTAAAAGCTCGGTTTCACTTTTTTTGCTAATCTTTTTGCTCTGCCAATTTGTAACATCAAAAGGATCCAAGTAATCACTAATGGCCTTGTTGTTTTGTCTATATTTATCGACCAACTCTGTTCCATGGCTAAACCTGAAATTTTCGTATAGAAACTTGATATAAGTATCTTTGACTCCAATAATGCTCTGTAGATACTCGATCTGTTTGAGCAAATAACTATGATTAAGTAATTGGTTTTTAGTGAGTAGTAGTAAGAGCCGTTTCGCATCAGGCATCAACACCGTGTTGAATGTCCATTCAAAGCCGTTTTCCTCTACGCTGACGTCCAATTGAGAATCATACTTCGAAACTGTGACCTTAGGAAATGCCGCTTTAAGCAAACTGAACAATTTTATCACGTCTAGATCATCAATTCCAAATTTGCTTGCTTTTGCAATCAACTGACGGTTTGTCAATTCTTCACTCCATACTTGAGAAAAGTCGGTCAAGTAGAAGCTATATTCTTTTTCGGTTGTTGCGAGTCCAAACAATGCGTCATCTTCATCAAGCTTTGTAGTGTACCATCGGTGTGGAAGTTCCATAACGAAATCTAACTGTCAAAAATTAAATGCGCAAAGATCAACAAGAATAGACACCAATATGACCAAACCAATTGTATTTGAATCGACTCAAGTTAATGAACTTGTCGCACGCGTTGTTGCTTTGTATGAGCGGAAAAAAGGACGCGTCCTTATATCGCTCGCTGGAGTTCCTGGGCTGGGTAAATCAACCGTTGGTGCTTCCATTTGTACTCAATTGAACGATATTGGGTTAAAGTCACAAGTATTACCACAGGATGGGTTTCATTATTATCGTTCCGAGTTAAATGAGTTCCCCAACGCTGCAGAGGCTATTTTCAGACGTGGAGCTGCATTTACATTTAATGTTGAGGCATTTCTCCAAATAGTCAAGAGACTCGATACAAGCGAGACGATCTTAGCTCCGTCATTCGACCATCGCTTGAAAGATCCGGTCGAAAATGATATAGTTATCACTCCGGACACGCAAGTGGTGATTGTTGAGGGCAATTATGTGTCACTTGCTGACGAGCATTGGACCGAGATTGCAAAGTACATGGACGAGACTTGGTACTGTGAGGTGCCAATTGAAATTGTACGTGACAGAATCATTGCCAGACACGTTGAAGCCGGTTTATCGACGACAGAGAAGGAGGCTGCTAAGCGGGTTGATGGTAGTGACTTGCTCAATGCACGGTATATCAAGGAGCATTCAAAGTCTACCGATGTGGTAATAAACAATTATTAGACAAGTTATTTTGTAAACTTTTAGATAGAATATTATGATTCAATCAATAAATAGCAGTTAGTAGTACTTGTGAATGACTCTGAATTCATCAGTAAACATACTTTGAGTACTATCACCTAAGAAAGCATGTCATTTCTTTTCCTCTTTCGTTGTGACAATTTATACTACATCGATTTTAATTCTATAGTTTAGTTAAACAAATAAACAGCGGACTGTAATGCAAAAGGAAATATACAGTAGAAGGTGCAAATGCGAAATTAATGAGAGAAAGGAGATCGAATGTACGTAGGAATACCTCACGAAAGAGTCCCCACGTTGTAGCGCATCTTGATACCCATCGCCAACAATTCTGAATCCAAGTATTTCAATACAAATGGAATTGCAACCGTTGTGGTATTATCACCACCAACAAAACGCTTGCCCTGGCCGTCTTCCCAGATCTCAGACTCATCGGCAAACCCAAATTGTTCTATATGAGTGTCCAATTTGGAAGCACATCTTCTACATTTGACCTGCGCCATCGTACCAACACGAGGAACGCTTGTTTGTGTGGTCAAAATAGATCCACATGAACGACAAACAGGTGTTTGTGTGTAATCAGAACAATTCAACAAACGATCTTGTAAAAGGAAGGCGGTACCATGACCAATCAAAGCATCTCTTTCCATCTCACCAACACGAATACCACCAGAACGTTTTCTACCCTTAACTGGTTGCATGGTCAATGAATTCACTGGACCAGTCGATCTAACTTGGAACTTATCGTTAACCATATGTCTCAATCTTTGATAATAAACACATCCAATGTAAATATCGGCACGTAATTCTTCACCAGTGGCACCAGAATACATTGGCTCGTTCCCATGATAATTATAACCTGCTTTACGTAATTGATCTCCAAAGAAATCTGCAGGAGTATCATTTTCACTGAAAATCCAAGGTGTTGCATCTTGAGCAATACCATGCAATGCACCCGCCTTACCGGCAAGCGATTCAACAAACATCCCAATCGTCATACGAGATGGGAAAGCATGTGGGTTGATAATGACATCGGGTTGGATACCGGTTTCGGAGAAAGGCATATCGATCTGTGGCCATTTACGAGAACAAACACCTTTTTGTCCGTGTCTTGATGAGAACTTGTCACCAATGAGCGGTTGTCTCGTCACTCTGTATTTGATCGTTATTTGTTGACATTCATGATCTCCAGCATCTTCACCGGTGATCAACTTGACTTCTTCGATATAAGCAGGTTCAGATGAATGATAAGTTTTACATTTGGTCTTACCTAAAGTATCATCATAATAAGCAACAATAGGATCACCTTCTTCAACCTTAACACCAATCAATGGAAGCCCATCGGCATCCAACTTTTCCTTCCACAGTTCTGGCCATTCGTCCGAGCCGAACCCGAAATGCTGTGTGATTGGATCGCCTCTTCTTCTACTTTGGCCCAAATCGACTTTTTCAACCTTATAAACGGTACCATAACCAAACCCACGTTCATCGGCAGACTTGTTGATGATCATCGCATCATCCATATCGTAACCAGTATAAGAAATAACGGCAACAACGGCGTTCATACCATTAGGGAAGTTATCCATACCATAATCATCATACAACTCGGCCTTGACAAGTGGAGTTTGACCTGTTTGTAAACGGTACAACTTATTGTCAGATCTATGGACAAGTCCAACACCGGGAGTACCCATTGTTTGCTTACCCATTTGACATTGATACATATTTCTTGGAGATTGGTTAAAATCAGAAAATGGTGTCAAATTTGCCAAAATAGACAAGATATTTGTAGGAGAAAATTCGACATGACTATGAACGTTACTTTCGATTTCTTCAGGAGTAACAGCAACATCCATATATACTTGTTCAAAAGGACCAACTATGTCTGTCTTGTTCAAAGGCAAGTATTTGGTTGGTCTCATCAATCTTGAATGACCACCAAAAATGTACAAACCAGGGTATTGACCCTTAGAAGAAGGTGGAACATACCCGATTTCCAAATCAAGTGGTAATCCATGAGATCCTTCAACCTTCCAGAATCTTAAAGTATCGGCAACAATCTTCCCTTGTTCATGAGTGGTCCAACCAGCGATTCTACCGTCGATTTGAACACAACAAACACCTGGACCAGCAGCAAATGTATGTGCTGGAGAAACACCCAAAGCAGCCAAAGCAGCAGGAACTTGACTCACATCCAGAGCTTCGGTAGCGATCTTACACTTGTGTGACAAATGGTTCAATAAACCACAAGGAGAACCATCAGGAGTATGAACAGGACATAAGAAACCCCATGATTCGGGTAATAACTTTCTAACAGTTGTGGTCTTTAATTCAGCAAAGAAAGACCCTCTATGGACCATTCTGAAATGCGAGATGAATCTATGAAAGTTAATCTTTTCTGCAACAACAGTATACCCAGAAACTTGTTGTAAATCCAAACCGGATTGTGATACCAAATTACCTGTAGATAAAAAGTATTGCAACTTTTGACCAATATTTTCATTGATTCTCATGAAAACACGAGACATATATTTTCTATCATTGAAATTAACGGCTACACCACGATTGATATCGGACTGGATCTGAGCTTTGATCCCTTGCAAGTATTCGTCGATTTTTTCCTTGATGATCATCCCGTATAAGAACCCACCAAGTAAAACTTCTTGATGTTGAGTTGCATCTGGATTATCTGGACAACAATCACCAGCAACCAATGAGTACAACTTTCTAATCATAAATAACAACATTCTAAACTTATCTTCGTTGTTTGGCAAGTGTACAAGCACAATACGTTTCAATACTTCTTTACCAACTTCGATATCAGAAACATTTGGAGTAGCACCGAAAACAATTCTAAACTTATCACCTAAATAAGCCAAAGTTTCTTGTTTAGAGTACAAATTGTATTGCTTGTAAGTTCTCAATAACAATTCCAAACGATCGGTTAAGAAAGAATTGGTAGTATCACCACCAACAATGCCGTCAAAGATCTCTCTATCGTTTGTTTCGATCAAGGCCTTTAAAACCATCACAACGGGTACCAAGTACTCATTTTTCTTCCATGAGAATCTAAAAGTGACATTACCATCACTCAAGTAATGTAAGACATTAGTCTGCGAAGTTTGGTCAGGTCTGACCGATCTAATTTGGACACCAAAAGGAGTATAAGAAGCACCTCTGTTACCAAACGATGGACGAATGATAGCCATTGGATGGTTTCTACGTTGAACAATCAACATACGGATCAACTTCTCAATACCATTAACGACGAAGTACCCACCCAACTCATCTGATTCTTCTTTGTGTTGAACCAAATCAGCTGGAGATAATTTTTCCAAATGACATCTGTTTGATTTCAACATGATGGGCACTTGGCCGGCTTCTCTGATTTCAGAAACTTCTTCACCGCCGTTGACACTCCATGCTACTTTCAACATCAATCTCGATTTATACGTAGTCATTCTTTCTCTGCATTCGGAAGGTAATGTTTTTCTGTTGAGCGATAACTTGTCGTTATGAGGAACGGCAGGTTTTGCTAATTGGACAGATTCAACTCTGATATCTAACTTGTTACCCAATCTTACCTGGTCATTAGAGTCGAAAACAGTCTTGGTGCCGATATCTTGTGCACCCAAGTTCAATAACCCGCCGTCAGGACCTTCAGTCAAAGCATTGAAAGAACCAACATGTGGAGCCACTGCCTCGGTCAATAACGGGTATGCACTCTTATCCTTTGGAGGATTCTGGAAACGATTCTCACGTTCAAGTGTTCTGAACTGTGCCCCCATTGCAATAATGTGTGTATGTGTAGTTATTGCTCAAAAGAAGGTTTGTTTAATTTGTCAGATTTAATATTATGATGAGAAAAAAAAAAAGTTCATCCCGATGAGGTCAGATGAAAAAAAATCTCCTTTGGATAAAAATATGCAGGATCGGATCCATATATACGGAGAAACAAATAAATACTTTGTTTATCTAATTTATTTTGCAATAAAAAATGGCCAAAAGTCGTTTTGAATATGTCAAGCAATTTGAAAGGGAAAACTATTTGTTACCGGATACTTATATTGTGATCCGTGTCGATGGTAAAGGTTTCCATAAATTCAGTGAACACTATAAATTCGAAAAGCCAAATGATTTACGTGCACTCGAAGTTATGAATAAAACTGCAAAAGCGGTTGTTGAACAGTATCCAGATATTTCGATGGCATATGGTGATTCTGATGAGTATTCTTTTTTACTTAGAAGGCAATGTGCATTATTTGAAAGACGGGAGATGAAATTGATAACGACATTTTCTTCACTTTTTTCAACCTTATATTATCATCATTGGAATCTAGAATTCCCTCAAAAACCAATTGAAATATCAAGACTACCCACTTTTGATGCTCGTGCAGTTGTCTATCCAAACTTTCAAGTCGTGCGAGATTACTTTAGCTGGAGACAAGTTGACTGTCACATCAATAATTTATATAATACGACGTTTTGGACTTTAGTTTCTCGTGGTGGAATGTCACCCAAAGAAGCTGAAAATAAATTGATAGGCACACTTGCAAGTGATAAAAATGAAATCTTATTCAGTCAATTTGGAATCAATTACAATAATGAGCCTGAAATATTTAAAAAGGGAACGATCATCCTCAGAGAATATGAAGAAAAACAACCAAAACAAGTTGATCAAACACAATTAAGTGAAAGACAAAAACAAAGACTTGTAAAGATACGAAAAAAGGCACAAATTAATGTACTTCATGTTGATCTTATTAACTCGGATATATTTTGGTCTACAAGGCCATGGTTAATTGAATAATAAATAAATTATAGCTATAAAAGAATAAACAAACCCAAATAAAGAAAGTAAGAATTGAAAAATGCAAAAAATAAAAGTACGTTTAGTACAATGCTAAATATGAATTGAATCGCTAAAAGAATGAAAAGCGGATGCTGGTGAACAAGATGAGCCAAATGCAGAAGATGACCCAAGCGATATTTGTGAATTATTTGGAAAAAGATTGTTCGAGTATGGCTTTATTCTTGGAATGGCAGAAGAATTATTAGTATTTGGATTGCCACCCGAAAAACAATAATTGGCCAATAAATCGGTATAAGAAAGTGAAGAAGTGAATGCTGGCCTGACATTAGGAGCCAAAGTTTTGGTTGTGGTTGTCGAAACAACAGCTGGAGCTTCTTTTGGAGATTTATTTCTGTATGATTGCGAATACTTTGGTTTGGTCATGATATCACTAGTCGACAATGACTGTTTCAACTGTGGTCTAGTAATATGATTTGCAGAGTCTTCAAAGTTATAACGCGAATGCAAGGTCTTGCGTGGAGACCCATGCACATTTGTCTTTGTAATTGGTTCGTTTTCATCATCGACAATAGTTGAGGAATTCTTAAAGTTCATCAATTTAGTTACCAATTCATCAAATTGGGAATAATCATCGATAAATGTCAGCGATGTCTTTTTCTTATAAGTATAAGAACTTGTACTTTGCTTAGGTTTTAAGCAAATTTTATAGTTGTTGCCCCCATTGTTATCCCAAAATTCTTTATTATCAACATTGTACTTGATACAAAGTTGAATATTTAAATCGGAAAAGTTATTATGGAGATGTAAATCACTCAAAGAAATTTTGAATTGAAATTGATCGATATTAAGATGTGGGAACAGTGAATGAAATCTAATTGTTGATTGATTAGAAAATGTAATGTTTGATTTCCAATCATCCCAAGTTAATTTAATCATTAAATTTTTTTCAAAAGCCAAATTTGCACAGTTAATCAACCCAATAAGAAAACCCTTGCCATCTTGAGAGCTTTCCTCCAAGCGTAACGAGTGTAAATAAA
Organism: Kodamaea sp. yHQL449; assembly: GCA_030582715.1. Lineage (NCBI taxonomy): Eukaryota > Fungi > Ascomycota > Pichiomycetes > Serinales > Debaryomycetaceae > Kodamaea > Kodamaea sp. yHQL449. Next base: position 77,081 of record JAJMGT010000010.1, on the reverse strand, counting down.
GAGTCGTTGTAGGACTAATAAAAGGTTGATAAGGAGGAACGTCGGAGTGACTAATCTGGTATTTAATAGATCCAGAACTTTGTTTGATAGAAGTTTCATCATCAGAAGTTTCTGAAGAACCATCTTCATCATCATTCATCAGAAAATAACCACGGTTGCTATTTCTTCTTGTGCGAGGAATACAAAAATTGTCCAAATCTTCTCCTTCTTCTTCAATATATTCTGGAGAATGAATTGGACTGTTATCGACTGTTGAAACCGCACTAGGTGAATCAGTACCATCAAACATTTTAATATTTGCTAGACGCGTTGCAAATCTGACTGATTTAAGTTGAGGAGTTGACATAACTCTTGGAACAAGTGAAGATAACTTGAGTGAAGATTTAACAAGTTCTCCCGACTTTTTACGGACAAGTGGATGTGGAGGTGTTAAAAATGGTGATTGATCAGATTCACGTGAAATATCAGTCAAGGTTGAAACTTTACGGAGCGAAGAAGGAACCTTTGTGGTCGAATCTCTGGCGCCAACGTTTAATAAAGGCATTTGAGTCTTGCTTTGTTGCACCTTAACAGTAACAGGTAAACTCATAATGGTCAGTACTGACATTTAAAAAATATTAGTAATAAGGATCCCTTTTTTTTGGTTTTGTAAAAAAAAAATTTCAAAAAATGATTTATATCAGTATATAAATAATTTAGGAGCACGAAAAATTAGTAAAAAAATATTAAAAAAAGATTGAGGTTGATCACAAAAACTGCTGACTTTTAAGAAAAATGCAGAGAAGATTTTCGAAATTTTGTGATTTGATTATGTGCAATCTTTTCTTTTTTTCCCTCTTTATCAACTTTATTAGTAAGATTGATAAGATGTATATTGAATGATATCTATCTATTTATATAGGAATATAGAATAATGTGTAAGAAATAAAGTTTTAAAAACTGGGCGAGTTGACCACTATATATATACGTAAAGTTTTTTCGAGATTTAGATAATAAATATTATTCCTAATCTTGGACCATATATTTTTTATGCTCTAAAAAAATTTTCTTCATCCCTTGTCTAAATTTTCCAACACATTTATAACACGCTAATTTTCTTAGACACCACAATAATACAAAAGCGAGACACCGTCAAGATCCCTGAATTGTTACAAAAATTTTCTATTGTTAATAATTATAGAATTTAATTAAAAAATTCCCTTATCAATCCAACAATTAAGGACTCCTGATTTAAAGGCGTGCTTTATGTGATCGCAAAGCTTATCTCGACTCATCACTCCCAACATAATCATTCCACAAACCCTGTCCCCGTGCATCATAACCAGCTCATACATTTATTATGCACCGCGAAGATACCCAAAAAAGTTTTCAAGAAAAAAAGAAAAATAATTACGAATCTTGCTATTGTTCAATTCAAAGGCGGCGAAATATTTCGGAGCTACTTAAACATAACTCATCTCCGAAATATCGATCAAAACCATCGGAGCTAGACTGAATCATTTGAGACTTGAGAAAATATCTAGAATCAAATTGAATCTATTGATTTCGATAAATGTGTCTATTTTTCAAATAAAAACCTATCATATGCAATGGGCCCTTTCGATGATATTACCCGAGTAGTAACCTTGTAATAACTTGCCCCACCTACCCTTTGGTGAAGTCTACACGTTTTAGTGTGTTTTACTTGGTACTAAATTAGGATTGTTTAGACGACCTAAAAGATCTGAAATCGCCGCCTCCGATCGACTTTTGTGTCATGTGCCCGGACTATGCGAATCCACAAAAATATATTTCTTTTTTGAGTACAAAACAACACCGAACAAAATATAAATGTTTCATCTGGCGCGATTTTTGTTATTATTTACTGGTATGATTCAGTTGTTCAGTGCAATATGAATCAAGTTGTATTAAGATGTTTATAGAAATAGACTTGAACTTTATTTCGCGATTTAATACTGTGATTTTTGGTACCTTATCGAATTAGTTGCTCGCTTATTTCCACGCTAATTCTTTCTCCATACCCTCCCCGCATCCCCATGTATAATTCAACAGTACAAAATCGGTGTGCATATATGAAATTTTGTGCAAAATATTTTGGTTCACAAACCACTTTCTTATTGATTTCTTTTTGTGTCATTTTAATGTACTGCATACGCCTCGATGATTCGTGAAATATGACATCATCTGATTTATTATTCTGGTTGTGAGCGTCGCAGAGTGGGGTCACAGTGGGGTGGCCTTCGATTATTAGCGCATAATGGCTTATTTATGCCACTATTCTTTATTGTTGAGATTATTAGCAAATCCCCATCTCAGACAAAACCCTGCTATTGCTGGTAGTTTTGTACCTTTTTAAATCAAGGGCGCAATGTCAACTTGATTGCGTCGGTGTGTTTCGCCGACGTAACCTATTTAACATACTTTATCCGTATGTAATTCAACGTTGTTTTTTTTTCAAATCATCCATCAAAGCTACATACTTTCCTCAAACAAATGCCTCATTCGATTATTTTATCTTGCAAGCAAGTATTTGATGGCTTATTTTCTTTATCACACCATTATGTTTGCGCGCATATTCCCCTTAATCTCTCCTGATTATATACTGCAAGATCTACCTAATGATCATCTTTAAACTATATCGCATTTATTTCTTACATTAACTAATCCCACTTTGCTTGCGCAAGTGAGATGGTTCTTTCATCTAAATTATAAACAGTATATGCACTTCTTAAAGTGTTATCTCCCATAATGAACAACAGATCGGACCTACTAAACCCCAAAATACATCCATCCGAATTTTGTGACCACATGTACGAGCTATATGGAACTTCAAGTGTGGCATTATTATCAAAATTGAAGGTTATGTTCCCATTTGGTACAGTACAATCGGCCGTATATTGATTGTTTTGACTGTTATATTGATGATTGGTGAATTGTGAAGCAATAAAGTCGGCCACCGCTGTTGGAAGAAGCGTTAATGTGGTGCCACTATCCAATAATACAGGCATTCCAACATTCACCGAGTTGTTAGGAACCAGTTCAACTGAGTTTAAATTTATGCTCAATCTATTCTTTGAAACAATAGGAACAGATACCAAGCTACCCGAATATTTGTTCGAATCGGTACCACCAAAAATAACACTACCGGTCGAGGCATTCGGACCATCCAAATAAAGCGAGTAATAACTATTTGAAATAAATCCTTGATTTTTCAATGCAACAGGGAAATTAACATATTGGGTACCGGCAGCTTCAAGCGATGGAAATCCAATTCCTAAGATCCCAAAACCAGATGAGACCTCAAATCCAACACCAAATTCCAAGTTCTTTAACGTGATACCACTAAAGCTGATATCATCGGTATAATATCCACCACTTACGCCATCACCACCACCATAACCGATTTGCATTTGCTCATTGAGGTTATTCGAAGTTGTTGAAGAATTTATATCATATGTTCCCATCAGCTTGCATGCACCGGATTGTTGTTGTTCACACAGTGCATTCTTACTAACAAACCACAAGTCCGAACTGCCTGTATCGACTTGAACATCTATCAATTGTTTATTCGAACCTGCAAGAAGTGTGGCTTGATAGAAATATCCTTCATTATCAATCTCAACAGGAATATCCCCCCTCTTGAGGTTCAACAGGATACCAATGTCAACCCCAACCTTAATTGGATACTTAACAATATTAAAATCCAATTTGTAACCACCGTCGGCTCTTTTGACAAGGCCGGTCTCAGGTAGGTTTGTTGGTAAAGAATTAACTTTGAATAAGAACAAGGCGATCAATAGCAATACACTGTGTGAGAAAATGTTAGTCATTTTAGTTTACTCTACAGATTTTGAAGAAGCAAACGTAGATGCCCTTATATATACTTATTCACGATGGTTGATTCACATGGATAGAAAAGTCATCAAGTAGTAACTTACTTTTGTCTTGATAACCCAGCACCGTTTAAACATACAAATTAACAATAGTTATTTTGCTTCGACCAGCATTTTGGAGAATAAATTTTTGACAGAACAAAGCTTTGAAATCTTTTTTCGCAGCAATAGAATACTAAATTTTTTATTATTTCACAATAGACATGTTCTATTGTGCAAAAAGTACTTGCTCTTCGTCCATATTAATAACTATAAATAGTCTCAAGACGTTTTTCACTACTGAACCTTTGAGATTGATTCCGAGATAGTCTTCATTTTCTAATTCCGCATCTATTTTGAACTTGGATTATATCAATAAAATATTGCTTTCATATCCCACCACAGGTACCAGAAGTCTATGCCGTGCTAAATACTCTCATTGAAAGAAGCTGAGAATACTGTTCTAGTATCGAAGATGTGGTTTATTGGCCCACTTTGTGTTCTTGTTAAGTGCAATTTTCCTGAAATTAACCCGCAAACATAGTGGGACCAAACACGATGCTTCCTGTCTTAGCAAGTTTAGTTTCGGGGTTTGATCAAAAACTCTTACGGTCACAACTATCTTGATATAAGATGTTTTTCCTAAATTAGAACAGCTCAAAAAATGGCGATTTCTCTCAACAACTATTTTAGAGATGCATCTCATTGCCGATAAAATTTCAACTATCATTTAAAAAATTTAAATGACATTCTGCTTGGTCAAAGCAAACTTCATAATGTTAAAATGATTGTTGTCTTTACTACTAACAGGCCGTATTGCTTCAAGTATGCCTTACGTTCAATTATGCGGCTAAAATTCCTTCTGCGCATAAAATAAAAAATATTGAAAAAATATTGACTCCTAGGCGGTTCGAACGCCTGCATCTTTACGATAGTAGAACTTGAGTCTACCGCCTTAACCACTCGGCCAAAGAGCCATTATTTGTTCGTTTAAAAGCTTATTCGAATTATATCGCTAAGTATACTGGAATAAGCTCATTGATTTTATGTTATTTTCTCAAAACCTCCAAATACTCGTTGTAAATAGAGTTGGAGTAGAAAGTTTATATAGAAAAATATACATATATTTAATGACATCCGGTAAAGAATTATTTTATATTTGTAAGTTTTGAAAATCAATTATAAAAACAACTAACAAATACCAAAATCCGAAGCCAAGCATGCTATGTATTAATTTCTTCTACTTCACATCACCGCAAGATCTTTTCTTAAATGCAAACAAAAACATTGACATCTTTATTCAATATCAAAGCCAAAAATTAAGCCCGATGCGGGGGTCGAACCCGCAGCCTTTTGATATCCAATATTAAGAGTCAAACGCTCTACCGATTGAGCTAACCAGGCATAATTAGGAGAAAGCCCGATGCGGGGGTCGAACCCGCAGCCTTTTGATGTCAAATTTCTAAGAGTCAAACGCTCTACCGATTGAGCTAACCAGGCACTTCCTTGTGTATTAAAAATGTCTTGTTGTCCACACTACGTATAATACAAAGTAATCACGTGCTTCACCAAACATCGGATAGTAGGAATATAATTCAATCGTACCTTTAACTCTATACCCAACTCTTGGTCAAATTATGCTAAAGCAAATTCCTTCTCAAAAAAAATCTACTCGCATGACAAGACAAATATCCAGCGAAATTTAAGCCTTAGCGGAATCATCGCTTTTGTTCTTTCCATAAAAAGCATACAATCCACCTCTTTATCTAATTTACCTTATCCTTCAAACAAGATCAATTCAATAGTATTGAATCAGTATCAACTATTCATATATTCTACGTATCAAGGGGTGTTCATTGTATTATTGTTTGTACGATAGTTTGGTGCAATAAAATTTATTTGTACTCATTTTTTTTTAAAAAAAACTCCAAATATTAAAAATAATAAATGGCTGCAAATTGGTGTTGTCTTTAAAAAGAATAAAAGCTTTAAAAGGCATCAATGAGGCCCAGGGTTTCTTTCCGAACCAGAATTCTTCTGAGCTGGCTTTCCTTGCTTGTATAGGATATTACCGGCAGAAACAGCTACTGTTATCGTCGGTGTTACGGAGCCCAGAACTACTGTCATTTCGACCTGGAATGGTAACAGCACAATCAGCACCGCTTATCCTGTCAACACATCCCGTTATGAGTTCTGCTTTGCTGAAGGGGCTCCTAAGGTAACTACCACAGAATAGTGGACTGTTCAAGGTTTTTGATTTTGTGCCGCAAACTTTCGATAGGTTGTTTCTTTCTTGAACGAATTTTCCCGAGTCCACCGTTCTCTAGCTCGTACTCGAATTTTTACTACTGATAAAGTCTAGGAAAATAATAGTCCTAATATATTAGAATAAGACAAAGGGGATTAGAATAGAGAATTGTTCTCTAAGGATTAAAGTATTGTTGGTAGCGGTTTAAAGATAACTTATGTTCATTAGGCGAAAGTACTTAGAGCTTCCATGAAAACTATGAAGATATTCATTTTTAAAATAGGATGCTAAAAGTATGGAGATTGTATGAGGTAATAAAGGAACCATTCATTCGAACAATACATACTTTGTAAATTTTTGTGCGACCGATGCTAATCTGATGGCTATCTATAGTCTTCAAACAGAAGATAGTGACTTAATATCTCGAAAAATATAAACATTATGGTATAAACACACATTTAAGTCTGCCGAGTCAAAATGTTTTTATAGTATTGATCCTTATTAATTCTCTATATACTTCTAAGTACTAGGAAAAAATTATTCATACGTATTAAGGCACACACGAGGGGATCAGAAAGTGTGGGATTAATGTGGATTCTACGCTAAAACCTCCTTCGATTAAGATAAAACCCGGTATTGATGCTTTCACAGCGAAGCCTACTCATAGAACATAATTTTGTAAAGAATAATCCCCCATTCGACTTCACAAGAAAGTCCGTGATAGTTTAGTGGCTAGAATTACCGCTTGTCGCGTGGTAGACCGGGGTTCAATTCCCCGTCGCGGAGCTTGTTATTGCGCAAATGGTTTAGTGGTAAAATCCAACGTTGCCATCGTTGGGCCCCCGGTTCGATTCCGGGTTTGCGCATTGTTTTTACCATCATTATTTGATATGAGAATATGTCGAATATTAGATTTAATAGTCTTTTTGCGTGGGGAGATTTCGCGAAGCTAGTACGCTTCATTTTATTCAGCATGCACCAAAACACAAGCTGGTTCTTTTCATACTATGATGGTTTTAGGATTTTCTTTCATCACGCTGTTGCAACCAAGTAAAAATACATAGAATTCGCTAAATCACTGCCGTAAAACGCAGCAAATCGATAAATTCACAAAAATATTGCGCTACCAATTTGAGATCAATTAATTTTGGCTGCGAAAAAAAAATTCATATTGTCAGAAATGCATTCAAAAGAATGTCCAGAAATGCAATAACAAACCTGCAAAAATCCAGAAAAATTCATTATTACCACAATGCATGTATAAACCTGCAGAATTTGCAGCAATTCAAAAATAATAAAAGCTCATATTTTGATTGCAATTTTAGTATTTATTTTTACCATACCTTATTACTTCCGGCTCAGATTAAGATATATCACACGCTCCGAAAGTAACCATTCACATAACAATAATAAAACAACAACATCAATTCAATTGAAAAATGCACTTCCACAAATCAAACAATTTTGTCTCGAAGATGAAGAATCTCTTTGAGTCAAAAATAAATTCAACTCAAGGCGGCAAAAAAGCCGCCTTTAAATACAAGGCTAAATCACTTATTTCTAAATTAAAGAGAGATAACCATCACGTCGCTTTCTGTTTGGATGTGGAAGAACCAGAATTTCAACCTGGCGGCTACTCTTCTCCACCATTAATAGACTATTCTTTGTCGTTTTTTGGTCCAATTGACTACTTCGATCTCAGGAGCGCTATTCTTGCTCCTTCAGCTCCTTTAAAAGCTCCAGTACCCACATCTCAAGAAAACATTGATTTTGATTCTTCCAAAGTTAGTATTAGCGCTATGATGATCTCCAAAATCATAAAAGGAACTTGCCGCGTCGCAAAACATTTTACTTTAGGAAATTTACTGTTTGATACTTGGCCGTTGAAGCAACCCATCGTTAGTTCGGGTGCAACTAAAAAGGAGGTTCGTTTTTTTGCTTTGGAACCTGCAGTACCCAAAGCACAAATGTACACTGACTTTAAGTTCGCTCAGGTTAGCGCATATGTTGCGAAAAGGGTCCATAATACTACAATTGTTTCCAAAATTAAGTCGTATCTTCACTATGTTTCATCGTTTATGATTGTTCCGACTATTAACCTAACGCAACTCCCAGAAGAACAAATTATTAAAGCTTCTAAACCACAAACTAGCGAGACTTCCAAGTTAAGTATTAATAGTATATTAATGACCAAGTTTAAATTGATCATTTCGAAAATTAGAAATATACATTATCACGCCGTTAAAAAATCAGTTCTGGAAAACAAAATCCCAATCATCATCATTATACCACCTCTGGAAGGCACTTTTGTTGATTCCAGCTCTTCCGCCAGTAATGATTGTGACGACGAAGAAAATGCAAAGGATTTATTGTTTGATAATTGGTCACCGAAGCAATCCGCTGTTAGTCCGGGTGTAGCTAGAAAGGAAGTTCGTTTTGTTGCTTTGAAACCTGCAGTACCCAAAGTATAAACAAAGTGACTTAAGTTCGCTCAGGTCAGTGCAGATATTGTGAAAAGGGCCGGAATGGACCAACTATTTCCAAAATCAAGTTATATATGATTCACTACCTAAGCTTGGCCAGTAATTGACCTGAAAAAGAATCACTTCAAGCCAAGCCAAAATCCAATTATTTTCAAGCCAGAAGATATGCTTTTTTTAAAAAAAAACAATACACTTTTTCAAATTCTAAATTGATAAGATCACATTGGTTTCATTTTACCTGTGTATGAACCATCCCCACCAATACACAAGTCCAACGTGGCTACTCATTAACTATTCTATGTTTTACAATAGACGAAGTCAATATCGCGAACACATTGCTCGCTACTTCAGCTCCATTGAATAATTCATCACCTAGATCAAATATGTTGACCTTATTACTTCCAAGCTTGTTATTACTGATATATTAGTGGTTCATTTCCGAAAGCAGAAAAGGAAATGTCTATGTAAATAAGCTGCTGGTAATCCGAGTGTAACTCAAAAGAAAGTTGAACTTATTGCTTTGAAACCTGCAGTACTCAAAGCACAAGCGATTACTGACTGTAAGTTCACCCGGGTTAGCGCGCTATTGTGAATAAGGCCCAAGTCAATCAAGGATTTCACCGAGAATTGATTAAAAGTATCTGTGTCTTTCCCACCAATATATCAAACGGATCAGAGGCCGGCTCCTCAAGATTCAAGTACGTGGTTACCTTCTAATTTATGTTAGATATTGGCAAGAAGGTTTTGTTATCATATTCGGTATGATTCGATTCCCATCTTTGGAGCCGATTTTGTTGATTCGGAAAATCAATCCCAACGCAAACATTATCCACAAGACTATCACAAATCAAGATACTACTGATGATTAGGAGGTGAGCCAAAGAGAGTTTAATTAATCGCTACCAATGGACAGCTAGCTATGAACAAGTGGAGACATGGCAATATTTCTCAACACTTTTAAAATACACTCTGTATTTCTCATATTGATCTTATATAGTTTTTCCTTATGCTGGTTGAATGAATTTTAAGAAAATCTTATACTAATTTAGTAGATATTCTCATCTAAACCGGCTTGTTTTTGCAAGATTTTTATTAATTCCCTATATACTCCTTATCGCTAGGTAGCTTATAGCATTATTTAACAGCATTTGCCAATAAAAACAACATGTCTAGTGCGGCTGAACAGAAGGCAAGAAAAGGGAAAACCACAAAATGTAAACATTCAAGAGAATACAGGTTATTGATATCAATGGATGCGAATTTCAGACCTTATTTTTATTTTTACAATGTACAAGGCGTTTATTCTCTATACAGAATAAACACTAAGCAATCTATCATCTGACAGAGAATGATTAATAGTTGATGGGTTGATTGGTGAATTCAGTTCAAAAGCGTTTAAATCACTTTACTGGTATAATTAGAATATTATTTTTTCAAGAAGTTATCCGTGATAGTTTAGTGGCTAGAATTACCGCTTGTCGCGTGGTAGACCGGGGTTCAATTCCCCGTCGCGGAGCTTGTTATTGCGCAAATGGTTTAGTGGTAAAATCCAACGTTGCCATCGTTGGGCCCCCGGTTCGATTCCGGGTTTGCGCATTGTTTTTTGCAAATCTAATAAATTCTGTAATTTATTAATTTCTGGATCATTCAGTTAGTATTATGGCTCCTAAAAAAGTACGTTGCAATACAAAAGACTAAAATACCTTAAAAGAAATTTTGGATAGCAAAAATTATTTTTTTCTCAAGCTACCTGCCAATGTAAAGAAAAACTCGCAATTCCTTCACATAATGACAGTTTGTTAAAGAATTCTATAGATCAAATTTACCCAGCGATCTGATAAGAACTATCCAGCAATAAAAAAAATAAGGGGCGAGCTGGGAATTGAACCCAGGGCCTCTCGCATGTTTGTTTTCAACGAATGAACCCAAAGCGAGAATCATACCACTAGACCACACGCCCGAAGAACCCACGCCGGGAGTCGAACCCGGAATCTTTTGATTAGAAGTCAAACGCGTTAACCATTACGCTACGCAGGCTTTCTTGTTTTAATAAAAACATCAGGAACAATACAGCAGCTAGTCCTCAGAAATGCCAGTACTAAAATTGACATTTTTTTTAAAAGTTTTATTCCAAATTCTTTTCCTTCAACATTTTGAAATTTTTTCAGGTTAATTCGAGCATGCCTTCAAGGTTACCTCCAAACCGTGAAAAGATTAAAGTTCGTAATCGGAAATTAAATTTGAAAGTGAAAATCCACCATCTGTAAAAAAGATAGTGGAGATGCCTGAAGTATAGGGGACAATAGGTTATTTTAAAGATTTAGAGATTCTTGAGCTAGGCAACGCTCATGCACCACAACTTCAATAGCCCTATTGAAATATGATAATCGTGAAAGTCCTCGTTAATCTGCGATATTAAACAACTTATACTTGAATGCTCAAGAATTGGGTCAATTTTATAAAGTCTTCCTTTCAAGCAGCAATGCTTTGAATGTGACTATAGTTAAGCTTTGTTGATTCTTCAACCACTGGTATTTTCTTTATATAGAATTTTGCCAATAAATATTGTATTTATGATTGTTTTGCTAAAATCATAGCCTAAGATAAGAAGAACAAGAAAGAAATTAGCATTCTTATTTAGAAATTCCTTTAGTATTCAAACATCTTTCTTTCTTGCCAAACTGGCTATTCGATAGCTTCACACATAGTGAAGTAATGTTTTTGTATTGCTCAATAACTTTTAATATTGATGAGACATTTATTACCAATAAGGCTGGCGTTTTTCGGGATTAATAGTGTCCTGCATTTGAGACATACCTATTTCGGAAAGTTGGCTGCAACATTGATTGGACTTTTTTTTGCAGCAACGTCAAATGTATTTTGTCCATAACCAAGGGATATGCATGCGAATATCATACTAGTGTTGGATGTCAGAATCTTTCTATCTTGCGATATTGTTGTTTGTTTATTTTATATAATTATCTGCCTGTATACAAAAAGCCAAAAATGCATGTATAAAGAAATAATTATCTTCGTAGCCTTCCTATTATTAGTTGATCAAATTATGACGCCGAAGGGATAGGGTTGCTCCTCAAAACGAATCCACCAGAGAAAAGCCGAGTAAAGTTCCTTAGGAACAAAATTCCTTTGTTCTTTCCAAAGAGGTTAGGTATAAGGTACGAACCCACAATGGTGGAAATTCAAATGTTGAGTTTGGTACACTCGTTTCATCGAGCGTCGCACTAATATTTTAGCGCGGCCAGTGTAATACAGATTATCACAAAGAACAAAATCCTGTTCTTCATCAACTTTTAGAATTTTTAGGATGCATTAATGTATTTGGTTGCCCATCTATGAATATTTACTGCTTGATTTATGGGAATTAAATTGCAGCGAGTCTTTGTCTTCGCAGTATATGTGAAGCTTGATTTCGAAAATGGAAGTAAAGTGCTGGAGGTGACGAATTCTGAAACTGAAAATTCGGTGATACATTCCCAAATCTTGCGTCGGATGCATATTGTTTCAGATTTTGGCAAACTTATCAAAAACGTGAATTGTAAATGATCCGGAATTAGCCTCGATAATATCTGAGGGCAACTATAATTCATGAGATTCAGAATTATACTAACTATCACGTCTATGATATTACAGTTAATAAAATGCAATGCAAACTAATTTGACTGGAACCAATGTTGATCTTACAAATTGCTAACGGCAACACTGCATTGACGTTTTTTCGGAGCAGTATCCGTAAATTGTCGCTCAATCTCTTTAAGGAATACGATAAGGTTAGTCTCTGCGTCCTTATTGAGAGGATGTTTGGATTAATGTATGTAGACTGTGCAAAAAAAGCAAATGATTTTGCCCAGGATCGGACTGGGGACGTTCTGCGTGTTAAGCAGATGCCATAACCAACTAGACCACAAAACCATTTCTTGGGGTCTTTTGGACCCGAAATATTTATTATGATTTGTTGAAAATGCGGAGATCGCTCGATTAGCCGCAAAATGAAGAACCATTAACAAAAACAAATTTATTGAACCATAACCATTTTATGATTTTTCAAATGTATTCTATGAGTTTTCTACAAGTTAATACCTTCAAAGGAAAATGACTAAAATCCGTCACTACAACCCTATTATGATACAAGAATTATTTATTAAAGGTGAAAAAAGTAAACCTATATTACACATGCTTAGTTCTTTGCGGAATCTTCCTTCAAAGTAACGATTCTATTTAAAATCAAACCATTTTCTTTCGAAGAATCGATATCAATACAGAAATAGCCTTCTCTTAAAGCTTGGAATCTGACTGTTTGTGGACCCTTGTTTTCTTTGATGTTAAATTCGCTACCTTCGACAGGAACATTCAAAGGACTCTTTTCTTCAATTTCAAAGAAACTTGGTTCGATAACGGCATTTTCAATAATTTCTTCAGAATCAGAATTGATGTCCTTTAAGTAACCATCAGGATGAGCAGCTGGGTTTTCACTGTTGAACAATTGATTGTAAATTCTAACTTGTTTAATCTTGATTGAATCAGTAACTGGAACCCATTGAATAAATGTCTTTGGTTTCTTCTTTTGAGATGGATCATTATCATAGTTAACATGAATCTTGGTGATGTTACCTTCGGAATCTTTTTCAAGAGATTTGAAACTAATGTTGAATGGAACCTTCATTAAACCAACTGATTGACCAGGTGCTAATCTAAAATAATCCTTAGAAATTTCTTCACGGAAATCATTTCTATCAATATAAATCTTGTTTGAGAATTTAACGATTCTATTACCAAACTTTTCTCCACCATTACCTGGTTTATATGGAATTTCGATCGATTCAACATAAGAATCATCCAAGTTATCAATTATAACTTCGATTGGTTTCAAAACCATCATCAATCTTGGAGTGGTTTGATCCAAATAAGATCTAACAGCACTTTCAAATCTAACAACTTGAATGTTAGTAGTTGAAGTGGTAACACCCAAAGTATTGATAAAAGATAAAATAGCACCTGGTGGAACACCACGACGTTTAATAGCTTCCAAAGTATATAATCTTGGATCATTCCAACCACGAACATAGTTTTCATTAACCAATTTTGCGATTTTTCTCTTTGATAAAATAGTACCGGTGATATTTAATCTACCATATTCACGTTGTGCTGGTCTATAAACATGTACAACGTCACAAAGCCATTCATAAGATTCACGCGATAATCTAAATTCGGTTGTACACAAAGAATGTGAAATGTTTTCAAAAGAATCAACCAAACAATGAGTGAAATCATAGGTTGGGTAAATCTTCCATTTATCACCAGTTCTATGATGTGAAGCATTTAAAACTCTATAAGCAACCAAATCCCACATTTGAGGAGATGGAGATTCCAAATCTTGTTTCATTCTTAAGGTAGCTTCACCAACTTGATATTTACCATTTTTCATATCTCTAAATTTCTTCAAGTTTTCTTCAACACTAGTTTCACGTTCAGCACAACCCTTTCTTTCACCACCCAAGGTACCATCGGGTTTTAAACCTCTATTGATCTTAACTTGTTCGGCAGTACAATGACAAACATAAGCTCTTCCAACTTCAATCAATTTTTCGGCCAAGGCATATAATTCATCGAAATAATCAGAAGAATAAGTGATTTTCCACGGTTCAAAACCCAACCAAGAAACCATTTCTTTAATTGAGTTGAAATAAACTTCTTCTTCAGCTTCTGGGTTTGTATCATCAAATCTCAAATAACAAACACCATCATGGAATTTGGCATAACCAAAGTTAACCATAATAGCCTTGGAATGTCCAATGTGCAAGAAACCATTTGGTTCAGGTGGGAAACGAGTGAAAACTTTACCCTTGGTGAATTCTAAATGTTCTTTGATCAATTCTGGGTATGCTTGTGGTTGATCACCTGCTTTATGTAAGTCACCAAGGAAACCTTCTGAGAACATTGATCTTTCAACAACTGGAGCAACAACTTCAGATTTGACCTTAGTTTGAGCCTTGTTTTTTGCAGCAGGTTCCTTCTTCTTCTTGATAGTATCACGTTCATCCTTTGGGCCCAAGAGTTGTAAGAATAAAGCATCAATAGTTGGCTTAAACAAGTTTGGTGCAGCCCACTTTAAAGTTGGTAATTTCTTGGTTTCACCCAAAACTTTTGGAACCATGGCGTATCTATTTTCTTCAATTTCAGCTTTATTATCTTCAATAAACTTGGAGATTTCCTTTTTGACATCTTCTTCAGATAATTCAATACCAACACCAGAAGCTTGATTGAATCCTTCAAGAGTTGGTTCGGTAGTCTTGACATATTTAAGACCTTCAGAAACTTGCAAAGTAGTCTTCAATCTACCATCCATGATACCATCGGTTACAAAACTACGGTTAGGAATAGAAGCGCCTTTACTTTCAACAGCCAAGCTGTGCAAAAGTGACAACTTCTTTTCATCGTATTCATTTGGAGATGTGGTGTTTGTTTCGGTGTTTAAGATTTCAAACAATGAGCTAGCAACCTTTTTGTTCTTTACAATTTCGGCAGTTTTCTTATCAGACAAACCAACCTTGCTAAACAAGGAAGTTAAGCCATTGACATCAGTTGCGTCGGACATAATACTTTTAAGTTTTATAGTGATGACTGAATCTCAATTTTTGAAAATATAGAAATACTCGTAAATTGTATCAGATTTTTTTTTAGAATCCACACGACCGTCAATAATTGGTTGCTGCACGATAAACGCTTTTATTTTTACAGCCATTTGCGATTTTAACAATCAGGTACTTTGACACAAAGTTGACATTTGCACAATTGCAAACCATTGATTTTATACCATATTGTCAAGCGAGAGCTAAGTTAATCACACTATCGTAATTTGATTAGACTTTCTATAAAACGAGTACCGAAAATCGTGTTGAATCTTTTTTTTTTTTTTTGCTGCAAAAAATGAGCCAAACGGAAGCTGTTCTATTCTACTCGAGCTTACAGCAGATTCGAAACGAGTTATTTCTGGGGTCTTTGAGAATAAGTGACAGGGCATTCTTTAAGTTTAAATCAATTCTTTTATCCCTTGATAAAAAATTTGAATGCGTAGTAGATGCAAGGCTTTGTATTCAATTAAATTTCATTTTAGAAACAATATTTACTGAAATTGAACGAAATTGCCTACCTTGGAATAAGTCTGCTTCCTTTAATATAAACACTTCAAATACATCAAAATGGATTTTGTTAGTGTTAGTTAGTCCTTTTATTAAGTCAATCAAATTTGAGGTAGTTAAATTTTGGTTATCTATCATTGTGAGTTTGAATGAATATTTTCCTCCTACTTTCCAGTATTAACATAAAATAGCGTATTTCTTCTCAAAATATAGACACAATTGGTCTATCCTATTTATTGAATGATTCTCTAAGTGCTTCAAATACGAGCTGGCTTAGCCTTAGAGTGTTGCTAAACATCATAAATGACTTTCTGATAGCCAAAGAGAATATTGAAAATTTAATAGAAGGGATGCCAGATGCTATAAAATTAATCAAATCGGTTATTGAATCAAATTCTGATTTTACCACTTCAAACTTTTTGATCGAATTAATTACTAAATGTTTAAGTAAAAAGTCAAGGCTTGATGATTTTGTTCCGTTCAAAGGTCCATGTATGGCTGGTTCACAAGGTATTATAAGTTACCTCACCAAAAAAGGTAATGTTTTCAAAAATTTACACCAGTTGAGCTTCATTGAATATAAAAAAAAATTTACTTTAAAGAACTCTTTCGACAACGGAGATTTATCCTTTATACAATTAGTTGGAAATTATGCTTTGATTGTTTGGTTGAGCAAAACAAATCAAGAGAGTTTATATCCCGTTTTTATTGATTTGCGAAGGCTTGAATATCAAAATAAGTTACTGAATTCGATCATTGAATTGAAATTTTCAGGAAAGTCTAATGCATTTAAAGACACTAATTTACAGGTTATAGAAGATGAAGTTTATATGAAGATCAAACTTATGTCAGCTAGCTTCAAGATTGATTCAAGTATACCTGAGAAAAAAGATAGAATATATGTCACAGATCCGTTATTAGTGAGAAATTCACAAAGCCAAAACGATAAAATGGTAGCTATCGAAGAAACAAAGCTCCCAAAAACTTCGACACAGAACAATGAAATTGGCACTACATACTCTGAAGCTATTAAATTTGTAAAGGTTTCGAAAAATGTTGAGTATAGCGATAAAAAAATCAATAGGATACAAGTTAAAAGGACGCCATCTGTCGAATATAATGTACAGACACTTTCAGGAGCCGGTAAAAATGATTCTTTGGAGGTATCTCGAAAAAATAATCTTAACGAGAATAACAAAAATAAATTTCCAACAATGGCTGCAAAATTTGGAGATTTCGAATCCAAGCATTTTTCGCAAACAAAAAGACTGCAAAACGAATCACTAATTTCCGAGAAAGATTCAGAAGCTAATTTTCGAACTTCAATTTTTCATTCATCTCAATTACAAAATAGTCAATGGGATAGTAATGGAAAAAGGAAAAATAGTGTCATATCAAATTCTCAATTTTCACCGCAAAAACTAATGCCTTCCAAAGCATCTGTCTCGTTCCGCGGTAAGATACCGAGAGAAGCAAAAAAATCAGTTTTTATCGAATCATTAACAAATACAGAAGCCGAAGATCTGCCATTGATTAAAAGACCACGAAATTCAAGAAACCAACTACCTTCTAGTCTCTTGGAGTCACAAATGCAGCATTCGCAAACCCCAGCCTATTTTAAAATCCCTTCAAACCCAAAATACGGTCTGTTCATTACTCAAAGTAAAACAGAGGAAGAGGACACTAGCTACATTAATTCATACAGTTTAGATATTGTAGACGCATCCATTTCTAAAACGAGTTTTTTTGAAAATGAATCGACGCGGGTACTGCAATCGCGAGAATCACAAGAAAATGTTTTTGAAACTAATATTGAAAATTTTTATAAGTCAATAAAAGACACCCTAGGTGTTTTGACATCCAAATTAATTGATAAAATTCGAATACTAGAGAAACTGATTGCTCAAAAAAAAAACGAAATGACAAATGAATTAAGTCAAGAGTTTATACAAATTGAAAAGAAACATAGGGAAAGATTAAAAAATTTACAGGAATATTATAAGGCCGAATGTGAAAAGATGATGCTATCAAATAAATAGAAACAACAAGTCACTTTTTGAATCCCAAGAAGGAAAATATTTGGTCAGCAAAGGTAGTTGGGTTGTCGAGGTAAAGATGGTGACCAGCATCAGGAGTTATTGCGAAGCTTGCTAAATCATTTCCATAGGCCTTTTTAGATAAAGTATTTATTTCTTTTGTCATTTGAATACCAGCTTTTTCATCCATCCAATCTCTATCACCATAAAGCCAGAGTGTAGGCAAATTCATTTTGACGAATTTTTCAGGACATCTATCTAATAATGGTAGTTTTGGCAAAGCAGCAAACCCCAAAATACGAGTGATTGCAAATTCTCCTGAACCTTTCCCATTGAAGACTCTATAAATATAATCATGTAAAACTTGGAATTGAGCTGGATCTTGACGGTATAAATAACTAAATCTAAAAGCTGTCCAATTCGAGATGAATCTTGATCTCATGGGACCTAAATTTCTCACAATACTAAATGGAGAATAATGTCTATTCCATAATGTGTTCATGATACGGCCACTTCTTTTTTCCAAGTATCTATCAATTTTATCGTCAACTTCGAGAGAATAGTCGTAAATCTTAGCAGCAGTTTCCTGATCTTGATCAATAATTTTCTGTTGATCTTGCAAAGCAGCATTTATTTGCTTAGGTTCCTGATTTTGTGCTTCACGTTCAGAATCAGATACACCCCCAGCAGTGGATTCTTCCTTCTTTAACAATGAGAATCTGTTTCTTTCTAAACCAACAGGACTTATAAGTACCAATTTGCTAATTAAATTGTGTTCAGATCCAGAATCTTCATCAACAACCTTTTTATTATACTTAAGAGCGTATGCACATGAGAGATATCCACCAAATGAATGGCCCATCAATACAAAATTATTAATACCTCTTTTTTTTCTCCATTCTTCCAAAGAATCTATGAACCAATTTTCAATATTATAAATATCTTGTTTAGTTTCTGTTGGGAATTTTGGGAATTTTGGTCTTGAAGAAAATCCAAACCCTTGTAAATCAAGGGCATGTAATCTAATACCTGGAATTGAAGATAAATCATCAAAATTTTCGATAAATAAACCAAGTGATGCAGCATATCCATGAATCAAAACGACATCAACTGGCTCAGTTTTTTGAGACACTTGTTGGTGATTTTTTTCAATATTTTTAATACAAAATTCATGTACAAAATTTCCATTACCAACATCTATGTTCAAGATTTCTGCCTCTCTTTTGCCATCCGATTTCGGAAAGAATGATAACATCGAAAGTAATTTGCTTTCGACTTGTTCATCCGAATAATTACTGGACCATGAATGATTGTACCAGTCTTTGAAAGATTTCTTCCATGAATATTTTGGAATACCTTCTCTCGAGACGGGCTGATCAAGTTCAGACTTCTTTTTAGGAGCAGATATTATAGATGATTCTGAGCTTGACATATCTACTGAGTTGATTGTAGTATATAACCTTTTAGGTGCTCTATGATATTTAAATAATGTCCGTTTTATAATGTTGATCGCCCTGCTTGCCACTTGAAATATTTATTTAGTACAAATATGGTCTATATATATAACCGCGATGTATAGATTAAAAGCAAGCGGCGTTAGACGGAACGGAACGTCAAAACGTTAATTAAGATTAACTCCGGGTGGCAATAGAAATTCAATAACATCTCTAGAAATAGGCACATGATATATATCACGTTAAGAAACATATAACTATAACGTGAAATTTCAGTTGTGCACACAATATATATATATATATATTTTACAGCTTTGATTTTACAGGTTAAGTAGAAAATTTTTCATTCGAAACGTCGTTGAGGATTTTGAATTTTTTTTTTTCGGTCTCACTCACTCAATTTTTTTTTCTCAATTTTATATTAACAAATCTGAAATTTTCTTCTTCTTTTTCCTTCTTTTCATCATATACAGTTAGATTCAAAATGGTATGTTCATATAGAATATCAATATGATAGAACATAATAAGATTTAAATACTAACATGATTAGGACACTAAAACTCCAGTTACTTTAGCTAAAGTCATCAAGGTCTTAGGTAGAACCGGTTCCAGAGGTGGTGTCACCCAAGTTAGAGTCGAATTCTTGGAAGACTCTTCCAGAACCATCGTCAGAAACGTCAAGGGCCCAGTCAGAGAAAACGACATCTTGTGCTTGATGGAATCTGAAAGAGAAGCTAGAAGATTGCGTTAATCAAACAACAGTCAAATATATAAATTCATACAAATGTCCTTTTCGATTTTTATTTTTATTCCCATTATCATTCGTTCATTAAAAAGAGCTTAAACCAATACTATGTTCAAGTCTATTCATTAACACTTTATATTGGGGGTATTGGTTGTACAAGTAAAAAAAGAGAATGTCATTTTTATTGTCTTGCGGTTGATATTGTGAGTTACCATTGCTATATGGTAATTGTTTAATGTTAGTTTTTCTCGAAATCATGTTTTAATACAAACAAATAACGTTTAGATAATGTAGGAAGATTGTATGTAATGTTAAGCTAGTTTGGCTAGTTTGGATAGTTTCTCAGAAATTGTTTATTCTGCGAGTCACGTGCGTTTGCAACGAGCCCTACCCTAACCAAATTCGGATTTTTTTTTTTCAGTCGCACCAAAATTATTTGTTCATATGTAATTGCAATTTTGCAACCAATAAATTAAAGCTGTTTATATACTTTCTGATGTTTTCAAGATCAGAAAAGGAATGTTTGATATAGAATAAGATTTTATTTCTATCTCGCATTGTTTAAGTGGCCGACTTTGGAGAGGTCAAAATTCAAATCAACCAAACCGTTTCTCACATTGAAAGGTTATTGATTGGCTGATTGATGTATCTCATTAAATAAGATTGAAAGTATCAAGAAGATGGTTCTACATCTTCATTCTCTTCAAAAGATTGATTACATTGGGATAATAAAATGTAGTATATCATTGACGTCTAATTACGTAAACATTTTCTAATTGTGTGACGCGACACTTTCCATGTCAAAACACGACATTCAGCGACACTAATTATGATCATTCGCGATATCTCATTTCAACGAAAAAACACTATATTAAATAACTTAATAAACGTGTATATTAATATAATCAATTATGTCTGACTTAGATGACGATTTATTGGCCCTTGCTGGCGGTGCCGAAGATTCTGGTTCTGAATCTGGGTCCGATTCTTACCAGCCTACATTATCAAGGCAACATGGTGGAGATGTGGATGGCGATGATGAAGTTGAAGATGATGATGATCAAGTATTGCTGAAAAAGAAAAGAAGAATCGATACATCTGATTTAGAATTCGATGATGATGGAGAAGTAGAAGAAAATGAATTGATCAATCCATATCCATTAGAAGGAAAATTTACTGATGAAGCTGATAGAGAAAGATTAGAACTGATGGATGAAATTCAAAGAGAACAAATTTTATTTGATAGAACTCAAGAAATGGAAAGGTTTAATGAAAAGAAATATTTGCAACAAAGAATGAAACAGCAAAAGAGATTACAAAATAAGGCGGATAGCGCAGGCGCATTAGGAGATGATGAAAGTGGAACCAAGGCTACCAGATCATCCAATCGTAGCAAAGGTAGCAATGTCCGTAGTTCTAAACTTGATAAATTAAGTGAATTGAGAAAGCAAAGAGAAAAGAAATCAAGAAAGAGAGAATTCGATGATTATGATGAAGATGAAGAAGAGGAAGAAGAAGAAGAACAAGAAGAAGAAGATTATAATGGAGAAGATGATTATGAAGTACAATGGGGTAGTGGTACTTCGAATAATCATAGGGCCGTTAGAAGACTGACAGAACGGGCCAAATTGGAAGATATTAACAGAATTCGTGTTGGTAGAAGTATGCTTCTGAAATATTGTTTTTACCGAGAATTCAGTGATACAATCATAGATTGTTATGCACGTATCAATTTGGGGATTGATAAAAGAAGTCGTAAACCATTATATAGAATGGCCAAAGTTATTGATGTTAAATCACATCCTTCAAAAGCTTATCGTTTAGGTAATTCTAAATGTGATTTATTTTTATTGGTTAGTCAAAATAAAAAGCAAACAAAAGAATTTCCAATTACAATTTTTTCTGATTCTTCAATTGCACAAGATGAATTAGAAAGATATTTAATTGAATTACAAAAAACTGGAGAATACATTGATTATGTTGATGATGTAAGTGATAAATTTAATCAAGTTCAATCTTTTATCAACAAGGGTATGAGTGATAAAGATGTTAATGATATGATTGCAAGAAAGCAAAAATTAAAAAATAATAATAATGGAGGTATACTTGCAGGTTATGATGCCGTTTTTCAAAAAGCAAGATTAATGGATGAATTAAAAGTGGCGAAACAACAATCAAATAATCCAGCTAAAATCGATGAATTAATGCGTAAAATTAAAGAATTAGATACAATGTTGGTACAACAAACAATGAACCATAATAATTCTGAATCTTTAAATACCATGTCTAAAGTTAATGAAAGAAATAGAAAATTGAATTCAACCAATATTAGAAAGGCTGAAATTAAATCAAAACAAACTTTACTTATTAATGCATCATCATCAAATAATGGTGATCCATTTTCACGTTTAAAAACAGTAACTAGAATGTTTTATCATGATTTGATTAATCAAGAAGAAAATGAAAAGGCATTACAAGATGCAAAGTTGAATTATGAAGACATGATTAAATTAAAATCAAAGCAAGAAGAGATAATTGCAAGTTCAACGTATAGAATCTTGGGTGAAATGGATAAATTAATCAGCAGTATTGATATCGATATTGAACTAAATGTATAATTATGTATATTAAAAAACAATTTGTAATCATATGTAGGGACACTAAAACTGTACAGTAACTACCGCGGAATACTGACTGTTGCGGTATGGGGGCTTATATTAAGGGAGGTTGTCAAATTGGTGCAAAAAATGCTCACTAATAATCACTACACAAAATCGGTCGGAATTCGCGGTTACTTTTCCTTCTACACAACGGAGATAATACGGAGTAAATCATAA
Source organism: Kodamaea sp. yHQL449 (assembly GCA_030582715.1). Taxonomy (NCBI): domain Eukaryota; kingdom Fungi; phylum Ascomycota; class Pichiomycetes; order Serinales; family Debaryomycetaceae; genus Kodamaea; species Kodamaea sp. yHQL449. Next base: position 54,249 of record JAJMGT010000010.1, on the reverse strand, counting down.
ATTCATGCAATGTTAAATAGTATATACAAGCTAGCTAAGAATCATCAATTATCTAATTCTTGCAACATTTGTAAACGCAATTGTCTGCGTTCCAATTCTCTTTCTTCACAAGAATCTTCATCTTTGATTTCATCATCTTCATCATCTTCTTGATAATAATAATGGTAATCATTATAATCATAAGCGTTTGCGTTTATTGGACTTTTAAACACATAATGAGATTGATCAACGTGATATGAACGAATCGATTCTTCTTCAGACATGTCACCCAAATCACTATAATAAGAGTGTTCATCCGAATCTATGCTAACAGCGTCATCAAATATTTGAGGTGAATCAGATGACAGATTTGAAGATGTTGTATTTAAGCTTGGTCTTGCAACCATCGATGTACCTGAAAAGTTCTTAAAATCTTGATAATTAGTTACCAAATAAGCATCATCAATGCCAGTGAATTTGTTTGATTTTGATGGTTTATAATCCATGTTAAATAATGCAGATGTTGGAGATGAAGCAAACAGGTTTGAGGGTGACATCGAGGTACTACTTTGTGTTGGAGTAATTGGTGGTGTAACGTTTGGTGAAGTATCCGAACGTGAAGATTTATGTGTCAAGGCGCTTGTTATCCTAGTCAATACATTATTCTTTTTCTGTGATGATTGTTGCATTGATTGACTACTTGTCCTTCGTATAAGCGAAAAGAGCTTATTATTTTTGGATGCTTTTTTGGAAGATTGAATTTGTTGAGCTTTGCAATATGAATCAACTTCAGATGTTTTCACTTCACATGGAGAATCAAACGATATTGTTTGTTCGATTGTATTATAATAATAGTACTGACCCAAATCTGAATCATACTTTATTTCCCAAGGATAAAACGTAGATAATGTTTGTGTTGTATTATTAAAAGTCATCTTTACTTGTTTGTTTATGTTTATTTAATTGAGCGGCATAGCTTATTTATATATATTTCATAAAACCCTTTTATTACCGAAAGCCGAATATCTTTGCACCCCAAAAAAGAAAGTTTGAGAAATTTCTAATCACCGTTTTTTACCTGTTTTTTCCGTTCCGCTTACCAATTTTTTTAAATACTTACTCAGATTCGGTTAGTAAGCCACTATTTTTCATTCCATCCGCGTTTTTCCCTCCGAACCCGTAAATTTAGTGGCAAACGGTATAGGTATTTTTCTTGTCATATACACATTAACCATAACCAGTATCAAAAATGGTAAATACAGTGGCGAATTAAATCAATAATTCTTCTTAAATCCGTACAAGTGGCAACGGCTGTGCTTTACGGAAGTTAAGGGTTAATGAGTCACTATAACCGATGAATTATAAATCCAATACGAATTTATTTTCCATCGCAAGTCTGAGCAATTTATGGCTGTGTGATGATAGAGATAAAATGTGGATATATTCGTAATACATGTATCCGCTTTAGCGTGACTTACAGAAACGGCTTTGACACTTTTAAACTTTCTGGATTATATATGTCTTCTATTAGTCAGATAATTCCTGACAAATCGCTTATGCGGGCTTGCTTTTAAAATATAGCAAACTGAAAAAGAAAAGTAGAGATCTCATAAATTTTATGTCAGGGTGCAAAAGTATTTTTTTTCTAAATAGTGTCAAAATTATGTGGTTAATTTGCGTCGCAAATTTATGTCGCAACTTCGTGTCGTGTAAAATACGCGTCGCGGATTTACCACAATTTCGTTGGGTAATCTCTCCACGTAGAAAAAAAAAAGGGGACTAATACTTTCTTTAACCACCCATTAATTAAATTACCATGCCATCCGAACAATTTACCGAAAAAGTATGTACTAATGCTTATTATGCCAATTGGATTACAATGGCAGATCCCCCCCAAATATCTTACTAACAAACTAAACTAGGCCGCCGCTGTCCAAAACTTGACTCAACGTCCATCCGACGATGAATTGTTGAAGTTGTACGGTTTGTACAAGCAAACCACCGTTGGTGACAACACTACTGCCAAGCCAGGTCTTTTCGACTTGAAGGGTAAGTACAAGTGGCAATCATGGAAGGACCTTGAAGGTACTTCCCAAGAAGAAGCCGAACAACAGTACATCGCTTTAGCCGATGAATTGTTGGCCAAGTACTCCAATTAAAGCACTGATTAGATTAGATTTAGTTTAGCTACGAGCACACGCGCAATGACGAATAATGATACATTGTTTTATTCAAGTTTAGTCTTATGTAAGCTATTGTTAATTCTTTTGATATAATCGACCATCATGGTAAATGGAATCAAGAGATAAGGACTGTAAATCGCCATTAAATTGGCAACTTGACCATTGCTCAAGCCATGCAGTGGACCTTCAACGTAAGCATATACCAAGCAAACCAAAGTAGTCAAACTAGCATTGAACCCATAAATCAACATCCATACCCAGTGAGCACGGTCAGTGCCCTTATACAATTTAATGGCACAGTAGCAAAAGAGAGGTAATTGGAAAATCAACTCGATAAGACCAAATACCTGAAGCCAAAGTGGAAAGTCAATAAGCAAGAAATCACTATTGGTCTTTGTATGAAATTTAAGCAAATCCTGAGTCCATTGGAAATGGTAGTGACTTGGAATAACAATATTTGAATCAATAAATACAGTCACTGGAATGTGAGTAAGGAAGTAAACAAAGTAGAATTTATCCCACGAATTCATTTCGAATTGAATACTAATAGTAGTTTAGGTTGTTGAATTTTAACCGCGCTACCAATTTCAAATATCAAATCTAAAAGACTGGAGAAAAAACTCAAACATCGCATCAAGTATGAAAAATAAAAGAATTATAATTTTGCAACAAATGTTTACATTGGCCCGAATTACCAGACAATACAAAAGATCCCCATTGAGTGCTATTAAAAAGATGACCGAACCTGTTACAAAGAAATTAAAAATTGAAGTTGAAAGACCAATTTCTACTACCGCTAGCACTAGTCCTCCAATATCTCCTAAACTCCCAAAAGAACCTCATTCCACAACTGCAGAATTAATTGCCTTCATTAAATCTTCCAAACCTCTTGAATCACCTATAGTCTGGATCGATTGTGAAATGACCGGCTTGGACGTCTACAATGATCACATCATTGAGATCTGTTGTCTTATTACTGATAAAGACCTTAACGTTGTAGACCCAGAAGGATATGAATCCACCGTTTTTCAACCAAAGCTGACTTTAGATAACATGAATGAATGGTGTATCAACCAACATACGAAATCAGGACTCGTAGCTAAAATATTAGCAAATCCTGAAGACACACTTGAAAAAGTGCAACAAGGATTATTTGAATACATAAAAAAATACATTCCAAATAAAAGACAAGCTGTTATGGCTGGTAACTCGATCCATATGGATAAGTTTTTCATGATGAGAGAATTTCCTCAAATTATTGAACATTTACATTATAGATTGATAGATGTATCGACCATCATGGAGTTTGGTAATAGACACAATCCTGACTTGATGTCACTTTGCCCTAAAAAGTCAAATGCACATACAGCCAGAGCGGATATATTGGAAAGTATTGCCCAATTAAAATGGTACAGAGAAAATTATTTGAAATCGCCTAAAGAAACCAAAGAGTTTGTAGATGAGGGAAGAAAGAAACATTTCGAACAACTTTCACAAAAGGTTGCTTCGTTGAGCCAAAAAAATGAAACCAAAAAGACTTAAAGAGGGGATCTACTTTTGTATATTAGATAAATATTCATTATGCATAATCAAAATAAATTTATGAAGAAATAAAACAAAGAAAAAAAATTATTAGTGTGTCTATAACTCAATAGATTCTTCAGTGAACTTTGCAATACATTTTTTCACTTGAGCCAACAGTACTGGTTTTTCAATTATAAAATCAAAAACCTGTGACTCTTGTGCCTCATGAGCAAATCCTGTCACGGCAACTATTGGAGTAGTTGAATTCACACCAGTAGTGTACTTGATCAATTTCACGGCATCAAGAGTATCAATCTTTGGAACCTTTAAAGAAGTTAAAATAATATCAAACTTGACCTGACCAGTAGCTCTTCTCACCAATTCATCACCATCAGAAATCGAAACAACAATACATCCACTCTTTTCAAGTAATTTGCACATAGTGTGACGAACAATTGGTATTGATTCACAATAAAGAACATCCAACTCGGGCTTATGTTCAAATGCGGTAGAATCAATGTCACCAATAGCTGGTGATCCAGCAGTGATAAGATTAGATGAACTCGAACTTGAATTTGCAGTAACAGTAGACCTTCTTGCACTCTCTCTTCTCTTTTGTACCCTCATCAACGCAGAATTCTTGTTGTCCTCAGTATCCGAACTTGAGGGAGAGAAATCTCTCGCTGCTTGCTTTGATAACGAGTGAATCGAAGATCTATTCTTATCGGATGGATATATATCAGAAGATTTCCCAGTCGATTCAACTGCAATTTCATCACCACTGGAGTAGACGCTTGCTACACTTCCAACTCTTTCATGTTTGATCGATGAAGCCCAAGTTTCGGAAAATCTGTTCGGCGAAGATGCTCTAGCTGTTGTTAAAGATACACTAGTAGCATTTGTGCTAGCTGGCGGTGTCCCACCGCTAACTGAAGATGTACCTGTAGGTGTTACAACTGGTACTGGAGATACAGGTCTCTTGAATGGGCTTCCAGAATTTGCAGATCCAAAGGAAAAGGCTCTTGTACGTGCTAAAGGAGTCGATTCCGAAGAAGATGATGAAAAACTATTTCTATGCTCCAAATGCTCACTTTTAAGTCTGTTGATAACATCCTTATTTTGCTTCTCCAAAACAACTAAATTACGGAAATGGAATGAACCAAATTCGCTTGGATCAGCCAACCTACTTCCTCTTCTTTCCCTCTTAGCGGAGCTTGGACCACTACTAGGTGTAGAGAGGTTACTTGTAGAACCAACACTCACTCCCAATCCACCAGGACCACCAACACCACTGGATATACTGTTTGTACTTCCACCAGCAATGCCACCTCCCAAGCCTGTATTAATGCTTAATGGGTTTGTATTTTGCACCCCACTTGAACTAGGTGCAAGCAAGGAGGAAGAACTTGATGAAGAGTTTTCTCCACCAATGGATGGAGACCCTAATTCTGAAGTGGAAATCGATCCTAAACGTCTTGGTATAACATTTTCATCATCTGAATCATCTTTGGGAAACTGTGATATATCTGCACCTCTTGAATCGAAATATTCAGTCGACTCTGGATTTTCAACGGTCGGAACAAACAGGGCTTTTTCGTCAAACAAAGTATCCCAATTAATTCCATCAAAATATTTGTGAAGCTTAATCTCATCAGCTCCCTTAAAACCCAATCTTTCTTCTGGTTTTAAATTTAATAACTTTTGGATCAAATCTTTGGCTTCTGGTGAACAAAATTCGGCTTCTTCTTCCGGTGATAAGGGAGGCCAATCAATTTTACCTTCTAGAATGTTCTTGAAAACCTTTTCTGGAGTTTCTGCGTGAAAAGGAGGATATCCAAATAAGAACTCAAATAAAATGCATCCAATTGACCACCAATCCAGGTATTCACCTTGACCAACACCCTCAATAGTTTCTGGAGCCAAGTAATCAGGTGTACCTACAAAATTTTTAACATCTTGACTACTCTCATTTTGAGGATCAAATAAGGCGTAAGCAGAGACATGATGATTGTTATTGATATTCTGTGAGGGACTAAAATTCAAATCATCTTCAACAATAGCAAACGATGACTCAGACGAAGTCCTTGGAAGAATAGGCTTCAATAATGGAGATTCTAACCCACTTGAATTTGAACTTGATCTACCTCCCTTGAAAAACGAAGCTCTGTGTGAAAGCGACGGTGGTGTCAGCAGTTGCTGGTACTGAGAAGATGTATTCGAATTATTTGATGGAGGCGCCATTGGAAATTGTTGGGTTTGTGGTTGGGTTTGTGGTTGCTGTTGCAAATGAAAAGTTTCTAAGTAAGCAAGTGTTGGAGATGTTAAGAAATTTGGAGCTGGACCAGAGGAAGTAAGGTTGCTGTTCCCCGCACCATTAGATCCGCCACTACTGGTATTGTAATTATTATTGGAATTGAGAAAGTTCACACTTGGTCCTCCTATGTTGCCAGTACTTAACCTTGTGTTCTCTAAAGTCGGAGATAACGAAAATGGGGTAACCGAGTTTGTTCTCTTATGATAAAACTCTAGTAATGGAGAGTCCATAGTAAATCCTTGTCCTGAGACATTTGCTAATGGGCTTTGATGAGGTTGCTGTTGTTGCTGTTGTTGAACCAAATATTTTCTAAAAACTTCAATTCCTTGTTCGGAAGTACTGCTCTTTCTATGAGGTCTCTCTTGTCTGCCTTTAATACCAATTCTTGATAATCCAAAATCAGTTAACTTCAAATGACCATTACTATCGATGAGAAGATTATCAGGTTTAAGGTCTCTATGAATGATACCTCTTTTATGCAAATCATTCACCCCAACTATTACTTCTGCAATATATTTTTTGGTCCAATCATTTCCCAAAGTACCTAGTATCTTGACCAAAGCAGCACAATCACCACCATGTAAATATTCCATGACTAAAAACAAATAATCTTTAGATTGAAAACTACTGTATAATTGAGCAACATAAGGTGAGTCTGATTGTTTCATCATAACAGCTCTTTCTGATTTGACATTTAAAATTTGATTTTTTGCAATCATATCTCTCTTCTTCAAGCATTTAACAGCCACATAATCTCCTGTCAACTTACGCTTTGCTAAAAAGACCGATCCAAATGCACCTTTACTAATAGGTTTAATCACCTCGTAATCTTTAATACTTCCTCCACCAGCTGGTGCTTTCGAAGAAGGTGCAGCTGACACTAGTAAAGGAGATAAAGGAGGCTTGATCAGACCAACCTTATTTTGATGATTATGATGTAAATGCAGTAAATTCAGGTAATTCTGGGTATTTAAGTTTAAGGCTGCGGAATTTCCACCAGAATTTGAACTCCTTTCAGCAATACTCAATGAGTCCACAGTATTCAAGTCAATGTTTTGAATTGAAGGGGAAGATGACGGAGTTGTATCCATTCTTGGGTTTATGGTGTTTCTTTGGAAAGAAGATAAACTTTGTTTCTCAACATAGGGAGCAGGAGATAAACGTCTTCTTGGAGATGAAAACGATGAGTTATTTGAAAATGAGGGATTTTGAAGTAACTGTTGGTCTTTATCTAATGATCTCTTTGATGTGTTTATTTCCAAGTCTTGCAATGTTTCTGTCAAATCGCGTGAATTGTTTCTAGTATCGCTTGAAACAAGTGAACTTGACAGTGCATCACTTTCCCTACCTGACCGTCCTCGAAGTAAAAAGTTTTTGGGCGATATAGATTTGAAATCTTCTTCTTTGAAAAATGCTTCGTTAAATAATTTACTTGGAGGACTTCTTGTTTTTGATGGTTGTGGAGAATGTAACATTTGCGGCGGTGATGATGGAGTATTTAAATGAACGGGTTCTGATAAAATATCTTGCACAAGATCTGGATATTTATTGGAATTCAAATCCTTTACTGGCTCGGTAGATTCAAAATCTTGGTCTACCGAACTGTTACTCTGACTCTTTGTATGAAATTCCTTATACATTGTTTGTTCCTTGATTTTGGAAACGGTTTGGCTCACACATTCTAATACCAATTCATCTACTTCCTTTCTAATCTTGTCCGAATATTGTAAAATCGAAACTAATCTCGACAAAGTTTCCACTTTTTCATTTACCATATATTGAGTATCTTCAATGATAGCACCTATAACAGGGTCAGAAGTTTCCAAAAATTTCCAATTCACTACTGAATTAATTGCTTTTTCTGTGTTTGGTGATAATTGTAAATATCCATTATCATTTGTTTCTGCTGGATTAATTGATGAAGCTTCATCACAAAGTTCAATTAACATTTGTAACATTCCAAAAGGGAACTTTCTATTTTGATGTATCATTGGTTGATTTGCCAGAAACTTCTTATTTGTTGTAATTAAATCATTAATTCCTGGAAGTGGGATTGGTAAACCTTTATATTCGTATATTAAGTTTGAATCATCATTTGTTGAGCTAGGAGAAGAAGGAATCGAAGATGATGTCGATGAGGATGATATTGAAGATGACGGAGATCTGTTACTAGTTGGCAGTGATTGTTGTGCCAGTTTTTGTAATCTAATCATCAAACTTTCTATAATTTTTGTAATCAATTCCTTTTGTTCGCCAATAGTATCATGACAACTTTGTAAATCTTCATTAACTCTATGTTCAACAATACACATGTCAGAATGACGTTCTATAAACCATGCTGGGATTTGAGTTTCACATATACGACAAAGAATTGATTTTGGTTGTGGTACCAGTTTTTCATCTATTATTCCCAATTCATTCAAATTTAATAAATAACCTTCGAATAATTCAGCTCCAAAACCAAGTAAATTAATCAAATTTTCTGGAAGTGTTAATTCAACATTTAAATATACAAATTGTTTTATTGTCCATACAGAATGTGTAGGTAAACTAGATTTTGGATCATGAATAAGAATACCTTGAGCTTCCAATTCGATCACATCACCATTATTGGAAAGTTTCGAGCTTATTGTACTGTCATTCGAGTGTAATGAATGTGAATCGAATTGATTTGAGATTTCCAAATCTCGGAAATGTTGTTGTCTTTCTTGATCTGGATTTTCATCATCAATTGCCAAATCTTCAAGTGAATGTTGAGGAGTTAATTTACCACTTGAATTAGAAGGGAAAATTGTACGATCATTTGTTGCCGTTATAAATTTGACCTTATAACTGCCATCATCTTTAATCATTTGATCAGTTGCTCTATTAAAAACTAAAGTATCTTCATGGCCATTACCAATGATAATATTTCCAATTGGTTTATTTATTATTTTCTTAATCTTTGTCCCCACAATATATTCCCAATTTTTACTAAGGTATCGTATATTTCCATCAAGATCTAATTCCATAACTGCTGTGGGGTTATCACTCAGTGCAAGACGAAGGTCGATTTGCTCTTCAAGAGAAGTTATATATATTTTTGGATTCTTTGGAGGAGAAAGAGGAACAGGAGTAATTTTTTTAGGTGACATCAAGTTTCTTCTGGTAACTATATCTTGTTTTGAAACTTCTTTATTGTCTTCATCTTTCAGCAAGTCATGTAATTCCCTTGAACGTGGAGTCAATTCTCGAGACAGGATTCTTGAAGATGGTATGACTTCACATGGTGAGACCGATCTTTCGATATCTCTCAATCTACTCATTGAGATATCATAAGTAGAGGTCAGATTTATTCCACCATCTTTAGTCAAATCTATCGGGGGTTGTGCGGGTGAATTCGATGATGCTCCGTTGATATTCATTGACATTGTGTCATCAACGTATCTTTAATTGTTCTATTTGTATATAGTGTTGATAATGTCAAAGACAAAAAAAAAAAATATCAAAAAGGGACAAAATTTTCAAAATAGGAGCAAAGCAGAAAATATTTGTTTTTAATTCAAGGGTTTAACGTTAAGTATAGTTTGTGTGTGGGTTCTGTATAATGAATCGAACCTTTCGTTTAGGTCGTCGTTACAACTGTTGTGGATTTGTGAAGTTTGTGTTCATAGAAGAAATTAGAACAAAAGATAAAATCACATAAAAATCAGTTACGAAGAAATCTTTTTACAAATAATTTGTCAAATAATTTATAAAATAAGGTATGTGTTTAATAGTATTAAACATAAATATTTCAGTTATAAAAGTATACAATTAACAGGGCTATTCATATTCTCCCCCGCATAGGTAATGCAGTGTGATTAAGGAAAATAGTCATTTTTTATCTCCCCTCGCGCGGTTTTTTTTTGATTGTGTGCACACAAACTCAATTTCTACACTCAACTATAAGCGATAAAGGCTCTTTAAACTTTTATTAAAGCATTGACAAAAAGGGCAGAAAAAGGTCACATATATAATTAAAATAATAAGTCAATCAACAATGTTGATAGATAGTGAAGAAAACCATAAAAATAGATATTAAATATCGCAAAATCTTTGCGTATAGAGAACACTAAATTTCGGGTTAATTGGGCTGACTAAAGCTATTATTTGTTGGAAATAATAGCTCTTTTTCATGTCTTTCGTCTTGTTGGAAGAACTGAAAGGAAGACTGGGTGGGGGTACGAATCATTATTCTATTAGCATTCTTGCTATTAAAATAAAGACCGAATAAAAACATCTAGTAATTAAGAGTTGATGAAATGGGTTTAAGGATAAAGTTAAATCTTTTAAAAAGAAATAAAATAGGCTTATCCAATTCATAAACTCCCCCGCCACTGAGTATTCAAAGAGTTGGATCTTGAATTGAATGAATAAATAATCGTAAATATCGTTAGTCTATATTCATAAAGGTCGTTAAAAGTTGGATTTTGAACGAAACCCCATTTGATGGCCCATTGAAGGGATCAAAAAAGTTTGGTAATTGTGACAAAATTGTGAAAAAAAAATTAAGGGAAATAATATGGATGAAAAAAAAAATTAAAACAAACTGGAATTTAACAAGACCACTCCGTAGACAAGTGTTGCAAACACGACAAGTAAAGAAATCTTTTAGGGAAACTAAAAGATCTCAATTACTCGTATACACTACAAGTACTTCTTCAAGTCCTTGTAGAGTATTATTTAGTATACTTAAAAACTGACCTCGACTCCAAAATCGATCTTTTCTTAATAGTTTCTAACAAATCCGTATTTTTTTGCTCATTTTGTTGTAAAATTAATTGTTTTAAACATTTATTTTCCATTTCTAAAGTCTTAAGAGTTTTTTCCAAAAGACCAACGCGTTCTTGCAATTCTTTTGATTTGCGTTCCATCTCTTGTTCCTTCACCTTCTTCTTAACTCTAAAACGAGCAGAAGCTTCAGTGTTACGTTTACGCTTGTCTTCAGGTACTACACCACGTTGCTTGATATCAGCAAGTGGGCTAGTTGGAGATGAACAAGTTTCAACTGATCTAGAAACAGAGTGAAAGTTTGGTTGAGACACGTTTTCTTCTGGAAATTGCACTTGAGTTAATTCATGAAGTTGGTTTAATGATACATCTATTTGTTCTTGTTTGATGAATTGAGCTGGATATTGTTGAGGCACTTGTTGATATTGATTGCCATGAACGTAATGTTGTTGATATTGTTGTGGTTTTACAGGCACAACATTGTTATTCGACAACACGTCCAAGTCAAAGAAATCAACTTGTGAAAAGAGATCAAGATCGGTTTTGGAGGTCGACACTGTAGTTGTGTCGCTTAAAGCTGGCGACCCAAAGTCGAGGTTCAAGTCTTGGAGATAGTCTGTTTGTGTAAAGTTCATCTCTAATGAACAGTTGTGTCTAGATAGTTTTTTTTTTATAAAAAAGGTATTCGGGAATCGAAAATTGTTTTGTGAAAAAAGATAGTAAACCAAAATTGTCTATGTTCAGGGGATATTATGCTACCTTTATAATGCACTCGATTTGTATTATTAATAAAGGGAAAAAAAAATTTTACTGTTGAAAAAATATAAGAAAATTTTTTTTTGTGATGCAATTATTTACTCTGCTGAGTCACGTTTGTTGAAAAAGAAATGGTTTTTTGTTTGTTTTCCTTCCGATACCATGATATTACATAAGAAATCTAATATACTTATGTAATGATAAGAGCGGTCCCCGCCGAAATTAACTTAAATTTATTACTCAAAGCAACTTGCAGCGAAAATATATGAAATTAATCAATAGGAGAAAACGGCACCGCCTTCCCTTATACGGTAATTTTCTAAAAAATTCCGTGGTCAAATTATCTGCCAGAATACAGGTTCAACTCAATATCTTCATCGGTAATAGTAGCAATTAAAACATTAATTTGCTGAAAGGGTTCTTGGTACCCTGATGTTGTACACGCAAACATCAGCTTATCAACCAATAAAATGCACGGTCTATTGTATGCGGACTGTCTTTGAGTAATTTCAAGCGGAATTTTTTTTCTGACTCAGGTTGGTTTGTAAACGGATATTTTTTGATTGAAGTAAATTTGGACCCAGAAAAGCGGCTTCCCAATTAATACCCGTACAACCACCGCCCGCGGTATTGACACGAATTATCGGAAAATTTTACGGAATTAATAGAGAGCTTGTCATATATGATTTCATCCGATCGCCTTCCGCGAGATCTCGCCGTCTTATGTGTCTACTAATCCTTAACACGCCAAAACTAATAGCGTGGTGAAGTGGCTCAAAATTGTTTTTCCTATACGACGGTTCCAACAAATGAGCGGATCATTTTTGTGTTCCCCTCCTCTCTCTCTCCTTATTGATTTGCCTTTGTTACTTAATTATTCTATGTGTTGTTTATCCGGCAGTCCGTTACCGGTTGAACAACTCACCGTTTTAAAAATAAAATATCACATGCCATCTGGCTTATTATTATTTGTATTACCTTTACTTGCGTCCTACACCCATCATTTTAAAGAACTTTTTACTATATACACTATTTACACTATCTCTATTTCTTGTCGTGTCTTTTAATGAAACCATCAACACCATTCTTTCTTCTAACCACTTGAGCTTCGAGCTTCTTTGAAGTTTGTCTGGTTTTGGACTCGAATTGATCATCAAAACTCTTCTTTTGTTGACTCATCCATTCAGAAATTGTTTCTGGTTGCTTTTCAGCATTTGGTAATGGTGTTGGTTTCACATTTGCTGGCATCTTTAACATACTTCTGAAAGTAGCCGATCTCAAGGTGAAAGTTTGCAAAACTGAACATAAAGAGTTAGTTGCAACATAAATCATGACCGAAGCATAAAAGTCCTTTGTGACCAAAATGGAAACAAAAGGTAAAATACTAAGCATCTTCTTCATTGGAGCATTCATCATCAGTGATTGTCCAATTTCACCTCCCGATCTAACCAATAAAAAGATAAGAGCGGCAGATAAACCATGCAAACCCAAGTATGGATCAACTTGGGTCAAGTCATTGAACCATGCGTAACCTTGTTCGGAGAAGCCTTCGACAGGATGGGCACTCATCTTTCTCAAGGCTTGGAAAAATCCATAAGCCATAGGCAATTGCATCATTGGGTATATTTGTTTATACATAGTGATATCGTTGTCCTTCATCAACTTCTTTCTATCTTGCATCAACAAGTACTTTTCTTGATTACTCTCAGATGTTTTCAAATCCTTCATCAATTGATCCATCTCTGGTTTAACCTTGTTTAATTTGGCTGCATTCGAGGACGCACTCATGTATAATGGGAAAAGCGCAATTCTAGCAATCACTGTAGCAGTTGCAATGGTTGCCCACCATGGTAAGCCAGTCATCACATGTGTTGCTTCCAAGAACCTCTCGATAAAGGCAGTTGGGCCGAAACCTTGTGCCATACCAATAGAATCTAAATATCCCCATTCACTTGACAGCAAAGTAGAGACGATTTTTTCGGCTGCTTCATCGACATTATCAAATGAAACTAAAGTATCCTTAACTTCACTCTTAGTCGAGTTATAACGAACACCACCAATTATTGGAGCAGTATTTCTAAATATAGTTGCTTGATTTTGCAAAGTAGGTTTGTTAATCACAGCAATTTTTGTGGCAAATGTACCAGCCCTCCTCACCGAAGATCCAATACCGAATCTGAACATTGTAGTGATTTGTTCTGTGAAACTATTGTATAGACAAGCTCTATTTTAAGCTCTCTCTTGTCTGTTGAAAAAAAAATTATAGGTGAAAATTGTTGATGTATTGATTATGTAATCAATCGATATCAAAAAATGAAAAAATGGTAAATTTGATAGATAAATTATCATTCGATTTTAGTTGATTGCAATCACCACTTTAAACGCGACATTTAGTTATGAACTTCAGGCGGTTGGGGATACGATGGGTTCCCAGCTTGTTGCATACCGAAAGGGATGTGGCGAAGTTTAGACCTGGCATTTTAATGCGCTCATTTACAACATCAAGTGAGAACCCAGAGACTATCATTGAAGAAAATGCAAATATTAACATTGAGTTAAATAAACTCATAAAGGAGCATCCACATCAACATTTGCGTATATTCAAGTTCATCATCGCCAATCTCAATAATCAATTAGATGATACGTTGTTACAAGTTGTGATTTATAACTTGATGCAGCTGGGAAATATCCAAGCAACAACTACACTACTTCACTTCCTCAATGGTACTTCTTTCAAACTATCTAGTCAATTATGGTCTGTATATATTAGCAAAGTATTGGAAAATTCAAATCATTTGGCTGCGGTTGTAATCTATCATCATTTAGTGGACAATATTGAGATGTACTCGGAAGATAAAGTTTCAAGTTACACTACTTCAAACCCAAATATTCCATTCATGTTGTCGCCGACAGTTTTAGAATCATTATCAACAATTTTTTCCCGTTCAAAAGATACCGAGAGGGTTAAAGGAATTTTGGCATACTTCAAAAGATTCTATAGTTATTTGCACCAAAAACAAACATATAAAACTTTGTTAATAAACCTAGTTGAAGCATATTCCATCATTGGAAACGTTGAGCATTCCTTAGAGCATTTCAAAAAACTAGCCTTTGTCTTTAGGGGCCATGAAGTTACAAATTTGAATTGGAAGTTACAAGCCCAATTACAAGGAATGTCGGTCTGGACTAATCGTACTTGGAGAGATCAAAATATTAAAGAGAATAACAGAAATGAATTACCCATACCCCCTGAATTGAAAACCACTTTGGATCACGAACTAGAATTAGCAGCAGGAGGTGACGAAGCCATTTTCAATCCTATTATTGAGCGGAATGTTTATACATCGCCAGAATCAGGACCATTACCTCTTGTAAATGGCTCGTTGAAATCATCAGATCTCCCTCAATTTTACAGCAATATAATAAAACCAATTGTGGAAAAGGCAATGAGTTCAGCAACTACTGATACTCAGTACCTACTCACTTTGATCAATTCGTATCATTATATGTTGCAGATATTTGTTGTGCGCAGTTTATGTGAGTTGGGTCACTTCAAGCAGGCTCTTTCGATAATGACTAAACTCATTTCTGCCAATGAGAATTTAGCACCTGAAAAGGTCCTAAGAACCGAAAATTTTATCAACTTATTCCATTTTATGCGATTGAATGAAGATATCACAAACTCGGAAACTGCTTTCAAGGCTATAGAATTCTATAATTCGAATCATAAAAACAAGTTTTCACCAGAAGTTTACTCGCATTTTTTTAGTTGTCTACTTGCCTGTAATTCGCTTAGCTACGTTGTCTTGCATGAATACCTTACAAAGTATATTCGAAACTCAACACAGCTCCGGATATATCTTGATCCACTGGATTGGGATATAATTCAACAAATGCTCAAGGAGCACCCATTACACTACAAAATTCACTCGCGTGTATTTTTGAAAACATTGTAAATAAATTAATAGATATACATGTAATATAATTTAACTTTCGGGTCTTGGATCCTTCATCTTATGAATTCGTACATCCTCGCTAGCAACATCGCCAACAACAGCTATATCTTGAGGTGTGATAAAAATACTTTGAGACTTTGGATATCTTCTCAATTCACTAAGAAGCAAACGAATACTGACGGCACGATTAACAGCGTCCATATATACGTCAAATTCATCTAAACCACGAATATTAGAACCCATGACTTTCCAAATTGACAACAATAATGCGATTTGTGCAAAACTTTTCTCTCCACCTGATAAAGAATCCATTGTTCTCTTTTCAGCATCCTGATTTGGCTTCATCTGCATTACCAATCTTTTATTATTATGATCAAAATTCAAAGACCCTGAAAAACCTCTCAAGGATAAAGCATTACCAAAAACCCTAGACGCATCTTGAGTATGTGTGTGTAATGTCGTGATGAGGAAATTGATACGAACTCTCAAATCAGAATCCATTGATCGTGTGACCTTTGATAAATGCTCCTCAGATATGGCGGCATTCTTCTTTTTCTCAGTGATTAATGCTAATTGAGCTTGAACTTCTTCAAAAGGTCTACCTACTTGATCATCAATATGTTTAATTTGCTTTTCAATTTCTTTGTATTCTGCTGCGATAGAATCATCAGTATCGTTTGCATTTATGACAACTTCCAGCTTAGAACATTTGGATTCAGCAGAAGCAATTACTTCTGCAAGCATTACTTTCAAGCTCACGATTTTTTCTTCCGATTCTTTAAGAAGTTCTTCCGACTTCGTCTTCTGCTCAGTGTAATGTTTGATATAAGTTTCATTCGTTGCTATATCTGTTTTCAACTCAACATGTCGATCCAAGCAATTACTTTGTAATTTTTGAGCATCTCGAAGGGCAGTAGAAGCATCTTGTACTCGTTTCTTTAATTTATCACCTTCTTCTTTTTTCGAATCTAAATCATCTACTAAGGAGCGAATGATCCCTTCCAAAGTATGAATTTGAGTTTTATTTAATTCAATTTGGGAACTCAATGATTCGATTTTTGCAAAATCACCATCTTCCTTAAGTTTTTCCTCAACTTCACGAATATTTTTATCATTAAATTCGATTTGTTTTGTCAAGTTGTGAAGCTTTAGTTTGGCTCCGGCAATCTTATTTTGTCTCGCCTCTATTAATTGCCTTTTGTCGTTCTTCAAATTTGACAAAGATAAAGTCTCTCTTTCGATCTGATCTGAAAGCTCTTGCGCTTCTCTTGCATTTGACTCTATACCCGACGAAAACTTTTCACGCTCATTATTAAAGAAAACTGGATCATATCTTAACGTACCATTTGTCTTGCTGGATCTCTGTCCTGATCTTCTTCCAGAAGCATTTTGAATAATAGAAAACACACTCCCAACATTAGGGATATCAATCAATTTTTCAATATGTTCTCTATGTTCTGTAATGATGGATTTTTCGATGTTATTGGTATCAACTAGCGTACATAATACGTGCTCGCTGGCTGACTCAACCATGTCGTAAAAAGAAGTCTGGTCCCTTACCATGCCTCTAGAGAAGTCGAAAGTTTCGAATTTTCTAACAATAATTCCATGGTTAACTTTATACTTGCGTAAGATTTGGGCAAGTTCTTGTCTATCATTCTCATCACAGACGAGAAACGAATCTAAAGTTTTTTGAAGCACAGTGTGCATTAGTCTTTTCCAGTCATAATATTCTTGTTTCACTTCAACAAAAGATCCGATGGGACCAATGGGTTTGGTGTGCCACCTCTTGGAATTTTTAATATCCCTTAAAATATTTTCCATATTCGGTCCCCATGCTTGATATCTATTTTGCTGCGTAGATAATAATTCAGCTCTACGTGTCGAGAGATCTCTTCTATTTTCTTCAATAGACCTTATTTGCTCATCAATTCGTTGTATTTCAGGTAAGTCAGAATTTTGAAGGTCTTCACTTTCTTTTCTAGCTTTCAGTTTACTTTCTTTCAATTCTTCTCTTTTTATTTGCAAATTTTCTAAAGTTTGTTTTAAAGCATCTTGAGATTCCCCATTTATTTCATCGATTCTTTTCCTTTCCGCTTCGATTTCCTTTTCAGCATCCTTTATGTTCCTTTGCGTATTCTTTATTTCAGCCATTTTGTTTTTCACTTCGGTTGTTGTTTCTGCTTTATTGGAATTGAAAGTATCTCGATCATGTTTAGCATTTTCCAGATTCTTATTTGCTTCATCCACTTTGTGTGTAATTTCATCTCTTTCTTTTTCGACATTAACAATTTTCTCATTGTTTTGTTCATTTATTTTGTCATACTCAAGTATTTTCTCTTCCAGTTTTTTGATTATATCTTTAGCCTTTTCGGTTTTTTTAATAGAATCATTAATTAATGATTCGACAGCTTGAGCCTTAAACCAATATATTTTACCATGGATAACTTGTAATTTTGCTCTCAAGGAACCAGACATTCGGTACAGGTCATACTCTTTCTTTGATTCCCTATATTGTTTATCTAAAGCATCCTTTTTGATGCGCGAGTCCACATGTCTTCGTTTACTTTCATCGATATCGTGAGAAGCATTACCATAATTATTAACAATATCGGTGAAGTGAGCACCTTGCATGAAGTAAGAATATTTTGCTTCATCAGTTGTAGATGTTAAAAATTCTCTAGCCTTATCTTGAGATAAGAATGCTAAAGGGTTATCTATGGTGACCACAAACTTGAATAAAATTTCATCAAGGACTGCCTTTTTTGTTGATAGTACTTTTCCATTTTCAGCCTTAATTGAATATGAATGAGCACCTACTCTTTGAAGTTTTCTTTCCACTATAATTCTTTTTCCAAATTCTTCAGGTTTATATGCTTGTTTTCCTTCATTAAGAAACACGATAGTTACCCTTGCAGTGGACTTGCCATCTTTTATAAGGTCTTTAATAGCGCTACCTCTATTTGTATCTGTAGCTTTAGCTCCTAAACCTACTGATATTCCTGTTAAGACCGCGCTCTTTCCCGAACCATTTCTACCAATAATGAAATTAATTTGAGGTCCCAAGGTTATATCGAACGAATCATGACACATGAAATTCCGTAAAGAAACTCTTTCAATAACACCAGATCTTGCAGGGGAAGTATCTGCATCTTCTTCATCTGAATCTTCAGCCGAATCATCTTCTGAACTTGAATCCGAATCTAAATCAGATCCTGTTCCAGACTCATTAGAAGTGTTGCGACTTTGCGAAATCATTTTCCTCTTTTTCAATGCTAATTGCTGAGACAAGTGGTCACCTATGGAAATACCACTCTATTGTAGTTAGTAACTTGTAAAAACATTGAGGGCATCAGATCAAAATAGTCAAGATGAATGAAATATACATACTAATGGGTCAAATTGAGAATCTTCTTGACCTGTATCATCTTCATGAACTCTCTTCCTACTGTTCATACTGGTCATTTATAGTACATATCTTGTTTGTATTGAATTAGATAGCGAAACCGTAATATTTGATTACGAAAACACGAACGCGCTTTTGATGCAGTTTTTTTGTGCACCACTCCGAAATAAATTTTTTGCAACTTACCATGGGAGATCATACTTATACGGATGAACGAGTGAGCGAATGACGAGTAACGAGTGACGAGTGAGTATATCACTTCTACATATCTTTTATAAAAATCATA
Organism: Kodamaea sp. yHQL449; assembly: GCA_030582715.1. Lineage (NCBI taxonomy): Eukaryota > Fungi > Ascomycota > Pichiomycetes > Serinales > Debaryomycetaceae > Kodamaea > Kodamaea sp. yHQL449. The sequence continues at coordinate 35,093 of JAJMGT010000010.1, read as the reverse complement.
TTATTAAACTTTAGTAGAGAGCGTAGAAGTAAATAGAAATGAAAAAAAAAAAGACTAACAAAGCGTAATATAAAAATATAAAGTCATAAACAAGTGAAAAAAAAGTTTGTAAAGGTCTAAAAAAAAATTATCATAGCGATAATTCAATGAAAATTATGCATATATGGGAGAAATTTAAGCATTCTCCTTAATAGTCATTCCGTCAGTTTCGTTAGTGGTCGTATCAGTGTCCTTGATTGCGGGTGTGGTATTAGTTTCAAACACTAATTCATAATTATTAATCAACTTTTCCAAAATAGAATTCATGAAACCAAAGTTGTTGATTAAAGAGTCCAAGCTACTTGCTTCAGTCAATGCAGGACCAATAACCGTGGCCAAATTTGAAGGCGTCATTTTGTTTTGATCGCTAAGCAAGCTAACCTTCTTCAAGTGTTTTAACAATAAACGCATAGTATGGTAGTTTATCAATGGTAACATCCTTAAAATATCTTTGTATTTAGCAGTGATAATGGATTCATCTTCATCTTCCTGATTTTGTTTCAAAGTGAAGAAAGAATCAATGACCTTATCAGTCAACAAAGCATCTGGTAATTCTCTAAAGAATGATTTAACAATACTGGTCAATGTATGAACATCATAAGCTCTTTCTTCAAAATTGATTGCACCATTTTTATCAATACTAGCTTTAAGATTATTCAATTCTGTAAGTGAAGAACTGATTCTATAAATACCAACATCTTTTAAACCTTCTTTTTCAATAAAATTGAAAATTGAAGTCAAAAGTTTAGGTACCAAAGTTTGTTCACGATTACAAATAACATGAATTGGAATACCAAAAGTAGTGTATGCATGGTTTGATTTAAGATTTAAAGCTCTTGAATAAAACCAATGTCTATTGGCATAATTCAACTTCATCAACCAATCGTTTAAATCATTTTCATTTGGAGCTTGGAAGAAATAATCGTCATTAGAAGTTTCGGAATCAATCTTAAAACATAATGGCATCAAATAAACAGGGAATATTTTCTTATTTTTCAAAGAAATAATCAAATATGCCTTTTGTTTACTATCAGTTTGACTTTCAGCAGATGGTAAATCTTTTGCACCAATGATTTTTTCAGGTGCATTACTCAACCCAGAAACATTGAGTGAAAATTGTCTCGATTTATTAAACAATCCACTTATTTTAAATCTAGATGTTGAGGTTGCCTTGTAAGATAATGATTGTCTTCTTAATGATGAGCTTGAAGATTTCTTATTTAAAGATTGATTATTTTGATTCGAATTGGTTAAAGATCCACTTGTGTTAACAACCGAATTCGAAGTGGAGGGGGAAGCATGGGAATTAACTTGTACCACTCCATTCGATACGATTGCATCTCTAGTATCTTTCAATTGTTTCTTCTTATTGTCCAAAATCAAAATCTTACGTTGTTCACGTAAAATACTTCTAAATAACTTGATTTTATCTCTATCTAAAAAGGTGAAATCACGAAGGCTTTGATTATTGATCAAAGTTTCATCCAAATTCAACAAGAAATCAAATTCTCTAGTGTCATGATAATTTACATCATGTTCACTTGAATCGATATCTTCAATACTTAATTCTTTGATCAACTTGAAGATTAAATATCTTTTGTTAAAATTGATCAAATCTCCAAAATAATTTGGACATCTATTGGTCTCAATCAACATTTCTATAATCCATCCAAAACAAGGTAATAATGGCTCAGGATTTTGTAAATCAGTGAGCTGCAAGTAGTTTGGTAATAACAGAGACAAGTCATCATAGTTTGAAAGCGATGAAGTGGTTGGATCGTTTTCATTCAACGAGTTGGAAGCCTTTGTCCATAAATTGGTAAAAAGTCTACTCTCAGGAGAATAAATCACATTAGTTATTGCAGTTTCAATACAAGATGGAATATATTCCTTGGTGCCTTCAAAAACAAATTGATTTTCGCTCATTTTCAATTTAGAAATTTGAACCATAAGCAACAAAGTTTTCATTCTATCTAAACGTTCTTCAACTGTAATACTCAAGTCTGTTAATTGAACCAACAAATAATTTCTAAATTTAAAGTATATTTTGAATAATTTTCTGAATACTAATGGGAATTTTTTCAATACAAGTTGCTTTTCTTGAGGATCAACTAATGATTCAAAGAAATGGAAAATATTAGAAATAATCAAATTTTCATCACTAGTTGTATTTTTTTGCAAGTTAAATTCAAGTAAACCATTATTTTCATAAGAATTTTCCAAGATTTTGTAAACTTTGACCCAATCTTCTGCCTTGATTCCCTTATAAAAGACAGTAAGAAGCTTATTAAATTTATGCAAAAACTTTTCAATCTTTGAAACATTCTTATGACCCGGTAAATTTCTATTCATTGGAACTTCATGTAAGGAATTACCAAACTTGAATTCATTGATTAAGTATTCATCAAATTTCAGAACTTCAATTGGCCTATATGTCTTTTTCACAAACAATTTCTTTAACTTCTTATAGTAATTAACCAAGCTTTCAAATGATTTTTCCAAAGTTGAGTCAATCTTTTTCGAATTATACCATTGTAAGATTTCATTGCTAAATAATTTCAACAATTTAATCAAGATCTTTTTATTGGACAAATCGAGAGCAAAATTTGAATAAAAATTATTGATCAAAATAATCAAAACTTTTAAAATATTGATTTGGATTTTAAGTAGTAATTCATAATCAACATCACCCAATTCATTCAAGTCAACATCTGTATCCAAAGACCAGTTAGGGAACCCCATTTCTAATTGAGTTGATTGAGGATACCCAGCTGTTGATTGACGATTATTGGCTTCCAAGTTACGAAGCAAATATAATTTCTTCATAACTGAAATAACAGCATTTCCAGAATTTATGAAACGATGAGCCAATCTATCCAATAAATCCTTTGTACTAATAAAGGCATTATAATTAAGCAAAAAAACAAATCTATATTCCGTCAAGTCCAAAGTGATGTTTTCATCAAAGAATTTGGAGTCAATAAGTAATAAATCAATCAACTTATCAATACTTGCATACTTTGGAATATATTTAAAGGTTTGGATCGAACTGGCGCCATTTGAAGACTCTGCAGAAATGACACTGTAATTGTTGGGTTTTTTTCCTTGAGGACTACTGGTATTAGAAGCAGTGACTTCATCAACTCCTGAATCAGTTGTTTCGGTTTCATTGGTGGGGGTGACTTTATTACTTGTATTTCCACTTTGTGAAGCCGTAGCATTAGGGTTTGGTGATATAGTGAAGTTTTTGAATTTTTCAGAATTTAAGATATCATCAACATCAATACCTAAACCAGGTACATCATCCTCATCATCAACATTATCAACATCATCCAAACCATTCAAAGTAGTCGAATTGCCAGTGTCAAGGTCGTTAACAAAATCATCAACTCTAAAAGTTAAATCTTCATCAATGACAAAGTTATGCTTATTAAGAGAGGGATCCAAAATTTGTTGTAAATGTAACTTTGTATCACTGTTATTCACGTTATTCCCATTACCAGAATTAGCCAATTCATCGTACTTATTTAAGTTCACCTTAAAGTAATTATTATTGAACGTTGGTATTCTAGAGCTTGGATTGATTGAAACCTCATGAGCTGTACTGTAATTAGAAATCGAAGCATTGTTATATGAAGTCGAAGAATCATTAGAGTGTATCGAAATATTCGATGAACTCAAATTACGATGTCTCATGAAACCAACATCATTTGGTAAGTTTGAAAGAGATGAAGATGGTTGTAATGGTGGTAATTTCAAATATGATTCTGGTAAATCTGGCTCCAAAGTCAAAGAAAGTTTCATAATTTTTTCTAAATTTATCGAATCACAATTCAACTCTATCAATCTAATTAATTTATGTTCCAATTCCTTGTTACGTGCCTTTAAGTCTTTAGCATATTCTGTAGAAACATTGGGGTCTTCTTCATAAGTAGATGGCAATGGCTTAGTATCATCATTGTTGGCACCTAGATATAAAACTTGGTTTAAGCTTTCATTTGAAAATATGAAACCCATACTGTCATATCTTCTCAATACATCATCATTATATTTGATGATTTCATTATAGTTAGCCAAATTAGATAAATATTCGTTCCATCTATTAAAAGAGTAATTGATTCTCTTTAAAATCGACTCCAATTCCAAGATATTAGTTGTAGTGTTTGAAGTATTATTGATGACCAAGTCTCCAAAATAAGGAATAACCTTTTCTTTTGGGTATATCTTACCCAAACCTCTTGGAGCCATAATATGATACGAATCCTTAGAGTTGATAGTGCCAGTGGTAGAATCACCGGTTGCACCAGTTGCAGAAACATTGGGAGAAACTCCGGCATTATTTGAGTCATCAGTACCGGTTAAATTTATTTTTTCCGATGATGTTAATGATCCATTAGCCAAATATCTTCTATCCAATTCAAACAATACTGGAGACCAATCGTTTTTTAATAACTTAATGTAATCTGGAGAAACCAATGACCATATTTTTGTCAATCTCAAAACAGGTTGAGATAATATAATTGAGGAAATACCCAACCATGAAGACATATTACCTGATTTATCCAATAAGCAACCCAAATCAATCCATTTCTCTAATATACGTGCCTTTCTCTCTAAAATAGCAGAGCTTAATTTTGCGAGTCCTGTTCCAGGAACAGGATTGGAAGAACCGTTTGCCGTAGTTGCGCCAGAGTTAGCTGTAGAAGAACCTGGAATGGATCCCGCTGTGCCAACAGGTACTGGACTAATTAAACTTGGGGAATTCTCCACAAACAAATGATTTATCAATAGTCTTGACAAATAATGAATGTGATGATCATTGTTAAAGATCAAAGGGTTCTTCTTATAAAAGAAATCTGAAGAAACATGAGAGTTCGAATGAAGAGGAGATTCTTCATCAAATGAATTGTTAATTGAAGAATACAACAACAAAGATTTGTCGATATTTGAATTCCAATTATTGAAGAATTTCAAGTCGATTGCACTGATTGTTGAAGCAAAATCGAACAAATTGATATCATTCATAAAAACAGTTGAGTTTAAGTCTTGTAAAGGACTGAATTCTGAGTGTGGTACATGATCATTGGTGACCAAGTTTACCAATACTTGTTGTTTTATTAACACGCTGTGTTTGAATGCTTCAAGTCTATCCAATTGCATATCATAACTTTCTAAAGCGTCTACTTCTTCTGGTTCTAATTGGTCTTCTTGATCCTTTTTTTCAACATCTTCTGATGTGTCTTTTTCATTGATATCATTTTTAGTATTTTCTTCCAACTTCAATTTTTGGTGGACAACCTCGATTTGCTCGGAAAAGAGTTCCAAGATACGTAAAATGTAGGTAGCAATATCTGACTTCAATAAGTATCCGTTAAAGTCTTCTTGGATGGTGTCAAATAAATCCAATATTCTCCTTATGATGAGTCTTAAATCATAGTTGCCTTCAAATTTATTTGCAAAAAGAGCTGATAAAAAGTTGGTTACCAATTTCAAAACTTTGGTAAATTTAGGTAAAATAGGCATCGTACTTAAAATTGTATCAGTGGCTAAATCATCTTGTTTGTCAGCATTGAACAAAAAGAAATGAACCAAAGCTTCGATTGTGCTATTTTTGTTCGAACCATTTCTAGGGACATCAGATGACAGTTCTGATTGTGGAGGCAAGTATGAAAGATTGATCGAAGCATTAGCAGTTGAAAATTGGTGCAATTCGAAGTCATAAATAAGATCTGGATGTGGAACTGAAGTCGAGAAGTATGTAATTGCAAAATCGACAACAGCAGGAGACACGGGTATCAGAAAGTCGGTTGCATCGGATTCATGTATAGTCAAATTCGAACCGTTATTGTGTTTGAATATTTCGGAAACTGGCGTTGATGGTAAAGACGATGTTGAGCTTGTTTGGTGAATATTTTGTGCATTAGGTGGTTGGAATGCATCTTGTTGAGAAGTATAGGTTGGAGCTTCTCTTGCAATTGAAGAGTTTGCATTCGATACAATACTGTTATTACTAGTACTATGATTCAAACCGATAGGTACAGACGCAGCAGCTGCTGCTGCTGCCGCTTGTTGCATTTGTTGTTGGATTTGCTGTTGTTGATCTTGTTGTGCGTCGTTACTACTCACTCTAAAGCTTTTGATACCAGGAGACGATTTGTACAAGTACAAATGTGAGCCCTTCAATTCTGCTCTGTATAATTTCATTGTTTGTTCACTGATCTCAGAAGCGGCATGAGAGTTTACTATGACATTTAACCATGAATTTTTGACAGATTTAATATCGTAGTCATTTTTTGCCAAAGATGCCACCGATTTGTGGTGTCCAGACAGAAGTTTTACTGATTGTGTACCAGTATTACTATTTGTCGAGGCTATAGTGGAAGTAGAATTGATCGAAGCAGAATGTGCATGATGGTGACCAGAGGGCTTAGATCCACCGGATCCAGCAGTCGAATTTGTTGCATTGGATGAAGAATTACCCATTGGAAAGTTATGGAGCGATGAAGATTCATGGATACTCGTTATTGTCGAGTTTGCCAAGGTTGAATAGTCGTCGTTAAAGTCCAATTCTGAGATCGAGCGGCTTGACGAGGGTAAATCTGCTTGTGGATGATATTGCCCATTTCCAAACGCGTATTCCATCTGTCCTTGGTGATTATTCTGCTGAGGTTGGCCCTGTGGTATCTGTGGAAGCTGAGTTGAAGTCGCATGATGTTGGTGTTGTTGTTGCAGCTGTTGGCTACCACCATTATGGGATAAGCTTTTCCTCTTATCCTTTTCCTTTCTCAGAGCCCAGATCTTCCTCATTTTCTTTTCCTTTATTCAAGTGACGATAAAGAACTGATATTTGAATTTTGTTGAAAATACTATAGAAAACAAGGATCTGATCAAATAATATTGAAAGTTGAAGGACGAAAAAAAAAAATATATATATACGCGGATTTCTCGCCCAAAAAAATGTCTGCTTTCGGTTGTATTCTAGACGAGAATGTATGGTGAACGCAAAATTAATATATAAACAAACTGTATTTGAACGCGTTACTAAAGCTCTTTTGTCACTTCTTGAGAATTTATATCGTTCTACTGGAAAATGTGATCTTAGTGAATACCAAATCGAGTCGAATTTAAAAACACGACGCCCACCAATTAATGTCAGAAAAAAAAATCAAAATAAATGCCCTATTTTGGTGTATAAATTTAGTGCATTACATACGATCTGTCCCGATTTACTTGATTATATAATGACGACACCGTTTGCGCGGTTTGAGCTCGAAAAAATTGCAAATAAGCGTTTGCGCATTGCATAAATTGAGTTCTATCTACACTTATTATTGGCTCCATTTTTACTCATCACTTGTTTGATCTTTATCAAAGGAATATAGTATGAAACGAAACAACACCGGTAAATCTATAAACAATAAAAGCAAGCTCACGAATAAAAAAAAACATTACAAAAAAGGTTAAAACTCATAAACAATAAGAAATATGTAGCGTAGGCTCCAGCCGCCGTATTTGTAATGTGCCTCGCTATAGTACGCCCCATGCATACATGGGTATTTTTACATCAGTGATTTGATATTGTGATATGTTACAAGAATTTGAACCCACAGAGGAGAACTAAAAGTATCTCTAAGTATTGACTATTGACTATTTCTTTCAGTAGTACAATACGTGTTATTTTGGTCAGACCGCCTTGTTGATGAAACCCCAAATTTGACTCGATCGAGCTGAAAAGAAAAAATTGGGCGTTTTTTTTACAACGCCTATTTTGCTCGATACGTATAATATTTGCGACCACAAAACTTAAAAACGGGTAAATGTAAATATTAACCTCAAACTTAGTTTACATTCTCGCGTAAGTTAAAATCTATTTATACTTTAGATCAACATTTCTATTGAAAATAAAAAAAACTATATACAAACTTTATTTCAGTTGGGTATTTCTTACTTATACTCAGGGTTCATTTCGATTATTTCTTTTGTTTATTGCTTCTTTACATCTCTAACATTACCAAATGGTAACACGGCATCGATTCTATCAACCCCGCTAAAAAGCATCGCGAGCCTATCGATCCCACAACCCCAGCCACCGGTGGGTGTTAAGCCATATTCCATAGCTCGTATATATTCCCAATCGGGAATCAACAGCTCATCATCTCCAAACTCGGTCTTACTCTGTTGTTGCAGTTTAAATTTGGTGAATTGGCACATTGGTGAGTTTTCCTCTTCATAAGAATTAACATATTCTTTACCATTGATGAAAAGCTCGAAACGGAGTGAAATATCGTATGACCTTTCCCCATAGTTAACCATTTTTGATTTTGCCAATGGTGAGAGCTCCGAAGGTTGGTTGTAAATTACCACCGGAGTAAATGGATGCTCGTTCGATATAGACTCTAAAAACTCTCCCGAAAGTGTATCGAGCAAACTTGCAGGGGATCTGTTTACAGGAAGCTTTAAGTTGATTGTATTGTAATATTCAATCAAATTAGCCGAATTGAGTTCGGTAGGTAATTTATGCCCACCCGTGCGTGCTTCCAATGTCGGTACAAATTCGTATTTTAAAAATGGCTGTGCCAAGGGTGCCAAATGTTCCACTTTATCTTTTCCTAATTTGGCTTGCAAGTCATGCCACATTCGAGCAAATATTTCTTCTGTAGTTGCAATCAAGTCGGACAACCCAGTATATGTCTGATAGAACTCACAGCTCGTGAATTCAGGGTTATGTGTGGCATCTATACCCTCATTACGGAAATTAGTTCCGATCTCAAAAATCCGTTCAAACCCCGAAATCACCATCTTCTTGAGCCATAACTCGGGTGCAACCCTCAACAGAAGGTCAGTGTCGTCTTCTTCTTTATCTTTTTTCAATCGAGTAGTGAATGGACGAGCGTTCGCACCCGTACCTTTACCGGCTAAAATCGGCGTATTGACCTCGATGAAGTCTTTACTCAACAAGTAGTTACGGATTGATTGGCTGATCCATGATTTAACAAGGATAGGTTCACGTGCCGATTCAGGGTTGACCAAATAGTTCATTACACGGTTTGAATTGATCAATTTTTTGTCAATGACTTTATTAGGAACCGCACGTAACCTTGGAGACAACATGGCGATTGGTTTGTTTAATTTAAGCGAAAGCTCCCCAACATTAGTCCGTGACGCAGCACCGTGACAAATAACATAGTCACCCTTTTTGAAAAGCAGATGAACAGTATCGAACTCATTTCTGTCTAACCCCATCAATTTATTACTTGCCATAACCTGTAAACGTGCCCCCCCTTGTTCAATATCAATGAAGTGCATTCCCTTTCCTGATTTGCGGATCTGACCGATCTGACCCTCGACGATAAAGGTATTATCGGGATACTTCTTCGCATCATACTGAGAGAAATCATGTCCATCAAACTCACTACGAAACTTGCGAATCTGAACTATTTTGGCATTCAAGTCATCTCCTTTGGCAGTGGTTCGCGCTTGATATATAGGAGGGTAATATTTCAGTTCTTGCGCCATAATGAGCGTCTTTCTATTGGCATAACTGATTTCATCTTCGGTCGGAGTTGAAACGGACCCGTCGGTACTAGAGCTATTACATCTCTGCGATAGTATCCTCGGTATCCTCGGGGTTGTTATACCTAATCGACGAAGCATCATTGTGAAGGTTGACTATCAAAATATGAAAAAAATTGGTATTTTTGTCTAATTAATGAATATGCAAATTGTTTGGATTGAAAATAGATTGATATGTTTTACAAGAAATCTGACAAAATTTTACAAAATGCAAATTCATTTAAAATTTATAAGAAATTCTACAAAAGTACTTACTCCGAGTCTTTGAATTGCATGTTCTCTTCCGACACACTAAATGCTCAATAAACTTATATACTCAATATACTACTACAGTTTTTGGCTACCGATAAACATACACTTTTTTTTTCATTCGCACACGATTTTTCGGTTCATTTTTCTTTGGTTATATTTTTCTAGCACCCATTGATCTGTACTGACAACAGAGAACGTTGGTTATAACCACATACAAATATGGATTTCTTTGAAGCTAGAGAAGATTCGGACGGGGTAAGAGTCTCTTGGAACACTTTGCCTAGATCAAAGCTCCAGCACCAGAGGAACGTTGTTCCTATGGGCGCTTTATATACACCTTTGAACAATAAATCGGACATTTCTATCTTACCTAAAGAGTACATGTCTATGTGCCGTCAATGTCGCTCGATTATCAACCCTTTTGTCAGACTTGGTGGTGATGTGTGGTCGTGTCTGTTCTGTGGATTTGCAAATAAAACTGGAGCTTTGCTTTATCAAACCGATACAAATGGAAATGCAGTCTTACCGCCAAACTTGACACCAGAAAGTACAACTGTTGAATATGATACTGGAAAATCGAATCCGTTGCCTCCAATCTTCTTTTTTGTTGTCGATACATGTTTCGAGACAGAGGATATAACCGACGCTTACCAATCACTCAGAGATTCTCTCAGTCTTTCACTTAGTCTCTTGCCTGAAAATGCATTGGTCGGGCTTATCTCCTTCGGTAAGCATGTGCAGATACATGACTTGTTATCGAATGAGAGAGTGGCATACACTTTCAACGGCGCTAAGGAATACACTTTGGAACAAGTGCAACAGGCTTTGGGGTTTCTCTCATCGGATGTGAGAGCCAAAACTTTGCCCAATTCTGACAATTATTTAGATAATGTCTTGTCTGTTGGTAAAAAGTTCTTACAGCCTATAAATATTGTCGAATACCAGTTGAACACAATTATTGAGAATTTGGTAACGAACACGTTCACACACTCGAGATATAGTGAAAGGCCTGAAAGATGTACTGGTTCAGCTTTAAATATCGCATCCCTTTTGCTCAAATCAATGCTTGGTAATTCAGTCAGCTCGACTGGTGGCCACTTGCTTTGTTTTGTGGGTGGTGCTTGTACCATTGGTCCTGGTAAAATCGTCAATAAGCTCTTAAAAGAGCCTTTGCGTTCGCACCATGATATCGAGAAATCGCTATATTCAGCATTACCTAATGCTCCATCGACTTCTTCAAAGACAAAGGTCGATTTGAGCTTGTATAAAGAAGCTAAAAAGTTTTACGAAAAAGTGTCGAAACATTTGGTTTCAATGGGTCTAACTTGTAACTTTTTCATCGGTTCTTACGATCAAGTAGGTTTGTTTGAAATGGATGAAATATGCTACAAGACTGGTGGTACTGTCGTAATGAGTGACTCATTCAGTACAGCAATTTTCAAACAAAGTTTTGTCAAGTTTTTCAAAAAGATCGAGTCAGATAATGAAGACCAAGCCCCAGGAGAGGACTACTTGGACATGGGGTTTAATTCTTCATTAGAATTAAAAACAAGTGCTGATTTAAAGATCCAAGGTTTGATCGGTACTGCCACCGGCTTGCCTTTGAAGAAAGAGGACAAGTTTTCGAATGATATGGTTTCTACACTCGCGATTGGTGAGGGAAATACTAATGCATGGAAGATGTGCAATGTCAATCCACAATCTACATATGCGATATATTTCGAGAAAGTGGATTCTTCAAACACTACAAGCCATGCATATATTCAATTTTTATTTTACTATCAGCATCCTAATGGTGGAATGAGATTACGTGTTACAACTTTGCCAATTGCAATTGCCGTTGACTCGGATGCGGCAAACATTGAGATAGGATTTGATCAAGAGGCAGCTTTAGTTTTGATTGCCAGAGATGCGGTCAATAAGTTACAGCAAAGTACGGCCGTGTCTGGTTCTAAATCCATTTACACACAGCCAGCCGTATTAAAGCAGATTGACCGTCAACTCGTTGATTTTTGTTCGAGGTTTGCCGTATATACTCCTGGAGTAATGGAGTCATTCAGACTTGCATCAGCATATACAATGTTACCACAATTTTTGTACCATTTAAGAAGATCTCAGTTCATAAATGTGTTCAACAACTCGCCAGATGAAACAAGTTTTATAAGACATGTATTTATGCATGAAACAACAAACAATTCATTAATTATGATCCAACCAACTTTACTTTCGTATGATATCGATTCATTTGGTGCCATCGATGAAGTTACAGGTGAGGCTAATATTGATCCTGAACCAGTTTTGTTAGATTCCCTTTCCCTCGGTCATGATAAGATTTTACTTTTAGATACTTTTTTCCACATCTTGATTTACCACGGTTCAAAAGTTGCCGAGTGGAGGAAAGCAGGCTATCACGAGTTAGAAGACTATGCCCACTTTAAAGCTTTCTTGGAGGCGCCTAAGAAAGAAGCAATGGAAATATTGATTGATAGGTATCCATTGCCACGTTTCATTGATTGCGACGAAGGTGGATCCCAGGCCAGATTTTTGATGGCAAAGTTGAATCCATCGACAAGCTATGCGACTAATCCACAACACCAATTGATTGGCGGACAGTTGGACGTCTTGACAGACGACACTAGCTTGCAATCATTCATGAATCATGTACAAAAAATAGTTACTACAAAGAGATGAGAAGTGCCTCATTTCAATATTCTTTTCATTATGTGGAAAGAAGGTGTTCATATAGACTAGAATGTATTTTTAAATGACAAAACTAATAGATCATATACTTCATAATTATACAAGAAACAAATAGAATACTAGATAATTTACATGTTTAAAGTACTGGCATTCGCCTTTTTTTTAGCAAGCTTGAGCGCTTTCTTCAAGAAAGCACTTTGCTCACTTGCAGCCTTTGAATCTTCTTCACCGTTGTTATCGCCAATAACCCCGGGTGTATTATCGTCATCATCGGCAGCAGCATCAGCTTCATCGCTCTCCTCTTCCTCCTGATTAGCAGTTTCCTTGGGCTGAATTCTGACTAGTTCATTACAGGTAAGATGTTCTTGCACTTTGCCGATCAACTCACCGTAATCGTCAAAAATCAAATCGGTTCCAATCAATTTTTTCCAACTTGTTTCATAAATCTTTCCATCAATAACGTTGATGTTGTTGATCGACTCACCGTTGTGACTCGAAGAAGCGGTACCAGTGCCAGTGGAACCACTTGGTACCGATGGCCCACTGCCACTATTATTTGAAAGTTTAAGCATAGGATTTGGATGATCTAGATTCGTAATTTGGAATTGGGCAGACGACTTTATTAAGTTGATTTTGGATCTCGGCGTATCTGCATCTTGCGGTTCATCAAACCGTTGATTTTTGCCAATCATTGGTATATCTATAGTCACATAAAAGTCCTTGTTAAAGTTAGTATATGTGTAATTTTGATAAATAAAAATAAAAAACTTCGAGTCTACAGATTTATTTATATTCTAGAAGTCTAGTTAACATACCTCAAACTCTTCACTGTTTAAGCCTTCTGAACCAGAAGCTAATTCAGTAACCGGAGTAGTCTCTCTGACAAAGGGATTCTCGGACCTATCTTTTAAAATCTGTTCTTTTTCTTGCTTTTTTCTTGCTTCTTCTGCTCTCGCCTTGATATCTTCATCTGAACCAGCTTCAAATTTAGAATGAAAGGTCCAATTCATTTCTTCACCGTTAGTCAAAAATGTACAGTTACCATTCATAGCAAGGTCCCAATCGCGCTCACTAGAACCTTTTCTAACGTATTTATCCAAAGAACAAGCACCTGCTCTCAAGTAATTCTTGTCATCATCGAGATAGTCCAACACACCAGACAACTTTAAAAGAGACAGACCCAATGCAATCTTAGTTGCGGCATGTGTGATGAACAAAATAGAGTTGACATCGGGATATTTCAGTTCGAAAATAGGTATGAATTTAGTCCAAAATAATTGTGCTCTATTAAAGATATCTTCTTCGGTTTCACCACTCAAGTCAGGAATAACACCAACAGTATCATCTCTATGCCACTCTCTTTCATCAACCAAGATGTCGCCAAAAAATGCTTCGAGTGTATCATAATTGGCCGGTTCCGGAATCACGTATCTGTCTTTCTTATAAAACTCACCGACACCTCTTTCAAGCGCAACTTTGATAGATAACATTTCTGCAATTGGGCGCGCAGTTTCAACACACCTATAAAAAGGTGATGTTATTATAAATTGCGGGGTATCCACTGCTGGTAATGAAGTTAAATATGCTGCCAACTGTTTGGATTGTTCTACACCGTGAGGTGCAAGAGGAGGGTCGCTATCAATACCTGTTGGATTAGGTGGGTGTGGTTTGGGTAGCCAATTGGCTCTATACCCATGTCTGGCGATATATATCTTCTTAATTGTCATTGTATCGACTATTGCAAGGAAATGTCAACAAGCTTTAAATTTTCGGGCTTGTGATGATTTCTGTTTATTGTGAATGCGATTGTAAAATTGAAAAAAAAAATCGATTATATACACTACAGATCGAGCTAAGTTATAACTATTAATTACATATAAATCTATTTCAGCTTTTGTATGTAAGGCATGATAAAATACACGTTTCGGGACGAATTCCGAAGGAGCAAGCGAGCCAAAGAGGCGAAATAAAAAGGAATATTGTCTTTTTATTTTATTTCTGTGTTTTGTATGTCTCAGGGTATCTACAAGATTAGATCAACATTTCCAATGGGTTTTCAATGATCTTCTTCAATGCCTTGATCCATTCACCACCGACAGCACCGTCAACGGTTCTGTGGTCAAAAGTACCGGTGATGGTGATGACGTCTTCAAAGATGAAACCATGTTCGTTGGCGTCGGATGGAACAGCCTTCTTGTCGGTGGTACCGATGGCAACAATAGTCGATTGTGGAGGGTTGATGATAGAAGTGAAAGCGTTGACGGCGTTGTTCATACCCATGTTGGAAATACAGATGGTACCACCTTGGTATTCTTCTGGGTTCAACTTACCAATCTTGGCTCTCTTACCCAAGTCCTTGACTTCCTTAGAAATGGCAGCCAAACCCTTGGTATGAGCATTCTTGACGATAGGGGTGATCAAACCGGTTGGGGTAGCAACGGCAACAGAGACGTCGACGTTCTTGTAGGTTCTGATGATACCTTGTTCACCCATCCAAGCAGAGTTGGCTTCTGGGACACGGAGAGAAGCCAAAGCAATGGCCTTGATCAACAAATCGTTGACTGACAATCTGTATCTGTCTTCAGCAGTAGCGTTCAAGGATTGACGCATCTTCAATAACTTGGTGACGTTGATTTGTGATTGGATGATGTAAGATGGAGATTGTTGAGTAGATTGGAGCAATCTGCCGGCGATAGTCTTTCTCATGGAAGTAATTGGGACATCTTCATAGACGGCTTCAGCAGAAGCAGCAACTGGGGCAGCTTGAGCAGCAGGAGCCTTGTAGCTTTCAACGTCCTTGGCAGTGATTCTACCTCTTGGACCAGAACCCTTGATGTTTCTCAAGGAGATACCCTTATCCAAAGCAATGGTCTTGGCCAATGGAGAAGCAATGAGTCTGTCGGTTGGAGCAGAGGTCTTGGCTGGAGCAGAGGATTCGGTCTTTGCTGGGGCAGAAGATTCTTCCTTTGCTGGAGCAGCTTCAGCTTCTTTGGCTGGGGCTGGAGCAGCACTGGAGTCACCGGCATCTTCAGCAGTAAAGTTTTCAAAGGCAGCAACACTGTCGGCTTCTTCAACGTAAACGGCAATTGGCTTACCGACTGGAATATCCTTAGCACCATCACCAATCAAGATCTTGGCCAAGTAACCTTCTTCTTGGAATTCAAAATCCATCGAAGCCTTATCGGTTTCAATCTCAGCAATTGGTTCACCAGGGGCTAATTCATCACCAACCTTCTTTGACCACGAGCCGATGTTACCTTGAGTCATGGTTGGAGACAAAGCAGGCATATTGATGACGACGTGAGCTGGGAATTTACCAGAAGAGTATAATCTGGCCAATTGTAAGTATGAAGCCTTGGTGGCAGAGGTGGCAACGCGACCACGGAGGGCCATAGCAGATCTAGAAGCAGCAAACAATGCGGACATTTTTGGTTTGTAATAGTTTGATATTCCTAATTTAAAAACAAAAAGTTGGAAGAAAACTTAATGAGGCCCTTGTAATAACAAATTTGCACTTGAAAGCCAACCAAAAAAAAGTAATTTAGGAATGAGAAAATTTGTTGGTAACGACAGAAAAGAGCGGGAAAAAAAGGAAGAAAAAATGAAAAACATCCAAATTACAGTATTTAAGCATTTTAAATGATCGCATCAATGTGTTCCGTAAATGTACGTAGCTATATGATTCCTTGCGGAGATTCAAGTCCGAGCTGCAAAAAAACTCAAAACAGTGCGCGACTTTACAAAAAATCTTAAAAATAACCGTTTATCTAAAGTAGATATTTATATCAGGACTTCATCCGATAGCGAGAAAAACAGTTTATCCACTGTTTGTGTTCTCATTGTGCCCGTACTAAAGAGAGCACTTACATCATGGTAACCAGCATCCAGTGAGACACATTCCTCTTCATAAATAACGTTTGCACCGCCCAGTGAAACTAGACTATTTTTTGCCGTCTGCCACAGAAATCTGATGAGCCCAAAATTCCATCCAAACACTTTATCAACATTTGCATTGAACCATTTGTTTGTGTTTGGGTCAGATGGGTACCCCGATCCTAATCTTTGGCCACCCTCTGGCCATAATTTATCTGTGAAAAATTCTAAATTAAAATCCCTTGTAACTTTGGCCACAATTGAAGCAGTACTAACAATTGGGTATATACTATCCGCTTTTTTTGCAACCGTTATTTCAATACCGCTAAAATGTGACTGTAATTTTCGCTTGTAGCTATCTGGGGGCCCAACTGTATCTACGTATATTTCGGTGACATTGACGCCCTTGGCAAGCACTTGTTTGATCAACTCGATCGTAGTATCATGAGCTTGTTCATTCAAGTTGTACGACCCCTTACCTAATGAAGACTGTAGCATCCCACTCAGAATGTCACGAGCAGTCATAGTTGTGGTACACCAGCCTATATGTTCTTGCAAAACACCAGTGTCAATCAATTCAAAGAGTTCACGACGTTTATCTTCTTTGACGGTTTTTGAATCGGCAAAACCATACTCTTTTTTGAGTGATTCCTGATATGTGGCGAGCGAATATGCGACACCATACACCATTGGACCCAAAACGGGGCCTCTACCTGCTTCATCCACTCCCAACACCACTGGGCGGGTCATATCTGCTTGTATACTTTTGGGTATGTCCGAATGGTGTGTAGATGACACAAACTGAAGGGGATTTTCTATACTAAGAACCGAAGGTGGAAACCATTTACTGTCTTCACGAAGAGCATCACCGCTGTCAATCTCCACTTTTCTTTTCTTAGTATCTGGAGCCATTCTAGTTGTAGTGAGAGACTGATAGAAACAGTTACGCGTTTTGGACGCGATTTTTTTTTTTGATACTTACAGTATTATTTGGTAGCGCGGATAAATATATACATTTTATTCTATAAGCTCGAAATAAATAGTTTATGCTAATAAATAGTCTCTAGCAGACTCATATACAACAAATGTGATGCATGTTGCTGGTAGAACACGAACAACATTGGCACTGATGCCCTTGTAAAACCCTCGCCAGCGATTCTCTCGCCAGAGTTGTTGTACCACGGTAATTATAGACTGTTTTGAATGATGATTTTGTAAACGAGCACGAACCACCTGTGTCGGGTACATTATGACCATACTAAATATCTTAGATGTCATTGATGAGTACATGTACTCGAAAGTGGTGAGTTTATTGTCACCTTCTTCTAGGTGCTTTTTGTGAATAATCCAATCTTTGAAATGGTCATAAAATGTGAATTGTAAGCTTCCTTGGAATACCAGAAATACACTTGGTAGAGTTCCTCTCCAGAAGCTTGAAATGCCTTCGGTACGCAACATTTGTCTTGCACCATCAACCAATGAAGTGTATGCCATTGATTCGCCTCTCGCTGTGCCCAAAATTCTGGTCTTTAAGACCCAGATCGGATTTGTCAATACACTTGTTGATACACCAGCCAATGTTGATGCTGCAAAATAATTTGTCGTGCCATCGTTAGCCTTCAATATTTCCTTGAACTCGGAGTATAAGGAAAAGTAAAGTGACCATGCTGAAATGTTTCCCATCAAGTTCGGACCTAACCCTCTATAATACTGGCCCAATAAGTGTACTCCAAGCGGCAACTTTACACGTCGTATGTCTCTTCTATATGAATCATGGCCATCTTTGTTGATAGATTTGACTACCTGAGCTAGACTTGACAATTGTGATGTGCCACCCGAGCTTAACTGGAGCCGTATTTTTATCAAATCCAACGGATGAGCAACCAACGTTGTTGAGAACCCGGCTAGAAGTCCCGATATAACCTCTACTTGTCTCTTGGTTATTGAATCAGTCATTCGTTGAGATATTGAAAATTAATAATGAACTAAAAAAAAAGAATATTACAAATGCAAGATTAATTAAAAGTTGCAGATAAAAGTATCAAGTCGAATTTAAATTCAAATTGACTTCAAATCATCAATTTCATTGTTAGCTACATATCCTACATTGGAAAATACTTCAAGTATCATCATTATTAACCTATTGATTTTTATTTTATAAATTTGTATTTCTTGACTATGTACATAATCGTATTTGCTATTAGCAAATATCATGATATTCGTTTGCTATTCTTCTCCTTCTGATACATCACCTTCATTTAAGCAGTTGGGAATGGACTCAACAAGTTGAACAAGGAAGGCTTTTGTGGACTAGTTGACCAGCCCAAGTACAAAACAAATGGAATGAAACCGTAGTGTGCAACGGTCTTTGAATAGTCCAAGACCTTGCCGATTCTTTCCTTAGATTCGTCAGATAAGGTGAATTGATATGTATTGGATGGGGCAGAGGAAGCCATTGTATTATTGTATATATGTGGAGTTATAATAAGCAAAAATGCGTAATTGAATTTGCTTTTTAAGATTCAACTTGAGACTGGTTCAAAAAAAATTTTCCGCAAAATCTGGGTCCTGTATATAATTCATTATACAAAACGGTATAGACACTATTCAGTATGCTTTACATTGACTATTCATTGGAAGAAGATTCAAGATACTACAAGCAAGATAAGAGATAATAACGTGATACTTGCCGGCGCTATCAAAGGATTTGTTGGCTTATATATCTACAAACTGGTATTAATTGTAACAATATTTATCTCAAGGTGAGTACTAACTGACCTCAAAGAAAGAAGCCGACGTTAATCTGATAGAATGACTACTAAGGCATATCAAGATGGTATATCATAGATTATAACTGATTGATATGAACCTGCATATTGACGACTAATTTTTCATCAAAGTTGAACGCCATTCTATGCAGCCGAACGTCAACCAAAAAAATTAAACGTATTCAGTACTTCTCATTCAAGTCTTTTGGCCACTCTCTAAATGTAGTAAGGTAAGCTTAGACTAGAATTGAGTTATTTCAAATTTGGGACACAATTTTACCGAAAACTGCATACTATTACTCCCCGCCTTCGTTATATTATCACACTCATCGCACCATTAGTTAATCATTAAGCGGATAAAAATACGCGAAATGTGATAATGTAATTAAATCTGTATATATACTGATTATGTAATGATGTCTGGCGTATCCTTAATGAGCCAATTTTGCAGTCATTTTCGAAAAGACTAAGTAATATTCGACCGAATAAGCAAATTTTCATGTGAAATTTTGAAATGAACAAGTCAACTTGATTTGACATCTACATATCCGACAAATTAAAACGTTTAATAAATACTAAATACCTATTGATGTACATAGAAGTAGGCACCAATAGCTAACAATAAGGCGATAAAAGCGATCAAAGAGCTCGAGACACCGGAATCCTTGGTGGCATTGGTTGGAATTCTAGCTTCCTTCACGACACCACCTTCGACTCTACCGATCAACAACTTGGCCAAAACTTCGTGGGCTTCATCGGAGTGACCGATGTCATTGAAAGCTTCGGTAGCATCGGAACCAGCAACATCTAAGACAACTTCTTCACCACCTGGGTGTTCATCAATGTACTTGGTGACATCGTAGACTTTGCCGTTGTAGACAACCCACAAATCATCGATGGTGTTGTGCTTAGCGACTTCTTCAAAAGTGTAGACCTTCAATTCTTCAGCAGACATTGTATCCTATTAATATGTATGTACAAATAACCCAAAAAAAAAAGTTGTTAAAACATTTATTTTAAATTAAAGATCGAACTGAATCAGCAAAAAATAAAGATATGATAAAATAAACTTCGCGTGAACGAGGAAAAAAAGTGTTGAAGAAACGGCCAAAAAAAAAAGGAAAAAAAAAGAAACACGAATGCAAAAAGAAACATCGTGTTTCCTAATTGATGTTAGAGTGTCAGCATGAATCATTCCTACTAAATGAATATATAGAGATCTCTTTTAAAGTTGTGGGGATCGTATACCTTTTCTTTTCTTTTTAGCCTCTGCTCGTTCCCTGTGAATTATTCGAATTGTAGCATGATAATTTTTTTTGCTTCCTCGTATCGGTTTGCTTACGCGTTTTTGTACATGTGAGATTTTATCTTGTGTTTTATTTATTAATCTATTATACAAAAGTAATGTTAGTTACTGCAATACTCTTTTCAGATATGATTTTACACGTCTTCTATAGACAACGGTTCATTATGCAGATAAAGCCTTGAAATCAAAGTCAAACCCAGATTCTTTCAATTCATTTTGCTTTTGTTCCTTTGCCTTTTCAAACTTGTCTGAAATGATTTCCCATTCTTCTTTGGTCTTTGGGTTATCATTCTTTTCTCTGTTGATTTTGTTATAATCGACTGGATTGAACTTTTTGTTAGCTCCCTTAAATAATTCATCATGGAATGAGTCCATAACTTCAACCTTCAATAAGTGGCCTTCCAACAAGTAGTTGTTCATGGTGTCAGCAGCAACCTTGGCAACTTCGACGTTTTCAAATTCAATGTAACCATAGTGCTTCGAAGCACCAGTCTTTTTGTTTCTTGATATTCTTAAATTTATAATCGAACCAAATTGACTGAAATATGTTTTAAGTTCTTTTTCATAGAAACCATGAGGAATTCTACCAATGAAACATACACCTCTTTTACCATTACCTTTCTTATTAGTCTTACCCTCACTCTTGCTCGAGATGGTCTTGTTGACAGAGTGACCATCTTTGGTAGTTGTGGTCACACTCTTGCTCTTCTTTTTGGTAGGTTCACTTCCTTGTTCACTTTCTTCATCTTCTTCATCATCTTCAGATAAACCATGTAAATCTTCTTCATCTTCTTCGGAGGATGATTCGGCAGATAACTCTTCTTCACCGCCTAATTGCAAGTCTTGTTCGATTTCATCGACAGATCTTTCGCTATTCTTCTCTGGCGCGCTTCTCTTGGCGCCTCTTTTGTCTGCTTTAGTAGCTGCCTTGGCCATTTTATATGTGTATATTTTATTTTATCAGTATAAATGATATATTTAGATTTAACTATAATTTGATTTTTTTTCCCTTATTCGATGAGATGCCTGTACAAAAAAAATTCATTTGTGAAAAATAGACTGAATGCAGGACTTTTAAACTAATGATTGCAACATGCTAAAAGTCTTGAAAACTGGTAACCCCACAACATTCAGATAGTCACCGATAATACGAGGAAAGAATACGTTACCCAATCCTTGTATTTTAAACCCGCCAGCGGCCTGAGAACCTTCCTCTGATTGGATGTAATACTCGATCAACTCGTCACTGGTGGTAGAATCAAATTGCAACTCGGTTGTTTCAGTGTCACATAATTCTGTGAGCACTCCATCGGCCTCGACTTTAATTAAGCAAACAGCGGTTATCACTTTGATTTGCGGGTAGGATCTATACTTGTCGAACATTTCACGGTGACCATCTTTGCTTCCAGGCTTCTCAAAAATTTCTCCATTACAAGCAACTATCGTATCTGAGCAGAGTATAATTCTCTTTTTATTCTTGTCTTTTAATTGTTCAAGTATATGCTCGCTCTTATGGCGGCATGTTTCCAGGACATATGCTTCATTTGTTCTCCCTTCTTTGCTCAAATCTTCTGCGTAATTAGAAACAATAATCTCCAAATCCTTTATTTTTAACTGCTCCTTTACAATCTTAAGTCTTTGTGGAGACTGAGAGCCAAGTATAAACTCATATTCTTCTAATCTATCGTAAACTGACATCGTAAACACTCAATTTGTTGATATGTGTAATGCAATTGACGGGATTGCTAATATTTTTGCAGGTTATAAATTGAATCAACAATCCAAAAAAAAAAATGCATTTTAGACTTTCCTAAAATATGCTTAGTTTTTCACACACAATTGTAAAAGATCAACTTTAAGTAATCAGGTATTCTAAATATTGTGTAATTCGCATTATAGACAAGAAGCGAGACGGAAATGAAGATCCTTTATAAAGATAATCCACGTGTGATTGTAATCTATTCAGACACCTTCTCGCTCACTTTACAATACTTAAATAGGAAAAATGCCGAAAACTCGGTTGCCGTTGAAATCTTATCAAATGAAAAGATCACCAAAGAAGATGGATTCAGATATTTGTTAAAGAAACCTATATACGGGTGTCTTGGTCTTATTAACGTCGACAAACAGGTTTTCGTCGCGGTGATCACTGGAGCAATGACTGATGTTGCACATCCTGTGGGCTACGAATCTGTCGACAAAATTTACAACGTTGATTTCATCTCTTTGACCAGTGATGAATGGGATTTCGTTGAATTAGACGGTAATGGTTTTCCTATAGTATTTGAACAGAGTGGCAATTCAAACACTAACAATTACGACACAAAAAATGTATCATCCGAAGGTGATTATCCGAGGAATGTTCATCCTTGTCATGAGTTGAAGAAATTGTTGTCGAATGGGTCTTTTTACTACTCCAATGATTTTGATTTGACATCTTTATTGCAAAATAGAGGTATAGATAAATCAAGATTGTTTGAAGATGAGAACAATAGACAAATTAAACCATTTGATACTTTGGGCAAACATTATGAAGAAGATTATATGTGGAATTCATTCCTTATGCGAGAATTAATCTCATTTAGATCAAACTTGGATTCCTATGCTCAATCGATCTTAGATTCGAACAAAATCTTAACTTTTGTCATTAGAGGATTTGCAAAGACAATGAAGGTTAACTCTGCTGGTGATACCATTTCTATTATTTCGAAACAATCATGGAGAAGAGCAGGTACTAGATTCAATGCCCGTGGTATTAACGATGATGGATACGTTGCCAATTTTGTTGAAACTGAATTCATCTTTAACAATGTCTCAAAATCATCTATCTTTGCATTTGCCCAAATCAGAGGATCTGCACCGGCATTTTGGGAACAGGACACAACTTTAATCAACCCCAAAATTACTCTCACAAGATCAATTGAGGCAACTCAGCCTGTTTTTAATAAACATTTTGGTCAAATTTGCCATAAATATGGTGTTTGTCACAATGTGAATCTTTTGTCCAAAACTAAGCCGGCAGAAGTGGCTGTTCTGCGCCGGTATAGGGAACTTTATGATAGGTGTGACCTTCAAGACGAAATGTCAATAACTGAATTCGACTTTCATCATGAAACAAAACAGCTGAGTGGTGGGTTTTCAGGTGCCACTAAAATATTGCCCCTTTTACATTCATCCTTAGAGCAATTTGGATGGTTCTATTACGACGTTGAACAAAACGATGTAGTTACACGTCAAGACGGTATATTTAGAACTAATTGTTTGGATTGTCTTGATCGTACTAACTTGATCCAGCAAGTTGTCAGTAAATACATCTTGGAGCATATTATGAATAATCAATCTTCAGCTCGCAATCATAGAGAAAGATTTGCAATTGAAGACATGGTAAACAAGCATAATTCTTTATGGGCTGATAACGGTGATGCCATTTCTCAAATTTATACGGGTACCAACGCACTCAAATCGTCTTTCTCAAGATCCGGGAAGATGAATATTGCGGGTGCATTGTCTGATGTTACTAAATCCGTCTCTAGAATGTACCAAAATACGTTTGTCGATGGTAAGAAACAATCTACTATGGATCTACTTCTTGGTTATGATTCTAGAAACTCGATTCCAGTTACTATTTACGATCCTATAAATGAGTACGTTACAGAGAAATTGAAATCTAACTCTCAGATCTTTACAAGCTGGGATGACATTACTATTTTCACTGGTACTTTTAATGTAAATGCTTTCGATATCTCAAATAGACATATTGATTTAATTTCTTGGTTGTTTCCGGTGGAAAATTCAGATTCGAAGCTGCCAGATGTTTATGCAATTGGATTACAAGAGATCATTGAATTAAATGCGGGTTCTATTTTAAGTGGTGATCTGACCAAGGCTTCTAAATGGGCAGAAATTATTTCAGAACAATTAAACTCGCAAAAGGACCAATATTTATTATTGCGGACTGAGTCGATTGCATCAATGTCACTCATGTTGTTTGTAAAGAAATCTCAAGTTGGACATATTACTCAAGTTGCTGGGTCCTCTAAAAAAACGGGTATGGGAGGTATCACTGCTAATAAGGGTGCTTGTGCCGTAAGGTTCGATTTTGGCCTGACTTCATTTGTAATGGTCACCTCTCATTTGGCTGCTGGTGCTGCTGCAGTTGTCGAAAGATTCAATGATTATCAAACGATCATTCAAGGTTTAACCTTTACAAGAAACATGAGCATTATGGACCACAATCATATTTTATGGTTTGGTGATTTGAATTATAGAATTTCCTTGCCTAATGATCACTGTAGGTCATTGGTTGAAAATGGTGCATTTGATGAATTGGCAGCGGTCGATCAATTAAATCAAGAAATGTCTCAAAAGGGTGCATTTTATGGCTTTAAAGAAGGTTTCATCAAATTTTATCCAACCTATAAATTTGATAAGGGTACTTCCAACTACGATACATCAGAAAAACAAAGAGTCCCATCTTGGACTGATAGAATTCTTTATAAAAGTGAAAAGGGTAAGGAGAGTTTAAAGCAGTTAAATTACAACTCATTAATGGATGTATACCTCAGTGACCACAAGCCGGTTTTCTCCACATTCAAAAGCAAGGTTGAGTTTATTGACAAAGAAAAGAAATTAAAAGTAGCAAAGACTTTATATGATAACTACAAATTGTCCGGGAAAAATGGTAATACCCAAAATATCAATGATTCTTTGTTGGATTTATCATCTACAAACTCAATTTCCACCATTAATTCGCAACAGCGCTCATTTAGTCACGATGCTTTATCCGAGATGAACTTGTTGGATGAACTGTTCGATGCCCCGCCAAAATTACCAGAGAGGTCAACTCCCTTAGACAATTCTTTACCAAAGAGAATTCCACCTCCGCCTCTCAGCAGAAGAGTTGTTAACACAAACAACGATATAAAAAGATCACCTTCAAGAAAGGAACCTACGAGTAGTACTCCACCTCCGCCTCCTCCATCTAGACGGATAAATAACTCGGTACTGGCAAGTCCAGTAACCTCTAATATTCCTTCAACAATAAGGACTCCAGTTGGATTTTCTTCCACACCGCTTATCCCCAGTAGATCAAACTCGGCAACTCCTTCTAACTCCAGCTCACCTGCATCTACACCTAAACCACAAGAGAGTGCACAACTGCCGAAAATCATTCCAAAAAAACCCTTAGTGCCAACTAAGCCGTCTGCATTATCTGCGAACAAGGCCGATAAACCAGAAACGAATACTTCGAAAAATGCTTCCACTTCTGCTCCACCTGCAAATAGTAGCTCATCAAATGCCAACAGTGCCGGTGAACAAGCACCAAAACCCCCAGCTCCAAGGAGTATGTCTGATTGGAAACCACTTGTTCCAAAATGAGTGCGTTTATGTATTCTTTTTTGCCTTGTTTTTACTTCTTAGTTTCTTCTGCATATATTGTTATTAGATTTGGTACCAAAAGTATCTGAAAGCTTATTTAATATACACTTTGAATTATAATTACAATTATGTATCCCGAAATAAACAGGTTTTATCAGAAAAAGTGGGTAATATCTTAATGAAGTATAGTAGGAATTTATATGTATACGTGCGTTTACCATTTTTCTAAACCAATTGAAAAGAAAAAAAATAGAAAATAACAAACTGAAAATAAAACACTTTTTATTAATATATATATATATATAAAGAATGAGCTCGGGAGCAAAAAGAATTAAATATATATCTATATCTGTCCCTGTATTATATGGAAATAATGCTTACAGGCTAACTCCCGAAATGAGGAAACCCAATACTCCTCCCGATCACACACACGAATGGACTGTTTTCTTCAAACCAGTTTTAAACAATGTTGATTTATCACCATTGATTAAAAAGGTGACGTTCAAACTACATGAAACATATGAAAACCCTGTGCGATCAATAGAAAAACCTCCTTACCAAGTCACAGAATCTGGTTGGGGTGAATTTGAGATTATAATAAAAATACATTTCCATTCCGGACTGGAGCTAGGCATTAACGAAAAGAATTTTCAGATATTTCATGCATTAAAGCTCCATCCTTTTAACCTGCAACACCCACGAAAGGAGAATGGCGAAGTTCACTCGGTATTATATGATGAGCTTGTTTTTCAAGAACCAACTGAGAGAGTTTTCGAAATTTTGACACAAAAGCCGCTGAACCTATTACCATATACCTTGTCTGCTTCGGACAAGAGAGACCAAGAGTTTATCAGAACTGACGAGATTGAAGAACTAGCAAGGCTAGAGCTTTATATTAACACGGTGAAGGAAGAAGTCGAAAACCAACGTAATGAATATAAAGACTTGGAACAAGAAAAACTTGCATTATTACAATAACTTTAACGAATAAAGAACTATATATTTCAAACTAATGTATTATTATATCCACAATAATGTTTTATTTACTTAAGCAGCCATGCTCGTAATATATTGTTGATACTCTCCAATAAATCCAGGTAACTCTTCGAGCTCTATTCCCAAATGTCCATACTTTATTTCACCTCCCTTATTTGCAATACCCAATTTATGCATGTTTTTATTTATCACGATCGGAATCGAGCATCTTGTATAATCATTAGAATCGATGATAAGTAGGTAGTCCAATGGATATAAACCGCCGCCAAGTGGATCAAGAACTTTGAGTTCGGAAGCTAACTTATTACACTGTATGTTGTCTGAAACCTTTGTACCATTAGAATTATCTGCATTACACGTTACAAATATAGGCAGCATTGCGTATTGCGTGAACTCGTTCCTAATTACTTCCATGTATTCTTTTCCTTGTACGCCTAAGAAAAACACGAAACGAAGTTGGGAAGCTTGTAAACTCTGACTCTGCAGATAGGAAAGGGAGGTATTAAACTCAATATCCAGCATCATTACATCCCCGTTGGAATCTGTAAGACTTGAATTGAATATTTTCTGTAGTATATCGGAGCATTGCTGTGATAGTTTATTAGTCGCTGATATCGGTAACAAGTATGGGGGACGAGGTAATTTATCAGCATGGCTCAGCTTCCTCTTGCTGACTAATTTGTGTGAATTCAGGATCTCATCCTTGCTGAGATCTATATGATGTAGTATCGTATCATTATCTGCGATTACATCTAAGGAACTTCTCTTCATGCGTTCGGTTTTCTTTGCCAAAATAAAAAGAAGAAAAAAAAATTAAAAATAATTGAAAAATAACACAAGATTATGAGCTTCTTTCTATAATCAGTAGACTTCGAACCAATTTTCGGTTATAGAATTTATGCTTTTGATGTATCAATGTTTGAGTATCAGCTAGTATTGACTTTCAATTAACAACATTATTTGTTTGAAATTGCTAGAGGAAACGCTGCTTATATACTTAAAGAAAAAAATAGTGGGGTATTTTTAAACAATAAGATACGATTGAGCGAGTAGAACTTCTGTGCATACATTCTCGTTATCATAGTCTAGATTCTCCAATATAGTTAGACAGATTATTCAGCTTTTTTTTTCCGTCTTCCCCACAAATAATTCCAAAAAAAAAAAACTAAAATGGTGTGACTTATTATTAATAGAATTTTACGGATTTTATTTAGTTTCCGAAGGAAGAGCTCTATTTCCGGTATTAGATTCATAGATTGCGTGTTGATTGCACAACGAAGTTCTAAAGCGTACAAGACCAAAGAAAAGTCTGCCCTTATCTCAAAATAAGCATATCAGCATTACTTCTTTTCACTAAATGAAAATAGAAAACAATTGATAATCATACCTTCTCTTTATATTATTTATGGTCTTTTTGAAAAGTATGTGGACCTCTAATATGTTTTGAATTAATTTATTTACAAATAGATAGAGTTTAAATTCCATAATAAGGAAAATTTAGCAGAAATTTGGTGAAAACTGGAAAAAAAATTACCTAGAAACAAGAGAGAGTAATCTTATGTAGACTACATAAATTTAATATACTTAAAAGTAAAACCTGTTCGATACTGATAGATAAATACAATCGAAATTACTACATTGTAAAGAGAAGCGCTATTTCTGAAAAACTTGGATCCTATTAATTATTTGGCTATCCTTAAAACACATTTTATTTAAAAATTATCTACTATTCTATTGATATTAAGCTTGTCGTTAGAGTAACTAGTCGATAAGACATTCATGTGTTTTCTGGAACTATTTTTTTTAATTTTAGTCAATTATTTGTGGCGTGAATCCAAGAAACCTTTTCTTCAGTCCATTCATTATTATTCATGATAGAACAATGTTGAAAAGCTTCGAATCATCAATCAGAAATTTCTTCATACCTCTCCAATAAAAATTAAGAAATCATTAGAGTTGAAGAACACTGGTGTTTTGGTCAAAGATTAATATTAACTTCGTCACAGAATTTAGCTTGCTTGTATGAAACACTTTGACATCGTGCCATTTTTTTTTTTGAATATTACAAATTTGATTAATTCCCAAATACATGTAATTATTTTCTATAAAGAATCCGTAAAGCTGTTTTCATTATAGAACGAAAGGCCTTAATTGTTTTCATGGTTTAATTAATGGAGAACAATATAGTTCCACCAATACTTCGGTAGTGAGAATTGTTTTATTGTCGCGAAATTTTTTCTTGCGAAAAAAAATGGTCCCTAGCAGGATCGAACTGCTGATCTCGGCGTTATTAGCACCGCGCCTTAACCAACTGGGCCAAGGGACCAATTATTTACCTTTAAAAGTAAACGAATTCTCTATACTATAGAAAAACAATACAATATGTAAAAAAAATTAACCCTATTTCACAGTGGCAAAATAGCCGGTATGAGATACTTTAATTCACTGCGATGTGTTTAATTTGATTGAAATCTATGCAATGATAACAAATAGGATTGCTCTGATTCTAATTCCTATAATAATATTTAATGTTATTGTTGCTAAAACTGCTATAAAAGAGTGTCTGTGTAAAAATGGCTTTATTTCGCCATTATATATGTTTGCTATATGAAATAATTGCTGAATGCTGTGAAATAAGCAGTTATCATTAATAGTCAACTTTGGACGTATGCTAAGAGTAAATATGGGTTACGTTGAAGATGGTAAAGCTATTTCTGAAATAAGTGGAGCTGCATCTTCAGGTACTGACTTTAAAACGTCAATGAAAACATTCAAACATTATAAAGAATTCGAGGATTTGAAAGAAAGTAAAAAATGTAGTTGAGTGTAATAAAACAAAAAACAATTCAATTTAAAATAGATGAATATAAATATTTTTATGATTTAATTATATAATTATTTTGATACAAAAGAAGATTATAGCTGGGGGAGGTGTATGGTATTTATCTATAACTCTTAAATCTGCATCAGCTCATTTCAATGGAAGTCAACACTGCCCCTGAAGGTGAAACTTTTTCTCTCTTATTCTCTTCTCGATTTATTTCTTTCTTCCCGCCTTTCTGTTCACCTGAACTAGCAAACATGTTTTTGAAAAATGCTTCTAAATCATCTAAATCAGGAGAAATCTTAATCACAGGAGGTTTTAGTGGCCAGAATTCAGGCGGGTCTAGATAAACTCCTTTACTTCTTAAACTTACTTTATCCGAAACAGTCATCTATAAAAACTAATTCCCTAGTGATCAAAAGTACACAAAGAAATAAGAAACACCTATGTTTTCGACTGCTAGCTATATATAGCCAATTAAAAGACTAGCTTCTTGTTTCGGCTTTCGGCTTAGGCAGTCTCAGATTTTGTGGAGACTTCATTGTAGAGAAATTGTATGTGAGGGGTTAAGGCTGTATCAATTTCGTCACAAGTATTACAAATAAGAGGAGAGATATTAAAACAGCAATCTTTAGTTTCCATAACAGGAATAGGGAACAGATCTATTTCAAAGTTGACGCTCCAGCTGAAATAAAAAAACTGGATAATAGGGATTGAAACTAATTTAAAAATAAATAATTGTGAATATAATCCATCAAGAAGTATATTCAGAATTAAAATTAGTGACAATATCGTGTAACATAAAAGGATAATAAAATATTACTGAAAACTTCATCTACAACTCAGAGACTGATATTTATTTTTGCATTCATATTTTTGCACCAAAATTATCGAATACCGCTTATCTATTGTTTTTTTTCATTCACTCATGCGCACTTGAATGAAACTATTAACCAAACTTGGCCGGATTGCCACGGTATTACCATAAATTGATATAATCTCAAAAATAGATTTATAAAGATCTCGATAATACTTTAGATAATAAGTACCAACCAAAAAACCTTGCATCGCGTGCAACGAATAAAGCGTATCCAGCAAGCAAAAATGGTACGTATTTACTCCTCCAAATCGCAGTAGCATTACCAGCAGACAATAATTTACAATTTCAGTCTAATTCACATAAGGTAAGAAAAGGAAAAAGCCAGCAATTCCCAATATCTGAGATCAAAACTATTTGTTGCCAGAAGGGTGGCGTTGATTTTCTTTTTTTTTAATCCCAGTCGGTCCTTTGTTGAGGCTATTGATTTCGGATTTGAGGCTTCGAATAGTAAATTTTTATTGTATCTACATTCTACAAAAATTACTGGAAGTTAGTTGATTCTACTCACCAGGAAAGCAAGCTATTTCAAAGGGGTTCATACAACATAAGTGTGGTAATTTCTTACTTCACTGTTTCTTTACAGTCTTTCTTATTTTTTGCATCGTTGGAATTAATTTATATACATCATACACTCAAACTTCAATAACATGCTTAGTATCTACAATAATTTTTCAATTTTATGAGTAGGTAGGAAATTTCTCTCTTTATCTGTCTCTTTCCAATTTACTTATATTTAGCATTTTTTTAGTAACTTCTTTACTGTACAACCTTGTTCCAGCATTATTTTTTTTGGCTTTAAACTTCACAGGCATAAAGTTTTGGCTGTTCAATTATCATTTTATCTGAGACAACACTTCTACTATTTTCCAATTCACCATCTAATGAACTGAAATTTTGACCTCAAGCTTTCTTAATTTTCTCATATTCTATCCGAGACTTCTTAATAAATACACTAAATAAATTACTAGTAAGCGGCCAATTTTTATTTCTAATCGTAAAGTACTCCTTGCTAGTGCCATCCTAGATCAATGATTATTACTTTTAAAACATATAGATTGAATAATTGACAAAAACTCAAAAATTGATACTAGCAGTGGTACGGACGTAAACATTGCCCAGTTCCGGCTGGCAATTGGCACCAAAAAACAAAAAAAACAATTTTGAGAACCCAAATAAGAATTCCAGGCTCAGATACAGAAGACCCAAATGATTCGACCTGGAATAAAGCAGAACTACTCTACTTTACTTCTTCAAAGTATTACAGCGGATACCATGAAAAGAGCTAATCTGATAACTAAGTTTGATCAGAGTACCTACCTTAACCTAAAGAACACGCATAATGAAGAGCTTCAATCATTGACAAGAAGAAGACAAGGCAGTACCCGATCTCCTAATTTTATTTTAACGTCGGAAGAGTGAAAGTGTGATTAGAATGAAATTATAGCCTAAACTATATTAATACAAGCGATGCAAAGTACAGGGCATACGTAAGACTTCAAGTCAGATTTACAGCCTTTGCCGATGATGTGATACTATAATTTGAAACAAGAGACGACGCATAATTTGTCTTCACCGAACTAAGTATGTTATGCAAAGTTTCTAGCAGTATGATCAATAAACAAAAATCAGTTTTTATACATTATGGCATCTGCATCCCACCTCCAGACACAACCCACCAACAGGTTGGAACTCCCTAAATAATATGATATATCCGATGCGGAATTCCAATATCTAGGATACCCAAACACACCGCTCAACTGGTATTTAAAAATCACACCAATTGATTGGATAGATTAAATCTCTCCGCTTCATTTATTTACCTAGATCTCTTGTTGGCCAAATCCTAAACATTTTTTTATCAACTCAAGATTAGAATTTCCTTAGCTCGATTTGTTCATGAAAGTAAAGCACATGACATCTAAACAAAGCCATTAACTCATGTTTTCCCGTTATGTCGGGGGAGCCTCTCCAACTGAAACCGGAACATGAAGGCTATGGTACCCTAGACATTGAAGACCAACTTAGAGGCAGAAGAGCGAGCATAGTGTTGAAGTTGATCAATTACACTATTCATAATTTATATAATATTCTTATATCTTCAACTTATTTTACTAAACAAAACTTATAAACTAGAGGGAATTCAGCCCATTATATAGACTGATAATTTAGGAGAATATCTGCTGATTCTTAACAATCTGCTGATCTTAATAATCTGCTGATCTTAACAGCCAGCCATCTTAGCAGCCAGCCATCTTAGCAGCCAGCCATCTTATTAGTCAGCCATGCCAAGAGCCAGCCATGCCAAGAGCCAGCTATCTTAAGAACCAGCTATCTTAAGAACCAGCCTTCATAACACATAGTATAGAGATATTTGTTCGATAACACGTCACCTCAAATAACTATTTTTAGTGCTAAAATTCAAAAAATAGCTACATCAACTCCATTTGGATCCATTTCCAAATTATTTCGGAACCTATCCAATGGTCTCTTTTTCGCAGGCTTACGATATCAAGTAAAAATTCAAGAGCGTATGTATCAAAAAACCTATTAAAATCATTCATCACAATCCAGGTAACCTTTTTACAGAGGCAGACCTCGCCTATCTTGACGCTTAGTTCACATTTATCGATATTAAAGACCTTCTGGAATCGCCAAATTAAACACATCACACTCCACTCCAAAAACAACTCGTTCCATTACCAGGTATACTTTATCATCTACTATATCGAAAAAAACGAAGGTCTACTTGTCACGGACCGCACATTTAAAATGTAAGTAAAGGAGCTAAGCAAAGCCTCACATTAGACAGCGCGATGCGAAATACCTCAATGTGGATAAAAAATCTCCTAAATTTAACAGTCTAAGACAAAACATTTTTTGGAGGCTAATCAAATAGCCGGCGCATCAATATCCAATTCCGTGTACATGCTTCACTACTATAATTTAGACGCTCCTTTACAGCGAATTGGAATTAACCTCATATGTATTCTATGTCTCGTGATTTCGATTAAGAAGACTCCTTCTAGAATCAAGTTGCGGTACCATCTATCAAGACACTTTATAAGTTGAGCTGAAGTATTGCATTAACATTTTTCGTAAATTTTTTGCACAAACTAGAACTATTACCAAAAAAAAGTCTTGACTACTTAATACATTCTCCCAAAGTAGTAGCTTTCACAAAATTTTTATTCCACAAAATCTAAAATTTTTCTTGTATTGTATCGAGATCAAGGAATTCTGGCTCAAACAAGAATTACCGTTAGACCATTTTAATCTACAAACCATCGTATACTTCCACGACCAATCAATCAGACAACTCCTTCCCATCGAAAGTTTTCTTATTAAATTTAGCCCTCTTCAAGGAGCGCACAAGTTGAGCGAGAGAGGAGTGAGCCCAGCCTTAATTCACGCCAAGAACCTTGTATCGAACGCTACCTCAAGGCGATCAGTTTCCGTTTTCGCATTTCTTTCGTCGCCCAGATAGGGCAACCTGTTTAAGTCTAACGTCTATCGTAATCATAGTACTATATAAAGGATCTTATATATTCAACTTAAATTAAATATATATCTAAACTAGTGGGAATCTCAGTCTTTAAGTAGACTTATAATTTGAAGAACTATTGCGCGTACTTCTCAGGAATATTTCCTTAACAACAACTAGCAAAAACATTTATGTAAACATGCAATTCTTGCAGTGTTTGCCTAAATAAGTAATTATTGTTGAAGTTGATCAATTACACTATTCATAATTTATATAATATTCTTATATCTTCAACTTATTTAACTAAACAAAACTTATAAACTAGAGGGAATTCAGCCCATTATAGAGACTGATAATTTAGGAGAATATATGCTGATCTTAACAGCCAGCCATGCCAAGAGCCAACTATTTTAAGAACAGCCATCATAACATCATCTGATCTTGAGAATCTGCTGATCATAACACAAACTTCGGAAATAGTTGTGATTCACTATAGAATTTTTAGATGCTGTTGATATTGCTCCAAATAACCTATTTACTAAACATGATCATACAAGGATAGTGTTATGATGGCTGGTTCTTAAGATAGCTGGCTCTTAGCAAGACTGACTCTTGGTATGGCTGGATGCTAACATGGCTGGCTGTTAAGATCAGCAGATATTCTCCTAAATTATCAGTCTATATAATGGGCTGAATTCCCTCTAGTTCATAAGTTTTGTTTAGTTAAATAAGTTGAAGATATAAGAATATTATATAAATTATGAATAGTGTAATTGATCAACTTCAACAGGTTAGAGCCCTGATCTCGAAAGAAGTCGTTGACGAAATGACGAAGTTGAAAAGCGCCCAAGACTACTCCAGATGGAGGAGATGGATGTTGTTTGTTTTCGAACAGAATGACGCCTACCTCAAGGAGTATGTCCTTGGTGAGTTGGGCCCGGTGAACTTGGGTGTTACTACTGAAGCTGAACAGGCCATGCTTACTAAGGAATTTGACAAGACGGTACACAAGTGTATTGTCA